>JALIGW010000035.1:5802965-6287965 GCA_023053685.1 Diadophis punctatus similis | reverse complement strand
CTGGGATCAGATGAACTGATCTGCCTCTGATGGACATTTCCTGTGGAATTCATTGTTGTCCTCCCTAATGTGTTCAGGGGTTCTGTTTTTATCTGCTTTATTTCATTTTATTTGTATCCCATCTTTTTTATAAATAGCTCAAGGTGGTAAACATACACTATCTCCTTCTATTTTCCCCAAAACAACAACCTTGTATGATGAGTGGCTGGCCCAAAGACACCCTGCTGGCTTAGATGACTAACACAGAACTAGAACTCAGTCTCCTGGTTTCTAGCTTGATACCTTAACCTCTAGACCACAGGTATCAAACTCGTGGTGTCACGTTGCCACGATGTGACGCATCGCGATGTTTCCCCCCTTCATGGAGCTGGGGTGGGCCTGGCCTGCATCCAGCCCACAGGCCGCCAGTTTGACAAAACTAGCTCCCTTTTCTGCTGTGATTTAAACTCAATTGTGTAAGCTAACTTCAATTCTGTGACTGAAGGTGGCATACAAGTAAAAACCAAATAAACACACAAATAGGCATTTTTCTACAGTTAGTCCTAATTTAACAACCACAGCTGGGACCAGCAACTGGGTCATTAAGAAAAGCACTTGCTAAGAGAAACTGTGATCGTGCAACCTAGAAGCAAGCTAGAACTAAGAACAAATTTCCTGACAGTTAGAGCAATTAATCAGTGGAACAACTTGCCTCCAGAAGTTGTGAATGCTCCAACAAAGAAGATGTTGGACAACCATTTGTCTGAAGTGGTGTAGGGTTTCCTGCCTGAGCAGTGGGTTGGACTAGAAGACCTCAAAGGTTCCTTCCAACTATTCTATTCTATTCTATTCTATTCTATTCTATTCTATTCTATTCTATTCTATTCTATTCTACTCTACTCTACTCTACTCTACTCTACTCTACTCTACTCTACTCTACTCTACTCTACTCTACTCTGTTTATGATCTTAATGCAGCTTTCCTTTGCTTTTCAGATCTATGAAGGTCATAAATGTGATCTATTCTACTCTACTCTACTCTACTCTACTCTACTCTGTTTATGATCTTAATGCAGCTTTCCTTTGCTTTTCAGATCTATGAAGGTCGTAAATGTGATCTATTCTATTCTATTCTATTCTATTCTATTCTATTCTATTCTATTCTATTCTATTCTATTCTATTCTATTCTATTCTACTCTATACTACTCCTACTCTACTCTACTCTACTCTACTCTACTCTACTCTGCTTATGATCTTAATGCAGCTTGCCTTTGCTTTTCAGAACTATGAAGGTCATAAATGTGAGGATTAGTCCCAAAGTTACTTTTGCATCACTACCATAACTGCAAATGGTCACTTTTTGAGGCAGTGACTAAATGAAGACTACTCGGAATGTCTATAGTCCCAGACAAAATCTTCTTCTTGGTATTGTCACAAGTCTGATGTCAGATGTCTGAATAAAAATCATTTTCATCAAGGATGATATAAGTGATCAAAGTGCCAATGAATCATTATGAGTTGAGGCTGGAGGGAGAATGTGTTTGGCTTTTTAAGGCAAATTACTGGATTCCCACTTCCCAAATATATTGTGAAACAGAATCTGATACATTCAACTGCACTATAGCTCTCCAAACAAAAAACGAATATAAAAAAGATTAGAGAAAATTGTGCCCCTATTTGCTGGAGAGAAAAGCAAGAGTAAATATATATTGACTGGTGTAAGCGTTAAAAGCAGCATTATGTGGAGGAAAAATTATGGCAAAATATGCATATCAGGAGAATTTTACAGAAAAACGTGTGTATTTCAATGCTGGGAAAAACTAGAAAACCAGTAGACTCAAACTTGACAAATTCACCTTCCCTGGAGTAATTAGATCTCTGATATGGTTTCTCTGAACCATTCTGCCAAGTAATACTGCCATATATCAACGTGTAGACACGTATTAAAATCTGTAGAATATTAATCATTCAATGCACATTATTGTAGGATAGTAACCTTTTGTGAATTAATTTGCAAAGCTGAAATATTAGTGTCATATCAATATCTTCTAGTCAGGAATGGACTTGGTGCATTCTTGGGAAGGGAGGCTGATTTGTGTATCCTTTCTCATGATTCCATCATTCAAAGTGTGTTTTAATAGGGGCCATTATTTTGAAAGGCAGAGTGTTATCTTTTGACACCACGGGGAAGTGAAAGGAACGTATCTGAAGACAGAGTGATTGCTGCTTTGCCTTGTTCATCCCTAGAAGCCAAGTCCTGTGGTTGCCAAAGGATTTCCTGCTAAGGAAGAGATAACTCTAAATAAAACGGGCTGTCAAATGGAAGGAGCAGTGATGTAGAAGGTGCCACATTAGAAGAAAGAACAGGGAAAGGAAATAGGATTCAGAGATGGATGTACAGGTGGTCCTTGACTTACAACAATTCATTTAATGACCAAAGTTACAATGGCAATAGCGACCATATTTCACACTTATGACAGTTGCAGCATCCCCATGGTCGGTCCCGTGATGTACATTCGGGGGCTTGACATTTGGTTCATCTTTATGGCGGTTGCAGTGTCCCAGGGTCATGTGATCCTCTCTTGTGACCTTCTGCCATGCAGAGTCAATGGGGAAGCCAGATTCACTCAACAGCCATGTTACTAATTTAACAACTGCAGTGATTCACTTAAGAACGGTGGCAAGAAAAGTCCTAAAATGGGTCAAAACTCAGTTAACGGATTTTTCACTTAGCAACATAAATTCTGGGCTCACTGGTGGTCGTACGTTGAGGGCTACCTGGATGTATTTCCTTATATTTATGGATGATGGGAAGGGGTTGGCATTTCCTTCTATTACTATCAAGGACATGGAATAATTTGGCCCCCTTGTTTTTTGGACAGAAAATTGAGAGCACTGCCAATCCATGAATGCTAGCCAAAAGTGAAATCCTGTTAGCATTTGCTTTTTTCTTCTAAAAAGAAAAAAAGAAACTCATTTGAGAGTATATAATGACTCATAAAGGTGACGTGGCTAAGACGCTGAGCTTGTCGATCAGAAAGGTCAGCAGTTCGGCAGTTCGAATCCCTAGCGCCACGTAATGGAGTGAGCTCCCGTTACTTGCCCCAGCTTCTGCCAACCTAGCAGTTCGAAAGCATGTAAAAACGCAAGTAGAAAAATAGGGACCACCTTGGTGGGAAGGTAACAGCGTTCTGTGCGCCTTCAACATTTAGTCATACCGGCCACATGACCACGGAATTGTCATCAGACAGCGCTGGCTCTTCGGCTTAGAAACAGAGATGAGCACCGCCCCCTAGAGTCAGGAAAGACTAGCACGTACGTGCGAGGGGAACCTTTACCTTTTAATGACTCATATGTCTCTTCCAATGTGTCCGTTGGATCTCATCTAGTCACGTTGAAAAATGAAAAAGCCCAGCAGTCTTAGATCAAGAAAGTTTCTTTTGCGGAAATCTTCTTCCTTCTTCCAGATCTACCTGGACTGACCATATGACTTCACAGTATGATGTGGTAATTTGATCATTCTAGAAAATTCTAGAAAAGGAAAGAAAGTCTTGAGGCAAAGGGCTCAGAGTTGCTACTATAAGTGTATATACTTGTAAAAATTTAAACAAAGCTGAAGAGATACAGTACCTTGGTCCCTTCGTTTATTTTAGAAATTTTCAGTGCAATCCAGATTTTTTTTTTAAAGAAGGATGATCATAATGGTGATGATGATGATATTTTAACTTGCCGAATTCATTGAAAATGGTTAGAAAAAAAATAATATAATGCTATGTTATTGTGGGCGTAAAGCAGACATTGGAGGCTCATTTCATCTTTGATAATAGCCCCTAAAACTCCTAGAAAATTATTTAAAAACTGCCCAAATATTTGGCAGTGATATTATAAGGAATGCTAAGGAAAGCTGCCTTGGGGGGGGAAGCATTGTAAAGACTTTGTACCAAGGGTGGGTTCCTGCCGGTACGCTCTTACCTGTTGGTCGCCGCAGAACCGAAGAAGGCGGTGGCGTTCGTGGCGTGGGGCTTCCCCTGCCTGCTTTCCCCCGCCCGCCTAGATGCCGCCATTTGCATTCTTTTGCCCTCTGCGCATGCGCAAAGCGTTCTGCTTGCGCAGAATGCAAATGCTGGTGTCCAGGCGAGCGGGGGAAAGCGGATGGGGGAAGCCCCGCACCGGAAACGCCACCGCCTTTTTCGGTTCTGCGGCAACCAACAGGTAAGAGCGTACCGGCAGGAACCCACCCCTGCTTTGTACATATCTGGAAACTTACTTTTCCAACTTTAAATTTATCTTACAAGAAACTGAAGCACAATATCATGCTATGCCATATTTCTCTCAAAGTGTTTATTCTATGTGAACATACAGTAGCACAAGGTGGAGAACTATCGTAGCATGCCCAGTTTCCCTGGTGAGATTCCCTGGCAGAGAACTAGGAACATCTGGGACCAAACAGATGCTTATCCAGTATGACTTCAAAAATGTCCAGGTTCAGACTTGACTAACACTGTGGGAAACCTGGAAAAGAGATCAAAATTAGAGGCATTTTCTTTGATCATCAGAAGATGGCCGTGTGGGTTTTCTTTTTTTAGGCAGAGAAAAAATAGAGTCTTTTGCCACAGTTCTGAAGGTCTGCCAGAACCAATGCCACCTGTTCTTGGATTCCTATTATTTCCAGTCTTCTAAGGCTCATCCTGGGAGTTCCACAGGTGGGCAGGTAGTTGGGCAAGAGAAAAAAGTTCCCCCACTAGCTTCCGATCTTCCTTTCCTCAGTGGACAAGGCACACCATTTTACACCATTGGGGAACATGGGCAGGCAAAAGCAGGAAGGTTCTCCAAGATAAGCAATGTGATTTAGAGTATATATATATATATATATATATATATATATATATATATATATATATATATATATATATATATATATATATATATATATATATATATATATATATATATATACACATACATATATATATACACACACACACATATATATATACAGACACATATATATATATATATATATATATACACACACACATACACACACACACACACACACACACACACACACACACACACACACACACACACACACACATATATATATATATATATATATATATATATATATATATATATATATATATATATATATATATATATATATACACAGAGACAGAGAGAGAGAGCAAAATAGCTCGAAATAGATCTATAATAGTCTCCCTTTATTTTCATTTATCAGCAAAAAATGTTACACACACACACACACACACTCACACACATATATATCAACACTTAATCAATACATATAGGAACTTTGGAGCAGCGGTTCTTAACCTGGGGGTCGCTCGACCCTTTCACAGGGGTCGGGAGACTTCACCTGGATGCCGCCATTTGGGTTCTTTTACCCTCTGCACATGCGCAGAACGCTTTGCACATGCGCAGAGGGTAAAAGAACCCAAATGGCGGTGACGGGGCAGGGGTTGCGGTGGTGGGCACAGCAGTGGGGTGAGTCACGGTGGGGGCGTGGGGCGGGGTGCGGGTCGTGGCATTAGGAAGGTTGAGAACCACTGCTTTAGAGGGAGAGTTTGATCTCCCTGTAGTCAGGCTAGTTAAAGACCAGACAAGACGGGGAAACAATCTCCCCAATTGCTAGCGTTCAAACCTTTTCTTGCATCCACTGCTCTTATGAATGTCAATAATGAATTTTTAGGACAAGGGCTATGCTCGGTGACGTTTCTTGAAATAGCAGATAAAAAGTGGACAGTGTGGAAATGCCTACTTTTCTAGGGATGGGAGGACTTGTCCAATAAACTCCTAGAGCCCTGATGGCGAACCTATGGCATGCGTGCCCAAAGTGGCACGCGAAGCCATGTCGCCTGGCATGCGCGGCCTTGCCTGTTTGTCTTCCAGATTTCTGCTGTGCATGCGTGCATGATGATCAGCTGTCCTTCGCGCGTGCGGCAGTGCCGAAAACCGGCCGGGCATGAGCACCGGCCACCTGATTGTCAGACGCGCATGCGGGCTAGAACCCAGAAGTTTGGCTTTTCTGGAGTGTGGCCTCGACGAGTGCGTGAGTGACATTTCCGCGTGACCTTTTTGGCACTCGGTGCCGAAAAGGTTTGCCATCACTGTCCTAGAGTGCTAGGGAGCTTGAAGCCAGAGGCAGCAAGAGCTGGAAAGCAAAGCAACTTCAAAACACCAGTTTGTTTGCCAACCAGAGTTTTAAACAAGAATGGCAGGTATTGTTGTGAAATCTAGGTTGGAGGAGACAACTCCAATTGGAAACAGCAGGATTTATATTAATTTAATGTAATTAATATTATATCAATTTGGGGCAGCCTTTATCATTTTTTCAAAAACCCTTTGAACATCCTTCTCCTTCTCCTCCTCCTCCTCCTCCTCTTTTGACAACTACATGCCTTCCTTTGCCAAGTCCAAAACATCCTCCTGCATTTTCTCTGTAGACACTCAACTCTCAGCCGTTCAGCTGGCACCACTATAAAGCCAGCCAGCCCACCTTTTTCTGTGTGCCAGTCATGCAATAATGAGCCAAATGGGCAGTTGAATACAATAATCCAATAAATAGGTGGGTGTTTTATATTGGGTATGGAGGAGAGAGAGAGAGAGAGAGAGAGAGAGAGAGAGAGAGAGAGAGAGAGAGAGAGAGAGAGAGAGAGAGAGAGAGAGAGAGAGAGAGAGAGAGAGAGAGAGAGAGAGAGAGAGAGAGAGAGAGAATAAGGGGCTGTAGAGTTCTGAAGACCAAACAGTGCAGGCTATAGTCTTTATACAACTATACTCTAGAGTTGTTATACACACATTCTGCAAGTGGTAGCAAGTTGGATCAATTTGGGGCACACCATGATATACCTGCATAATACCACTCACGTCTCCTACATGTTTCTGGATGCAGTTCAAAATGCTGGTTATTGCTTTTAAAATCCTACATGACATAGGACCAGGACACTTAGGAACCCACCGGTCTCCAGTGATATCCACCCATCAGCCTAGATATGGGAGGATGAGAATGCTCCCTTTCTGTGAAATAAAGTCATTTTATGAAACCTAGGAAGTGTACCTTGTCTATTATGGTGCCCACCCTGTGATACAGTCTTGTCCCTGAAGTTTGGATGGTCCAAACCTTGTTGGCTTTTCAGAAGCCTGCTTAAAAACTTGCTATTCCCTTAGGCTTTAGGGCCAGCATTCACTGGACCCCATTCTGTGTGTTTTGCTCTTTATTGGTTAAGCAGTTGCGTTTTTTAAATTTTATTATCTTTCTGTCTTTTATTATTCTTTTACATTTTTATATACAACTAATCTTGTGGTGCGACCGGAACAATCTGGAACTGAATACACTCAAAACCGTAGAAATGGTAGTAGGCTATAGGAGAAACCCGCCCATACTTCCACCTCTTACAATACTAGACAACACAATATCAACAGTAGAGATCTTCAAATTTCTAGGTTCTATCATATCTCAAGACCTAAAATGGACACCTAACATCAAAAACGTCATCAAAAAAGCACAACAAAGAATGTTCTTTCTGCGCCAACTCAGAAAGCTCAAACTGCCCAAGGAGCAACTACACCACTTCAGACAAATGGTTATCCAACATCTTCTTAAAAACTTAAAAACTTCCAGTGTTGGAGCATTCACAACTTCTGGAGGCAAGCTGTTCCATTGATCAATTGTTCTAACTGTCAGGAAATTTCTCCTTAGTTCTAAGTTACTTCTCTCCTTGTTTAGTTTCCACCCATTACTTCTTGTTCTACCCTCAGGTGCTTTGGAGAATAGTTTGACTCCCTCTTATTTGTGGCAACCCCTGAGACATTGGAACACTGCTATCATGTCTCCCCTAGTCCTACTTTTCATTAAACTAGACATACCCAGTTCCTGCAACTGTTCTTCATATGTTTTAGCCTCCAGTCCCCTAATCATCTTTGTTGCTCTTCTCTGCACTCTTTCTAAGAATCTCAACAGCCTTTTTACATTGTGGCTGACAGCTGCTTCTTTGAAAGGGCTGAGAATCAATGCCTCTTTGGTTCAATCTGTAGGGAACTGTGCTGGCCTGCCCACTATGAACAATTTACTCTGAGTGCCGTATTTTTCGGAGTATAAGTTTAGTTTTACCTTAGTTTTGGGGGAGGAAAATAGGGGGGGAAATCTGCCTACCAGGTATTTATCTGGCTAGCGTCCTTAGTCTGGTCAGTTTCAGCACATTATTTTACCCCCTGGTTAGGACTTAAAAAAACCTTCTTTGGAGAGAGTAACAATGAAAGAGCCTGCAAGCCAGTAAGAGCTGGGAAGATCGTTAGCACCTGGTTAGGGCTAGAAAAAAACTTATTCCGAGCAAGTAGAGCAATGAAAAAATCCCTGCAAAGACTTAGGGCTGGAAAAACATTATTTGGAGAGAGTAACAATGAAAAAGCCTGCAAGGTAAGAGCTGGGAAGATCTGTTAGCACCTAGTTAGGGCTGGAAAAAAAGCTACATTCGAAGTATAAGACGCACCCAAATTTTCAGCCACTTTTAGGGAGGAAAAAGGTGCGTCTTATACTCCGAAAAATATGGTAGTCAAAGGTAGGATTTGGTCCTAAGCCTTTCCCCTCTATAAGTTCTTCAGAAGTTTTCCAGAAGAACAATGCATATTTGATGGCACAGCAGGCTAAGGACTGCTACTGGTTGAGAAAAACCCTAGTCTAAATGCTGAATTAACTGCACTTATGATTTGAGTACAGGTGGACCTTGACGTACAACAGCTTGTTTAGTGATTGCTCAAAGTTACAACGGTACTGAAAAAAGAGTCTTGACCGTTTTTCACACTTATGACCATTGCAGTATCCCCATGGTCATGTGATTTACATTCGGAGGCTCGACAACTGACTCAGATTTATGATGTGGCAGTGGCCTGGAGTCACGTCATCATTTTGTGACTTTTGTGACTTTATGATAAGCAAAGTCATTGGGAAAACCAGATTCACCATTTAATAACTGCAGTAATTCACTTAACAAATGCGGCAAGAAAAGTCGTAAAATGGGACAAAACTCACTTAACACATTTCTCACTTAGCAACATAAACTTTGGGCTCAATTGTGGTCATACGTCGCGGACTACCTATATTATCCTGTTGCCTGTGTAGCAATAATACCTCTGCTGTTTGCTCTAAGAGGGGGCCTTGGGATCTGCAGCCATGGTCTATGAACAGAATGCAGGATTCAGTGTTAATGAAGAGAGAATAAGGAAACTGTTTTTAAGACCAATCTCAATTCCTGTGAGGCAGGCAAACTGGAAATAAAAACCATTTTTATTTCTGGAAATAATGTTATTATCATTGTTGTTGTTATTACAAATGGGACGTTGTCATTTGGAGTTCTGACCTTCACAACATCCCTGCAATCACATGATTGCAATCTTGGTACTTATTTTGATATCATAGTGAGACATGGTCATACGATCATTGTCACGTAGTGAATATTGTCAGTTGTATGTCTATGCAGGGTGATGCACCCCTATCCTAATATTATGATACATGCCAATACAAGCAGGACACGTGATGTGATCTTATGCGCATGTGTGCATTCCTGATTCTCCATTATTCTCTTGTGGTTTGGCTCTGACCGGAACGGTCACATTTAATTAGCAAGAATATAACTATTCAGAATTTATTGTTTTTGTACCGAAATAAATATTTTCTATTAGACTTTTAACGTCGGCTTTATTTCTAAATGTCTGAGTTCCGAGAGAAAGATCAACATCGCCTCTATGGAGATTTATTCTCCTTAACAATCATGAGGTCTAACATTCCAGGTTTTTTGAAAGACTGTATTTTCCCAGTCATATCTACTGATCCACGAGAGCACGGAGGCAGGGAATGTTACAAGTCCTCGCTCCTAGTGGGGCCAAGAAAGGCCTTCTCCTTAGCAACTCCCTCTCTGTGAAACTTCATCCCTGCAGAGATAAGATTGGTTCCTCACTTTGACACTCTTTAGCAAGGCCCTGAAGACATGGTTCTGTCAGCAGGGGACCCCAGAGTGATATGGAGCCCATCAAGTGGCTGGTCTGATTGTTGTCACCAAGGGGTGAGGTTTTAATGGTTTTTGTAGTGGGTTTTTATCTTTGTAAGCTGCCCGGAGTCACCATGTTTGAGTTGGATAGTCATATAATTTTTTTAATAAATATTTTTCCTGCCAGCTTCCCACAAACTAAGCCATTGGGGAATCTGAATTCATCCTTAGACAATGACCATCATCCATCATTAACCCAGGACTACCTGTATATTTAAGGTGATTAAGGTGGAATTACTCTGTGTCTGTTTCTCACACGCCCTCAACCCCTTGGCTAAAATAAAAAGCAGGTGGCTGGACAAGAAGACCTCAAAGGTACTTTCCAGCTTATTCTATTCTATTCTAAAATCCCTTTTTGCAATGGTTCTGTTTCCTTCTTCACTTTCCCAGGGGCTGCTAGATATTCCATCATTCTGTGTATGTGTGTACATCTTGTGAGGGGTGGGCTTCAAAAATGTTAGCAACGGGTGCTCTGCCCGGTTGCTGGGTGGGCGTGGCCATTGTGGGTGTGGCCTAGTCAGCCTCCTGCACCAAAGTGGGGGGTGCATTTTTGCCCTCCATGGGCTACAGAGGCTCTCTTTGAGCCTCCAGGAGGGAGAAAACGACCTCCCCCGGGCTCCAGAGGCCCCTCCGGAAGCCGGAAATAGGCCCATTTCCGGCCTTTCGGAGCCTCCGGGAAACTCATTTTTCGCCCTCCTCTAGCCTCCGCGTGGGCCCTGCATTACCTGGAATCCAAAATGGGCCGCGTGGAGACTCCTGGGAGAGGCAGGGTGGGAGGGGCCAGTCAGGAGTAGGATTTGTGGGTTCACCGAACCACGCAGAATCTTTGCTAGAGGATCGCACGAATCCGGGCGAAACCAGAGCAGCCCACCCCTGCATCTTGTGTGTGCATGTGCACCTATGCATATTTTTATTATTTATTAATATACAGTGCAAGACCAAAACAAATCTTATAAAATGTACAATTAAAATGTATACATAAAAATTACAGGGAAGCCCAAAACAATCAAAATTGTGAGGAAGGCACCAGGACATTGCTTGTGCGTGTCTGCATGAGACAATCACACACAAGCACACATGTACAAATGAACAAACACTATCTCCCCACCCCATCCTGCTTTCCAATATTTTCAGGAACGATCATTAGTTTATGCATGATTACAAGAATTAGAAGACAAAGACAGCTAGGATAGGAGTAAAATATTACTTGAGGCCAGCCGGGGTGTGTGTGTGTGATAATTTCCTAGCAACACAAACGTATCATAGGGTAGGTATTTTAAAACTTATTGTCAAAGATTGCATGAGACATGATATATTAATTCAGAAATACAAGGTTGTTTCCTAAGGAACACAAAGCTGTTTATTATGAATGAAGTCATTAATATTTTAAAATGGTTTTGTTTAACAGTTAATGTTTAAGTATGGGCTTATCAGTCTGGATTTGCACCCACGCCTTGTGAGATTGTCCTGGACCTGTCACATATTGTGAAATTCCTTTTTTTTTTCTTAGAGAAAACCAAGCAACTTCAGTAATAATGAGCTAAAAATCAGATATGCAGGAAAAAAATATTATAAAAGATTAAAAAATGATTGAATAAAATAAAGTCGAACTGGGTGCATTACATAGCCTACCTAAATTTAAAAATGAATGACACTAAAACTCTGATGATATCTTTAATGTTGCAACTCATGTTGATTGAAGCAAATGTGCAGTAGGGTGATAGAAAAAAAATTAAATATAAAGATTGATAAAATCCAGCCATCCCCAACCAACTTTACCCTTGCCCTAGTTTAGATTCCCCTAAAAGAATGGCGACATAAATAAATAAAAGTGAATTATGAATGAGTCATGAGGTAATTGATAAGAAAACTGATTTGAAAATGTAATTGACAGTTTTGCCAGAAAATATTTATGCTGTCTGTCATTGAACAAATGGTGAAATATTAATATCTCAGCATTTGATATACTGATACAATTCTCCACCGTACTGCGTTTCAGGACAAAGGAGCCTATAACATAAATGAATTAGGACAAGGGGCCCTACACTGTTTTGCCATCCGCATAATCGTAATGTACATATCTGCCCTAAAAATCCAAACACCAAAATGACTATAAATGAACAGTGAAAACCATCCAATGAAACTTCAGGAAAGGTGAAATTATTGTAACAAGGCAACTAAAATATTCTTCACACCTTCCCTGGACTCTCTCTGTATCTCTCCAAGCAAAATGCACCTCACAATTTGAGAAATCATGGCTTAGAGGAGATGGGAATTTGAACACTTCTTGTTTTCATATCTTTGGTCCCAAAATTGTTTCTTTTCAGCCAGATCTGGGGGTGAAATCTAACTATCATAGCAATGGGAAACTCAACTTGTAATTGCTTTTAAATGCTGATGACCCCAATATTTTATTTTACCCCTCTTCCTCTTCTAAGAGCCAGAAGCGATGACATCCAATCCCAATCACCTTTTTTTTCATTGCCTTATCCACTACTCATCATTATTCTCAGTTCTCTGTTATATGTTTGGGAATGACATTTTGCAAAATCAGTGTAACAAACTTTGTAATAATGGATCTTGGGAGAACAGATAAGGGAGCATACAAGTTTTGGATCTGCTTCACTATGTAAGTTCCTCCTCTTATGCTGTTTAGATAGCAACCATCTAAGGATACTTGAGCCAGAGCTGGGGCCAGGGCATTAGCAGTAGATCAGGGAATCTGAAGGATCATCTCCCCCATTATTCACCTGGTGAGTCCTTCCAAAAACTCAAGTAGTGGTTGTGTGGTTAATTTCATTTGTGTTGGTAATTGTGAGAAGGAAAGAAAGGAAGAAAATTCTCTCATTTCCCTCCTGGTTGCACAATAATGGCTTAGAAAGGAGCAGTTTCTTCCCTGCAGATTTTACTCGCCATCACTATTCAGGTTGCCTCCTTAAGCAGTCCTATTTATTCACATCTATATGACTACATGATCTAGTGCAGCAGCCCCCAACTGGGGGACCAGGTTCGTGGAGAGAGGTTTTTCATGGACCAGAGGGAGCGTGGTTTCATGTGCTGCCTGCATCCTGCGGATGGGCCTTTGCTTGTTTGCATTGCCCTGTTCCTGGCATGCTGCGGCCTGGTGCTGGTACATGTACCAGGAGTTGGGGACAGTGGTGAAATCCAATTTTTTTACTACCGGTTCTGTGGCCGTGGCTTGGTGGGCGTGGTGTGGCTTGGTGGGCGTAGCTTGGTAGTCATGGCAGGAGAAGGATACTGCAAAATCTCTATTCCCACTCCACTCCAGGGGAAGGATACTGCAAAATCCCCGTTCCCTCCCCACTCCTGGGGGAAGGATATTGCAAAATCTCCATTCCCACCCCACGCTGGGGCCAACCAGAGGTGGTATTTGCCGGTTCTCTGAACTACTCAAAATTTCTGCTACCAGTTCTCCAGAACCTGTCAGAACCTGCTGGATTTCACCCCTGGTTGGGGACAGGGGTGGGTTCTAAAAAAAATAGTCTTTATTAATTATGTTAAAAAGACAAACAAACATAAAAACATGTATAAACATATGTATATATAAATAAAGTATCAAATATCTTTGAGTATAGAAAACATTGAACATACATGTCAACCATCTCGTCGACACTATCCTTTTACAGCCTAGTGATACAAAAACATGTTTATTCTTTATAGTTATTATTTACATCATTATTGGGGACAGGGGTGGGTTCTAACTTACCTCGCTGCCAGTTCGCTTCCTCCTGTGCAGCGTGGCTGCGTCTCGTAAGTGCATGCACTTTGCGCATGTGTGCATGTGCAGTGCTGAAAAATAACCCCCCCAAAAAAGCTAAAAAACAAGACGCGACACTTGCGCAGTGCCAGAAACTCAGTTTCTGCGCATATGCAAAAGAAAAAACCCGGGGAAAAAATAAAAAAAAATTGGGAAAAAAATTCCAAAAAGGATGGCGGTGTCCACGGATCGGCACTGACCGAACCGATTCCGTGACATCAGTGGTGGGTTCCTACCAGTGCGGTCCACTCTATAGCACCGGTAGCGGCCCACTGGTGACGTCACAGCACCGGTGCGGTCGGTTGCCGGTGCCTTAAAAAAAATTAATTAAAAAATAATTTCTTCTGCGCATGCCCAGAAGCCGAGTTTCCGGCACTGCACATGTGCTGCCTTCCTACCCCACAGTGAGTCCAAGCAGGGGAGGATGGTTGAGGGAGCACGTGAGATGCTGAAAGAACGGGCGGCAGGAGCTATCTCCGTTCCCCTCCCTTCAGCAGTCCGAGAAGCCACGCCCACCCAGTCACATGGCTGGCAAGCCACACCCACAAAATAAGCCACACCCACAGAGTGGTAGTAAAAAAATTAGGAACCCGCCCCTGCGTGACATCATCATGACATCACCAGTGGGTTGCTACCGGTTCAGGTGAACCAGACCGAACCGGGAGGAACCCACCTCTGGTTGGGGGACTTGTGGGTTCTAATATGTGGGATTTGTTTGATTTGGAAATAGCAAACTCAATTTTTCATTTAGTTGTAAAATTGATTTTGGGGTGGTATTCTATAAAACCAGGTCACCGTAGCTCATTTAAAAAACACACCTATATTTAAAACAGACCATGGCTTCATACAAAATGTTAAATCAACTAATGAGACTCATTTTCAAGAGAACACGTATAGGAGTATGTGCAATCTTAAGCACATGCACCTGGGAGTAAATTCTATTTGATTCAACATGGTTGCCTTATAATAGATTTTTTACAGGATTGTCCTTTAATTTCCCTAAATAAGTTTTCTTAGCTAAACAGCCACCTAATGCTAGAAAAAAATCTAAATTTTCTAACAACAATTCTACCTCTTTTCACCAAATGCTATGAATGTTTCATATTCTATTTTCAGAACAATTTCAGCATATTGTATTTTATCATTTGAATTGTAAATATGTAGAAGTCCTCACCTTTTTTTGCAAAGTAAAATATTTGAGAAGCACAATTTGGTATAGTTAAAGAACAGACGAAGAATTGTTCAGCGAGTGGATAAGCTTCTTTCTAGCTCCCTATATTTATTTAACCATAGAAGTAAGAATTTGCTTCCAGGAGCAAGGAGCCCTCCAGAAGAAAATGTTTCTCCTACAATTACCCAGTCTAAAATGTATATATCTTCATCAAGGGCACACCTGTTTATATGTGGAATGAAAGGCGAGATGGATTGAGTGGATAAACACTTGGCTCTCTGAAGATAGACTGAAAGCTTTTAGAGGAGAATTGTGCTTTACTTTTTCAATTCTGCCGGGTATCATTAAGGGAAGCTGTTAGTTATGGAGACACTTAGAGTTTAGCACTGTGTTGCATCCTGGTAGCTGCTATTTCAACAGGGAACATCAAAAAGACATAAAACTGAATGCTCCTTCAGGGTGTGAGAAATGTTCCAAGGTTGGTCCCATTCACAAGGTTTCATTTTCTTGCACAGCCTGATCCACACGAATATGTTAGCAAACTGAAAATGTGGATTGATGAGATCTGTGCAGACGTTGGCACAGGATTAGGACTTGTGATATTCCTGAGCCTATACCAGGCTTATAAATCAAGTCCTCCCACGTTATGGTTTTGGGGAAAAAAAGAGCTAAGAAATGACACGAGTGTTGCACTGATCCACTTAAACCAGATGCTTCTGTGCCATATGTCTGGTACAGTGGGAGCGTGGATGTTGTTTTAGCATCTGGAGCTTTGGCAGACACAGCCAAGTTAATTTGGCTCCTGAGGCCCCAAATCCATAAGCAATCGTCCTACTGACTGACAGTAGAAATATGACATTAATAAATGTAATAAGAACCATTTGCTTTCTTTGACACTCTTAAGCAGTTGCCCAGGGTGGTTGACTTCCCCTATCTAATGAAGGAATTGGCCTTGCTCATCATTAGAGAAGTTTCTTCCACAGGTGGCCTGAGATGCAAATGGCCCATTGCTGTGTATGAGCTTCCGGCCATATAAAGAAGTGGCAATGGCTGAAGGGTGGCAAACAGATGTTATTTGCCATTCAGCTCTAATTTACTGTATCAATTATTAAAGAATCCCCTTGCGCCTTTCCATCTTTGATAGCCTTGTGGTGTGAGGAGCAAGTCAATGGCTAAGCTAATTGCAATAAGCAGAAGTGGTATTTAATGCACTGGACACTTTCAACTGCAAAGTAGTTCCAATTAGAGTTTGTAAGTGATGTGACAGCAGTTTGCCGAGCCCCAAAATAGCCCCTCGTTTGTCAAAGCTTATGGCAGCTTTCTGATCATCTCCCCAGCCACAGGACCTGAAAGTACCTTCGAAAAGCTTCCTTTCATTGATCTTTAGTCAGATGCCGACTGAAAGGCAGACGACTCTGCCAGAAAGAAGACAGATAGGTGCTGCACCATCATGAGAAATGTCATTCGCTTAATGAAAGAGGGGGACCTGTTTGTGATTTAGGTGGACGTTTGTGTCTATGGATGCCCACCCACACAACACAGGTACAGAAGCCAGGCACGTTCAATGAAATGAAAGTTCAACTTTCACGCTGGTGTTTTAAGAGGAAAACCAAGGGTATTTTATGCTCGTTACATTAGGCATAGCCCCATTGAATCAAGGGGATTTACTCTGAGTAGGCATATTTGCAAAATTGCAGCACTAGGGCTGCCGTTAAAGACAAGAGCACTTCTCAGTAGATTTGCATAATCTTACATGCATCGTAATCTGATACCGAGATCTTCGTGGAGTCATGATCATAACTACATTCACATGGAAATCTACTTTACTGAGAGTTCACTTCAGGATGTAAAATATGAAATTATTTTAAGGATTATTGTTTACAGCATTTCACCTTAACATGGTGCTTCGAGCTGCGTTGGCTTCAAGTCACATAATTTATTTATTTATTTATTTATTTATTAATAGTTCTTATATGCTGCCCAACTCCAGAGGGACTCAGGGCGGCGTACAACATATTACAAGAACAATTAAAAATGATAATAATGGATTAAAATACTTACAAAAATTAAAACAAACCAACATTCATACACGGAGGATTGATCTATTTCACCCCGCCTGTAGGAAGACCCATGTTTTAACGGCTTTACGGAAGGCCAGTAGAGTGGGGGATCTCTGGGGGAAGTTGGTTCCAGAGAGATGGAGCTCCTACAGATTATCCCACATAATCCTATAATGGGAGAAGAATCCATGTTGAATGTTGACATCTGACACATCTGGAGCCATCAGTTGAAAAGATTTAGAGTTTAGAACTATATGTTGCTCCAGGATAATATATGAAAGTTGCAATGGATTCTAGTATCTATAGAACCTTGCAGACACATTATCTTTTTCACATGGGATGATGATGATGATGATGATGATGATAAGAAGAATGAAAGAGGTGAGATTTTCATTCTCAAACACTAATGTAGCCTGATTGGGGTCTGACACTACATACCATACTTTATGAGATGGACATTCCTTTTCTTTCAGTATACCACCCTGTGTAATTATTGTATTAATCTACAAGAAGGCAACATCACACTCTCCAATTAGATTCAGATTCTGTCCCAGTGAATATGACCAATAGTGAAGGATATAGGTAGTTATCAACTTACAGTGGCAATTGGGACTGCAATTTCCATCGTTAATTGATGTGATCATAAAATGAGGATGTGTGAGAAGCCAAAGACTGGTGATAACCACCATTCAATGCCATTGTAACTTCAAACAGTTGCTGAACGGTTGTAAGTCAAGAAATGCCTATATGTATTCTCAAATACTTGGAAAGCACCAAGGTAGCCCCAGTTTATATTTGTTATTATGGAATGAGCATCTGTGAGACTAGGCTGAAGCTGCCATACCTAAAGATGAAGCAGGCATGTAAGCAGGATGGAAAAAAGCCAGAAATGTTATCTAAAAGATCCCTTCTGGAGATAGATAAGAAGGAACTAAGTCATTAAGGAAACAAAGGAAAAATGTCATCTGAAGCAGACACCTGGGCAACTCCTCCCCAAATGCCATCAACAGCTACCAGACTTGAAAATCAATGAAGCAAGAGTAGCTGCTAGTCTTGCAAATTAACAATGCAAGGACTCTGGGAAATAAAAGGGGTCCTGAAGCCACCCATAGTTTGAGAGTCCTAATATTGTATACAATATATACATAGACATAGACACACACACACAAACACAAACACAAACACAAACACAAACACACATACACATATAGTAACCAGTAAAGTTTTGCTGTTATTCTAAATTCAATGGGTCTCCATGTATTCTAAAGAACCGGTTGTGCCTCAGTGCAGTTAGTCCTCAACTAACAACCACAATTGGGCCCAAAATTTCTGTTGTTAAGTGAGACATTTGTTAAATGAGTTTTGCCCCATTTCTTGCCAGAGTTGTTAAGTGAATCACTGCAGTTGATAAGTGTTGTGGTCTGCCAGCAGAGCTGGCAGCAGAGTCGGACAGCAAGGAGGCTGGGGAGGAACATGGCCCAGGCCTGGAGTCTGGAGAAGGTTCTGTATCAGGGCCAGAGATGGGGCCAGGGCCATCTGGGAGTTCTGTGATGACTCCAGAGCCACCAGGGGCTGACATGAGTGAGGCAGAGGAACAGGGGGAGCCTGTTCCCAATGTGCACATGTGCAGAACTGCCAAAAGGCAAGAACAGTTACGGAAGAAAAGGGCTACTCAGGAGTAAGGCTTGGAGATGATTGGCCCCTCCCATAAGACATAAAAGAGGAGTAACAAGATGTGCTCGTTGCAGGAAGCAACTTGGTTCAATTCTGGTTGGTGTAACTAAGCAGCTCCGTTCTGACTGTGTGTTCTGTTTGGCCTTGCAAAGCTCCTTGCCAATTAGGCCTTTGGCAGTGTGTCAAGAAAGATAAAGGTTGGTACTTATCAGCCTTCTTCGGAAAGACTGTGGCAGACTTCTGTCAGACTAATTAACACTGTTTGGGACTTATTACAGCTGGGAATGAACATAATTCACAGCCGTTGAAATAAAAAGAGATTTTTTGGGACTACGTTTGTGTTTTATGATTTATCAGTGAAAGTTTGGAGTGAAAGTTTCTTTTTAAATATTGCTTGTATTTTAATATGCTTGTATTTATTATGTTTTTAAATTGTTTTTACTGATTGTTGTTTCTATATCCTGTTGTGAGCTGCCCAGAGTCCCCCTGGGAGTTGGGCGGCATAGAAATTTTAATAAATTCAAATTCAATCAGGAAGCCTAGGTCAGAACAATAAGTTAGTAACCCAGTTGTTAAGCGAATCTGGCTTCCCCATTGATTTTGCTTGTCGAAAGACAGCAAAAGGAGATCCCATGACACAACAATGGTCCTAAGTATGAACCAGTTGCCAACCATCTGAATTTTGATCACATGCTGATCATGGGGATGCTACAAAGATCGTAAGTGTGAAAAATGGTCGTAAGTCACTTTTTTAAAGTGCCGTTGTAACTTTGAACGGTCACTAAATGAACTGTTGTAAGTCGAGGACTACATGTATTCAGCTAAAGTGTATTCTGAGTGTGAATGAGTGATCGTAAGCCGAACCTGAGAGTAAGTGTAACACAGCAAGAAGTGAAGAAGGTATGATTGCCTTTCAAAACAGCTGTCTTTTCTGGCAGATCACGTTTGACCCTAACAGTAACTTAAATACATAAAAGAATATAGAATGTCCTGCTTATCTAAGTCATAGATAGCTTTGAATGGTACCTCTACACTCATAAACTAAACTTGCAAGAACAAATGCAAACAGACATTACAATATGTCTTATTATACCATGTGGGAGGTTATTGTCTTCTCTGTATTTTTTGGGGTTAGGAATCTAAGACCTTGGTCCTTCTCATTATTCTAGCTGTGCAAAGAGACCTAGAATAGGATGTTGTTAACTTACATTCCTGGCAAAGCTTCTCCAGACTGTCAGAATGGTGTAAACGAGGCTAGAATATAAATGGGAACCAAATCCTCGGTGTTACTGAGTTGACAGTTTTCTCTGCAGAATGTGGGTTTTTCTTTTTCTGTAAATAATTTACTTGGATTTTTGACCTGCTAACATTCGTGCTGTAATATAATGTAAATAGCATAGGCAAGCACTGAATATTCTCGCTATCTTTTCAAAAGAACCAAGATCTTAAAGAACGTGCCGCTGAGTTCTGAAGCTCAGGGTTTGATGCCACGGGGAATTGGCAAGAAATCAGGTCAGAATGTGAGTCAGATGTAATACTGAGAGAGTACTAATAGGCTGAAACAGGAATGAGCCTCATCTTATTACACGTCAAATTAGTCTGCTGGCAAATGGGGTTATGTTCTAGGAATCTTATCCCTGTTGAAATTATTTTGGTTCCTTTATTTGAGGGTCACCTTGTACTTTTTCTCTCTTGCAAAGAGGTAAGGCAGAAAAAAAAATACTTTATTTTTATCTGTTTATTTATTTGCATCGTGCCTTTTATTATTTTTTACAAATAACTCAACTTTCCTCTTCTTATTTTCTTCACAACATCAAACCTGTGAGGTGGGTTGGACTGAGAGAGGGTGCTGGGCTCAGATTTACTCAGATGGCTTCCATGTCTGAGGTGTGACTTGAACTCATAGCGTTCCCCATTCGTACCTACCGCTAGACTATATATTTGTTTATACTTCTCTGTAGGCAGATATTTAAGGCCTTACACATGGGAAACACTGTTAGGCATGAACTACATTCACCAAGTCTTAGATAATCTTTCATCACAAGGGTTCTTACTGGCATCTGCCACCAGATAATGGGCAATAGTTTGTTTGTTTTTTAATGACTACAATGAGAACATGTTATACCAAACATCTTTAGCACTTCATCCCACAAAGCTACAACTGGAATAGCAGTAGAAACAAATCTCTGTTCATCAAGAAAAACCTGACATTGATGTAAGTGTGTTAGAATGTTTAAAAATTCAAAAATACAAAAAGGGTCCTTCAGCCACCATCCAAAATTTAGAAAGTAAGTGCAGTTCGGTTTAACCCTGTAGCCCCCTCCTTCTGGAGAGTGACAGCTTCATTTCATTCTGACTAGCTTTCCATAATCCACTGGAAATGAAATAGCCAGATTTCACTGAATCAGAATTCTGGAGAGAATTTGTTTTAACCTCTAGACTGAGTGTTGTGGTTTGATGAGGGAAGATGAGATCTCTAATAGAGAATGATCAGCATAGCACCATCATTGTTTAGGGTGACACTATCATTGTTTAGGGTGGTGCTGTTAAAAATAAAAGAATGCAGATCTGTGAAATTCAAGCATTGAAAAGGAAGAAATTCATCTACTTTGATGGCTATATAAAAGAACGGCATGCAAAAAAACAGTTTGGAGAGTATTTATTTCATTAATTATTTTCTGTCTCGCCACACTGAAGAATGCTCTGCAGTTGCGCGAGCCCCCATTTTTGCATCATCTTGAAGTTATTTTACTGTAAGTTAGATTCACATTCTCTATTTATCCATTCCTGTCTAGAAGGATCCATAGCAGTGGTGGGTTGCTCCCGGTTCGGCCCAGTTCTGCAAATCGATAGCGGTGGCAGTAAGAGGCTCCGCCCACCCAACCGGGATGCTTCTGCACATGTGCAGAAGCATGTGTGTGAACCGGTAGCAAACTAATTTAGAACCCACTACTGATCCATAGTATGGTAACAAAGAAGACTATTTTTAAAAAAAAAATTCTGATCAGCAGGAACAAAAATTTGAATCCATGGGCCCAGTGAAAAATTTTATCCCTGGTTTTAACTGATGGAGGTCTAGCGACTGGTGAACAGTTTTGGCTCTAAGGTAAGCTAAGATCCTTGAAGACTAAGAAAATCTAGATGTACATACCTACAGTATAATACTGAGTGTGCCCTGCAGGAGTTTCTTTTTTTAAATCCCTGTGGGCAGGGAAACCCAGTTTCCAGCAGGATTTGACATGATGAAATAAAATACAATTCTCCACTTTTTAGGCAGGATTCCCATGTGAATTATTGAAAGAGGAAAACCTCCTATTTGTGCAAGTTTTATGGTTACATATACTAAGTCATTTGTTCATCAGGATGTTGCACTATGGCCCTGATGAAAATGGAACTCTGCTTCTAGAGTTAAATATTTTTTTAAAAAATAGACATAACGGCATGCCATGCTATTTACATAACGTTTACTTCGTTCATAAATGGAACATTGTACACTGGTGATTTGAAAGTAGAGATATCGGCCAGCACAAGTGGCAACCCTAGTTGGAAATGTATCAAGTCATCAGATAACAGTTTTGTAGTACTCTGGACAGCTCCGAAAAGCTAGATTAGAACTGATGCAAATAAAGGGGATGAAATATCTCGTGTGATCTATTTCTTAGATAACTCCTTAGAAGTCCAGTTAAGCTGGACAAGAGTCAAAGATTGTGGAAACTATCATTTTTTGTAGGGTAACAGGTTGCCTATTCCTACTCTACCGAGTACAGGTAATCCTCAACTTGTAACCACACTGGGGGACTAGAACTTCCATTGCTAAGTGAAGCAGTTGTTAAGTGAGCTGTGCCCATTTTCTAAAGAACTTTTTTTGCTGCGCTGATTAAACAAATCATTAATGGAGTTGCATCATTGTTAAATGAATCTGGTCCCTCCCTCCCCTGTTGACTTTATTTGTCGGCCGGGAAGATTGCAAACCGTGATCATGTGACCCTAAGATGCTGCAATTGTCATAATAAATGCCAAGTGCCAAGTGCCAGAATTTTGATCACGTGACCATGGGGACACTGCAATGGTCATAAGTGTGAGGACCAAGCGTTAATAACTTTTTCCAGCAGCATTGTGATTTTGACTAAATGAATGGTCATAAATCAAGAACTACCTTTTCTAGTGTAGAAGAGTGAGACATTCTCTTTGTGCCTTTGTATAAGTTAAACCAATCTCTATATCATGTATATCTATATATTTTCTGAAATAAAGGAATGGAAGAATGGAGCAACCCAAATTTATTATGCTCAATTTTTTAAAAAAATTTAGCTCCCGTTTATGCCTAGTAGCACTGGCCAGAAAATATAAGAATTGTACTGTGAAACATCTGAAAAGCATCAGTTTGCACTCCCGCCGTAAACAATTTGGGGGCAAAACACATGTGAGTTGAATTTGAAAACAGCTCTCTGATGTGTCACTAAAACCATTTCTACCCCTTCTCTCTTTCCTTCAGGCTTCACTTTTCTTTTCCATACATTTGTCCTTCCCTGCTTTATAGCCTCCTTCTCATGCATTGCCTGCTGTCCGTCCCCAATTCTTAGAGAAGTTGGTTTGTTCTCACTGGGTACTTTTATTGACTTTTGCTCTCTGATCTTTTGTTGCAGTTTGCTTTGCCTCTCACCAACCCTTCCCTGCGAGTCTCCGTATCCTTTTACCACTTAAGACTCCTGCTTTTATTCTGTCTTTTCTCCTCCCCCCACCACCACCTCGCCAGCTTCTCACTAAACTATGTTTCTCCCCATTTCTTTTTAGCTATACTACCGTTATGAATATTAATGACCTCCTGTAAGGGCTATTATTTATGGCAGAAAAGGCCGTCCTTTGATCTGTGGCTTTTTCTCCAGTACGTTAGGATGTCTGCAACTACATCTGGCATGCCTTTTATCTTTGCATAAGTCTCCTTCTCTTCTCTCATTTCCATCATTTCTTTTTACACTGTAGGTTTCATATAAACATACATATACAGTGTGTGTGTGTGTGAGAGAGAGAGGGGGGGGAGGGAGGGAGGGAGGGAGAGAGAGAGGGGGAGGGAGGGTGGGAGGGAGGGAGGGAGAGAGAGATTCTCTATCAGGCAATCTTCCTAAGCATGGCACACATATGGTGATTTCTATCCTTCAGACTGTTTCTGCAGAATCCCTAAAGGCACAAAACTATTCAGGTAGTGATGGTGGTGTGTAATTTGTTTTGTACTCAAGAATTCCTGCCATGCCCATATGTATTTAGACCACAGGCAAACCAAGTTGTCATAGAAACAAAGCATTTCATGAATAAATCAATCCATAACAAACTTGTAAACTTGAGAGGGACCACTGCATTTTAGCACGGAATCTTTTACATCCATAAATTAATAATGTTTTATGGCGAGCCATACATGGCATTACCCTTCTGCGTTTGTTTTGTCTCGTTCTTTATTATTCTCTGGCCCTGTTCTAACTTTTTTTGCTTTTATACGCCGTAGATCAATCTGTCAAGTGAAACAATAAAATCAGAACTGGTCTGTTCAAGCAGGGCAAGATATTTCCACCTCTCTTTCTTGGTGAGATTTTATGGGGAGAGAGGTTTGGTCTGATGTTAAAAATCAGGGAACTTTTTTTTTTTAACTAACCAACCGCTCCTTAGAGTTCCAACTGTCACCATGCCCCCATAGTCACATGACAAAAATTTGCCGGTTCTCACTGGTTTGGGCGAACCAGTGGTTAAATCCCCTCCCCCACTATCAAAGTGGATCCTGGGCGCTGCATTGCACTGCAATGGAGAAACAGGCAATGGAGCAGCCAGTGCAAGGGACGGAGAAGGCCTCTTTCTTCTCTCTGATCCTCCTCCTCCCCTCGTGCCAGCCGCTCTGTTTCCCGTTTCTCCATTGCAGCACAGCGCTCAGGATCCACTTTGATAGTGGGGTGAGGTGTAATTTAAGAACTGGTTCGCCCAGGATCAGGTTGGCCATCGCAGGAGGCTCGCCCCGCATGTGCATCAGAGCTTGAGGGACGGGGATGGGCCACGCCTCCCACGACAGCCAACCTGACCCTAGGGAAGCTGGTTGTTAAATTATTTGAATCCCCACCACTGGCTGGCCCACATTTACAACACCCCTCTTGCCACACCCACCCACCCTACTGTCCCTTCCAGATCTTCTTTATAATTTTCTTTACCTCAGAAGAAGCAGTGAAACCCAGCGAGTGAGAACTATGGATGGGGAAGTGGTGCTGCAGGTAGGCACTAAGGAACATGGAGCTTGAGGCAATATGGGCCTTGCTGAGGCCTAGGGCTTAATGGTGTGCCAGGGCTTGCAGCTGGCCTGTATGGGACTTGCTATGGCATGCAGTTTGAGGTAGCAGTCCAGCTGGGTCTGGGTCTGAAGCCCCAAGCTCCCTAGTACCAACCCACAGCACCTGCCCCCTGGCCCATAGCCTTCACCCACTGGTCTGCTTGCCTGGGACTCCTTTTTCTTCCCAGGTAGTGGTCATGTGAGACCCTCACTTAATGACCCACGTTTATCCTGGGGTTTTACAATGACAACTGGGACAGCTGGCATTTCAGTCACTAAGCAATGTAGTCGTGTGATGCTGTGCTTTACAACTGCATCCCTTCATAATGGACATCCCAGTCTCGAATGCTGTCATAATCCGAGGACTACCTATATAAGAAGTTGCCATTCTAAGTGTTAAAACTTTATTAGAAAGCAAATTTTGGAGCACATTTGGAGCTTTTCTCGTGTGTGTGTGTGTGTGTGTGTGTGTGTGTGTGTGTGTGTGTGAAAAAGTAAACAACATTTCTAAATTGTTGGCTACTGTAATACATAGCTGAATATGTTTCTTTTTTTTTGTTTTTAAGGCAGGGGTCTCCAAAGTCTTCAGCAGATCATGAGGTTTTTAGGTGATTCATCAACCCCAAACATTTATTATATGAAAATAATGTAATAAATACTGGTTCAACTAATAGCCACTATAAATAATAACAACACTATTAATAAAAGACCCTTGGATAGTTCCATTGATGATCACCTTCAGTGATGACTTTTTTGAACTATCTACAGTCAAACTGATGGACAAGTAAATGTTTTAGAATTCTACTTAAAATTCTCATAGGAGCATACAGTTCTTATCTCAATTACAAGAGGCTAGGAGGGTTATGAGATTAACTTCACTCTTATTATACAATCCTCTGTTGAGCTGTCTCTATCCTCTGGACTTCCCATATGTCAATTAAATTACAAGAGGGGGGGGAAAAGCAATATGTGGGAACTTTCTCCGTGAAAGTCTTCCATGTAGGAACCATGGTCATCCAGGAGAAAAGTGGCAAAAGTTCCCATCCTTCCTCCCAGGAATAAATGACAATTAGTCATGACTGATCATAGCTACATCTGACTTGATTCCCCCCCCCAAAAAAAAATGAGTAACATATTTGGGGGTTAAACCTACTTAGACCGACCAGGGGATGGCTTGGTGTTGGTTCCAAACCTTGTTGCTGGAGCAAACAAAACTATTGTAAATTCCAGGAGGCTGCATTGACTACATCTCAGGGCTTGGTACTTGTTTGCAAGTTAGAGCTCCCTACTTTGTCTACATAGGTAGACATGATGGGTAAATTAGTACTTTTTAAGAAACAGAAGCTCCTACCAAAGATATCTCAAACACTATATAATTAGACTAGGGGTGGAGAAGCTCTTGTAGTTGCCTTCACAAAGGCAGGAACATTATTTTTAAAATAGCAATCGGGGAATGTTTTCTCTGTCTCTCAGAATAAATCCATTTGAGTGATTGGAAAAGAAATGACTTTCATCAGCTAATATGCCATGCTAAATATTCTTCTTTTTTTTAAACAGCCTCCACTACGTGGTAAAATGTGTTGCCAGTGCACCCCCAGAATGCATAAGCCCCATGCTGGCTGGGGAATTCTGAGAGCTGCTATCTCAAACGGTGTAGGAGAAGAGCAGACAGACACTGGGGGAAGAGTCAAGAGACTAATCAGCCTAGAGTTGTTACATTCCCACAAATGGTCTAAGTCCAATCCCTCTTGAATTGATTCTTGTCTAGTGTCAATTTAATGCTGTTCATTAACTTGATTCTTGCATATAGCCATGAGCAATAAATCATCTTAACCAGAACTTAATGTGTGGTCCCGATTCTTCATGCCTAACAAATAATCTGGAAAATGTCAAGATCTGGGTGAACTAAATCTAAAACTAACAAAGAGCTAAGTGTAGGTTAGATCACACCTCTGTCCAGTGGTGGGTTTCAAAAATGTTTACTAACAGTTCTGTGGGTGTGGCATGGCTTGGTGGGTGTGGCTTGGTGGGCGTGGCAGGGGAAGGATACTGCAAAATCTCCATTCCCTCCCTACTCCAGGGGAAGGTTATTGCAAAATCCCCATTTCCTCCAGATCAGCCGGGACTCGGGAGGCAGAAAATAGATGGGGGCGGGGCCAGTCAGAGGTTCTCCGAACTACTCAAAATTTCTGCTACCGGTTCTCCAGAACTGGTCAGAACCTGCTGAAACCCACCTCTGCCTCTGTCTCATCCAACCTTTTTTCTGCCAATCCAAGCTCATGATTTTCTGTCCCTTTAAGGATATGCTAGACAGACTAATATAGGATTGCCCCTCAATTTCCTGTAGTCACTCAGGTAGCATTGCTGAATAAAGCCAAGGAAAACCTGGAGAGCAGTATTTGTTTTAAAAATAAAATTCCCTGCATATTCACCGTTCTGAATTCAAGTTCAGCCATCCTGTCCCCCCACCCTTTTAGATCTAGGACAAGGATTGGCGAACCTTTTTTGGTTTGCGTGCCAAAAGGGGGGGGGTGTGCGCGCTAGCGCATGCGCACGTGCCCACACCCATTCCCTCCTCCCACGCATGCGCACACACACACACGCTGCCCCCTGCGCATTCGCACACACACACACACCCCGCCCCTATGCATGCACACAGGCCTCACTGAAGCCTGGGGCGGTGAAAAAACGGGCAAACGGGCAAACTGGAAGTTTGGAAAAATGGGCTTCTGGTTTGCTCGTTGTGCTATTTTTTGCACTCCAGAGGCTTCAGGGAAGCTACCTGAAGCCCCAGAGTATGAAAAACAGCACAACGGGCAAACCGGAAATCCATTTTTCCGAACTTCTGGTTTGCCTGTTGGGCCATTTTTCGCACTCCGGGGCTTCAAGGAAGCTTCCCTGAAGCCTCCAGAGGGCGAAACGCCCTTCCCCAAGGACGAAAATCAGCTGGCCAGCGCGCACATGTGCGCTGGAGCTGACATAGGGCATTGCCTTGCGTGCCCTCCTATATTGCTCCACGTGCCACCTGTGGCATGCGTACCATAGGTTTGCTATCACTGATCTAGGATGTAAATTATACCAATTTTAAGGAAGGATGAGGATGAGCTAGAAATGCAATAACTGATGCCTCAAAGCTCTTGGCTATTAAAAACCTTAAGTCCAAGGAATAATTTAATGAGCATCACTTGTTGCATAACCCAAAATCATATTTTTACATCCACTGGTTAAGGTTGTCTTGATACAATTCCCACTTTTGGCTTCTTCCTATTTTTTCCTCTGCTGCCTGTCAGATTGCATTAAAACCAACATGTGTTCCTGGAAACATCCATATTTTCCACCAGTAGCATTTTGTTCTCCTGCATAATTAACAGTGCTGCTGACTAATCTCCCCACAGCAAAATGTGCACCTCATCCAAGAAGGAGAACATTCCCCCTGGGAATGCCAAATGCGAAATGTAATTGCAGCATTAACGAGGCACACATGTTTCTTCTATATCCCAGGATTTGGTGAACGTTGCCCTCCCCATCCAACTTTATTTTTTATTTTTACAAAGTGCTTTCAGGTGGTGTAATCTTGAGTGGAAGAGTTTTGGGAAGGGGAAGAATGCCATTTCTTGCGATCCAAGGAGGTGCATAAGCTACCGCTTCAAACAACCATGAGGTCTTCTGTTGAGTTTTCTTTCCCCACCTGAAGAAATCCTGGTTTTCAGTAAATACCTTAAAAACAAAGTTATTAAATAAAGTGGGTGGGGGTAGTTGGTGACAATCAGGTTTTGAATAAAAATGCATGTTTTTAATGCATATATGGAAGTGTTGCTCTGGAGAAACCCATGTTTTTTATTCCACCAGGGGTGAAATCCAGCAGGTTCTGACAGGTTCTGGAGAACCGGTAGCAGAAATTTTGAATAGTTCGGAGAACCGGTAGCGGAAATTTTGAGTAGTTCAGAGAACCGGCAAATACCACCTCTGGAGCGGGGAGGGAATGGGGATTTTGCAGTATCCTTCCCCTGCCATGCCCACCAAGCCACGCCCACCAAGCTACGCCCATAGAACTGGTAGTAAAAAAAAATAGATTTCACCAAAACATTTTTCCCTGCACCCTTCTGATACATTTCATAGTCATTATCATATTAGCTTTAATATTATGTGAAAAGTGTGTGTGTGTACCCTAATACCTACACTCCCCTCCATAACTTGTGCCGTAGATTTGCATACAAAGCCAGTTTGGTCTCCTGGTTAAAGCACCAGGCTAAAAACCAGGTGACTGTGAGTTCTAGTCCCACCTTAGACATGACATCCAGCTACAGTATGTGACTCTGGGCCAATCACTCACACAGCCCAACTCACCTCA
The DNA here is from genome assembly GCA_023053685.1 of Diadophis punctatus similis. Lineage (NCBI taxonomy): Eukaryota > Metazoa > Chordata > Lepidosauria > Squamata > Dipsadidae > Diadophis > Diadophis punctatus. Next base: position 6,258,581 of record JALIGW010000035.1, on the reverse strand, counting down.
TAGGGTTGTTGTGGGGACGGGGATAGGTGGAAGAAGGAGTATTAGTTACTGTACATTCACTGCCTCGAGTAATTTATAAAAATAATAAAAGCAGGATTTTTTAAAAAAAAAATCTAAAATAGGGATGGACATAGTTGAAGAATAGAGGACACAAGACTCATTCAAAGTGCATTTTAAGGTAGAAGTTTGTTCTGGAGGAGTTCAGCCTATACATCCATATGGGAAACCATCAGAATGAAGCTTTCTGAGGAGGCCCATCCAAAGGTACTTTTCAAAGCAAGCGATGATCCCTGTGTAAATGTGATGAGATGGCTGCACCTGTTACATAAGTGTTTCTCAACCTTGGCAGTTTGAAGATGTGTGGACTTCAACTCCCAGAATTCCCCAGCCAGCAACGCTGGCTGGGGAATTCTGGGAGTTGAAGTCCACACATCTTCAAACTGCCAAGGTTGAGAAACACTGCGTTACATTCTCAGACTGAAGCACATAGGCTTCAGTCAGGTCCTCCATTCTGGAGGGAAAATACTGACTGCTGATTGGCTAGACTGTCTGGCAGCTCCCTATGAAAGGGCTGGCTGTCAGACAGAGACTTGGCTAGATTGTAAATAGTTGCCAAATAAAGAGCTGTTGTTTTGAAGCCACTTCTATCTGCCTCTTCCATTCACCTTATCTAACAGCACCCAACTGGAAAAATAGCAAGAGGCATGAGAAATAGATCCTGTCACCAAAGGCTAACAGACTTGTTTCTTATCCTAATCTCATTCACACTCATTTACTGGGGCAAAAGCAAAAAGAATCTCTCTCACACACACTGCATGAGGATGGTTGGGGTGGGGTGGGTGGGGTGGGGTGCGGAAGGAGCAGCTAAATAGGAAAAAAAGGGGGAATATTGAGGGGGGAAAGGCAAAAAGCAAAAGAAGTAAGCAAGCCTTCCTCTCTTTTGGACTTTAGCTCAGGGTTCAGAAATCAAGTGATTTACAAAAGTCCAGGCAAAAATCCCAAAGATATATTTTTTTTTTAAAAAAAAAGAAAGCCAGGAAAAAAGATACATTACATGGAAGCGTGTTGTGTTTGCATGCACATCTGACATTAAGGGATGAAAGGTGGAATTACAGTAAATACAAATATGTTCAAACTTTAAATTGAATAGGCCAGACTCGAAGCAGCGGCTCAAAGTGCTAACATTTTTTGGGCATTAATTATTAATAGGAGCTGGCAGCTCGTTTAAAAGTTTTCCTCTAATGACAAGACTTCTTACAAGATAAATATCATCTTTGGGCTGGTGCCTCAGAAAGGCATCTCTGTATATTTTCCAAGCCTCAAATGTCAAAGATCTAAAATAAAACAAACTAGAAGGAAGCGGAGTACAAATTAAAGAGATTTACAAAAGTCCAGCCAAATGATCACCCTGCCAATAAGCATGAGAAGCCTTTAAGGGTGGTGATACTTTTCCTGTTGTTACAAAAAAATGTCAAAGATGAGGACTGTTTGTTGTTGTTTTATTCTATCAAGCGGATTTCAGTTCTATGAACTGGTTCTGGAAATACTGTTTAAAACTGTGTGCAGCAATGGCTAAATCAAGCATAAGCCTCGTATTTGTACAGGAGCATATATGGTATGGCTGCTGTTCAAGCATTTGGAAGATCTCAGACATGACACTGTTCAGCCTAGATGGCCATTTAATGCAGCACTTCCACCTTCTGTGGAGATTCTCAGTCATCCAGGTCATGGTTGTCCCAAAGGTACTTTTTCAGGAGGCAACTGGACTTCCTTGTTTTTTTCCTTTTGAAGACATTTTGCTCAGGGATGGGTTCTAACTTACCTCGCTGCCGGTTTGCTTCCTCCCACGCCGCATGGCCACGCCTCGTGGGCGCGTGCAGTGGCAACCCCCCCCAAAAAGCTGAAAACAAGATGGTGACCGCATGCACAGTGCCAGAAACTCAGTTTCTGCGCATGTGCAGAAGAAAAAAAACCCCGGGGAAAATTCTCCCCCCCCAAAAAAAATAAAAAAATAACCCCTCCCCAAAACCCAAAAACAAGATGGTGACCGCATGCACAGTGTCGGAAACTCCGCTTTTGTGCATGTGCAGAATGAAAAAGAACCCAAAAAAAATTCTTAAAAAAAAATCTAAAATAAAAAAAATTCAAAAAACATTTTAAAAAAAGATGGCAGCGCCCATGGACCGGCACCGACCGAACTGGTTCCATGACATCATCATGATGTCACCAGCAGGTCGCTACCGGTTTGGGCGAAACGGTCCGAACCGGGAGGAACCCACCTCTGGTTTTCCTTCTCATCTAAGAAGCTTCTTCAGCTCTGACAGGTTCCATTCCCCACTATCCTGTCAGAGTTGAAGAAGCTTCTTGGATGAGAAGCGAAAATGTCTTCAAAAGAAAAAAAAAACAAGAAAGTCTAGTTGCCTCCTGAAAAAGCACCTTTGGGACACTTCCACCTTCTTTAACTTTGTGTCCTTCATATGTGTTTAGGCAATAACTCTCCAGACACTACTGTAGATTGGGGAAGGATATTCTTGCAATATGCAGAGAATCCTGCATGTACAGGGTTGGATCGTTGCAAAGGAAGGCCTACTCATGTATATTGTGCTCAAATGATTTCACTAGGCCATACTGAAGTCAAATGTAAAACTGAACATCCCATTAGAGCAGTGGTTCCCAACCTGTGGTACGTGTACCACTAGTGGTATGCGAGGGCCTTCCAGGTGGTATGCAAACACTTTCGGGGTCATGAACGATTTTTAGTTAGTTATTTTTTATTTCACATTTACGCCACCCACCTGGTCCCAGCAGCCCGAGAATCCAGTTGCTGCATGCGTGGGGCCAAAAAAAGGAACGGTGACTGTTCTGAACTCTATGGAAATAAAGTGATATCTGATCGAATTTAGTTTCTCTGGAACCAGGTGGTACGCGGCGACTGTACGGGACCTCCAAGTGGTACTCGATCACAAAAAGGTTGGGAACCACTGCATTATAGCCTAGTCAAGATCTAAGGTTACTAATCCTTCAGTGACAGGTTACTAATCCTTCAGCATGGACAACCCCCTCCCATCTTCATGCAGAAGAAAGAATGTACTACAATATGCAGAAGAATTTTGTTAAAATACTCAAAAATCATCTTTGTGACAAACTTTCAGAATCATAACATTACAACTGTTCATGTGAAGACTACTCAGCCTTTCCAAGTATCATCATCTTCTTTTAATGACCCCATAATCCCTTGCGGGGTGGAGTCCGGGCAACTGAATGGAGCTGAGTGTTTACTGGCCGGATGCCCTTCCTGTCGCCAATGCGGAGTTATATTCAGCAGATATATTCTCATTGTGCCCAGAGAGAGAAATATCTGCCTCTACCTAGGATCGAACTCCCAGCCTCCTGATTGTGAGACGAGAGCTCCACCTCTAGGCCACTGCACCACTCTTCAGCTTTCCCAAGTATATGCTGTTCTTTTTGTTGTTAGCTGAGAAAGACAACGCAATAGCAGCCTCCTTAATGTGAAGCATCCATATTACGACGGCATCTGTGATGGATCATACATTTTTGTCTAAAATATATCTTTGGGATTCCTTTCTCCCTCTGTTCATCCAATACTTGAGGCGAATGCAAATAAAAAGTTTCAGAACCTTTCCATTAAATTATGGTCTGATTTGTCTCAGTGATTCTTTCCTCAATCAGATCGAGTCCTTCAGATTGTGAATTTTGTTTCTCAATTAGCTCTGCTTAAGCCTGAGATCCGTAATGAACTCTGAAATGTGGAATCATCAATGGTCTCTCTGCTTGGTTGTTAGCTGGCAGATAATTCATTACGCAACAAGGTAAAATCATGACGATGTTGCCTGGTTGGACAATGAATTGTCTGCAAGCAAACTACCAAATTCAGAGACCATCACCAACTCCAGAGATTGAGCACCATTCTCTGTGTGGGATTTATGTAGTGCCTGTTGTATATGGCTTTTCAGATGTTGATTGGGGTGTTGATGGATGTCATTGGCTGTTGTTTGCTTGTGCTGCCCAGCCCTTGCCTTCTAAGTACTTAATAAGCTGGTGGTAGATCAGTAATCCTGTTGACAGGTACTGTCTCCCATTGAGGTCTGAAATATTTTCACACTTCTCAAAAGCACTGTTTTTTTTCTGTGGCTGCAAGATTAAAGAGACATGCTTTTTCATATCTATTTGGTAGATTATATTAATCCACATAGGAGATGTGCAAGAAGCTACAGAAGAAGTTAGAGAAGTTTAACTCTACTGCTCACTTGTGGGTTTCACTTACTTTTGCTACTGGTTTGGGAACGGGACCACGTGGGTGCGCACGGGCACTTTGTGCATGCGCAACTCTTCTGCGCATCCGCAGAGCATTTTTGATGATGTCTGGATGAGTGGATGGAGCCTCCTGCCGCCGCTGCTACCGGTTCGCTTAACCGATGCCAACTGGTAGCAACCCACCACTGCTACTGATAAGGCACTACTTACTATAGATCTTTCTCTTGCTTTCTTCATTGTTCTAGCTGGGTGTCTGGGCTTCTTGTATCCCAGAGAGATAATCTGTATGCAGAAGAGTTTCCTTCCTCAGCAGGGAGCTTCCTTCCCTGACGAGAGCTCATAGCTAGAATGCATCTGGATTCATTAGCCTCGGATAGTAAGGGGCAAGGTATTCCATAGTTAAAATTAGAGAGAGAGAGAGCTGAGATGTTTTCTGGTGGAACTGTTTCAACGGGATTGCCATCAGGGTAAGGAGTTCAATATAGTGTCAAGTCCACTGCTGTGACTGAGGAGTTTCTTTGCTTAAGTGAAATTCTACCCTTCAGTATTTCTACCTCAGGGAGTACAGATGATATACTAATACAAATAGTAAGTTAAAACAGAAAGCAACAGCAGTTTTACACACACACACAAACACAAACACACTCACACACACGTGTATTTCAGGGGTAACTAAAAAAAACCTAGACAAATACAAATATGCATGATCAATCCAAATCTAGGTTCCTGTCTAATCATGAAGCTCTAATAAGCAAAATAATAATAAACAAAGTTCCAAGTCAGGATGCTATAGAAAGAATTCTGGAATAGGTTCAGAGAAGAGCAATGATTATGATCAAAGACCGAAAGCAAAGTCCTATAGGAAACTGAGTGTCTCCGGCTTTTGCAAGAAAAAATGAGAGAACATATGACAACATTCTTCAATATCCATATCCATATTATCTTAGAAGCAAAACATGGATAGTGGATATAAGTTTCAATCAGGGATGTCCACAGAGAATGGGATGTTAAGAGTTCAAGATGGTGGCACTGTTCAACTGAAGAATCAGCTACCCAGGGAGATAATGAGGTTCCCTTTCCCTGTCACTTTAACTGGTTTTGGTTCCAGAACATAAATGGATGTTGGGTGGGAATTATGCCTATCGCTTTCAGCACCTTGAGAAAAGCAGACTGAAAATATATAATAATAAAAATAGCAACATTATCATCAGTGAGTACAATCAACCATTGGAACAGAAGTTGTGGGTGCTCCATCACTGGAGGCTTTTGAGAAGAGAGTGGACAGCCACTTGTCTGAAATGGTACAGAGTCTCCTACTTGAGCAGGGGGTTGGAAGAAGATCTCCAAAGTCCCTTTAAATTCTGATATTCTATTTTATTCATTATTATCCTACATTAATTGCTTATTATTTTTAAGGAATGCAGTTGGTTTGATGTCATGCACGGGACAACCATTTACCAGGGGTGAAATCCAGCAGGTTCTGATAGGTTCTGGAGAACCGGTAGCGGAAATTTTGAGTAGTTTGAACAACCGGCAAATACCACCTCTGGCTGGCCCCAGACTGGGGTGGAAATGGAGATTTTGCAGTATCCTTTCCCTGGAGTGGGGTGGGAATGGAGATTTTGCAGTATCATTGCCCTGTCCTGCCATGCCCACCAAGCCCGCCCACCAAGCCACGGCCACAGAACCGGTAGTAAAAAAAAATGGATTTCACCACTGCATTTATCCCCTAAAACAGGAGTAGATACATGATGGTAGTAGCATTTTGCATTCACACAATACTGTGAAGAGTTACTTCCAGTTCAGCCCAGAAGGCACTTTTCTCTTATTCCGGGGCTTATGCCAGTAGTTTCTAAGCACTCCTTGCTTCAAAATAATGGGAAACTGTGCTGCCAGTTTTTAGCAGTAAGGAACAGGAAAAATCTCAAAACTCACAGGAAGAAAAATGTGGTTTGGGGACTGGTATCCCTTTGTTATGGCCAATAACAAAAGTTTCAGCCAACTGCAGAAGCATCTTATCAGCTTCCCCAACCTTCTATCCTACATGGATATGTTGGATTACAGCTCCCAGAATTCTAGACAGTTCTGCCAAGCAATAATTAACCACTTTCACTTTTTTAGTTGTATAAATTCTGACTTTCCTGTATTACTACTGATACCTGGCCCCAGGATGAAGGACAGAATATATTGACCCAAATGCAACTTTTCACTTAACGATTCTCATCTTTAAGCTCCTAGGGGCTACTCCTTAATTTGAAACAAATCCTCCTCCTTCTTTTTTTATCAGTACGTGAAATTTACATTTTCCCTATCAGCAAACCTTTTTGACATTAGTCAGGAAACCTCAGCCAATCATGGTTAAATGCCAAGAAGATGTCTATGATTTAAATCTTTATGTACGTCATTCATATGTTACATTTTGAGGAATGCACTTAAAATCTCTAAGGTGTTTAACTTTAAAAAATAGAAGGTGTGAAGCTGCTTTTGATTGAATTCGAAAGGGAAACACACCCCATTGTGTTTCCTTGTATTTTAAGAACCAGAGGACATGGTTTTCTAGATTGTAGTTAACTTATTGTAAAGAATACTTTACAATACTGAAAGTATTCTTTACAATAGACTGGCATTTAAGTGAATGCTGTTATTCAACACTATATACTAAAGAAAATGAGTGAATTGTCAAAGTAAGAATGAGGGAATATTTGGTTTGCTACCTAAATGGTTGTTTTAGAGGTGCTGGTTATGTATTTTAGATAGAAGAAAGATAATAACCGATCTTTGGGTCTGAATTTTGTCCTCGGCATCTTCAGAGTCATTTCAGATAATGGAATCACTTCAGTGTATCTACTGTGGCAGCCTATATTCTACTGAAATAAAAGACCCCAAGTATGAAGTTTCACTTGCTGGTTTGACTGGCTAGCTGCCTGAAAAACAGGCAAGTTTTGGGGCAAATACAAACAATGGCGACTAAAATAAAAATCAATTAGTGGTAAGCCTGTCATTTATATTTACCTGAAAAATTAGCAAACAATAGCTTATCTCACTGACGGATTATCCAAAATTTAGAGTTATGTCAAGAATGTTATATTAAGAAACCAGATTTGCATCCAGAATCTGATGGGCATTTTTGAGTGTATCTCCTCTCCTGCTTTTTGCCATGGACCAATCTTGTATGAAAAGTTAGGCTAAGAGAGATAGCCAGGCATAGATAAATGTGAAGATAATTTCAAAAGATCGTCATCAAGATCATCATCCAGAAATCTTCTGGATTGGTATTTGTTCATAAAAGCAGTTTTAACCAACTTGGATAAACACCAGTTTTAATGGAGGTGTTGTATCCTAAATATCCTAATAGGGGGACGCGGTGGCTCAGTGGCTAAGACACTGAGCTTGTCGATCAGAAAGGTCGACAGTTTGGCGGTTCAAATCCCTAGCGCTGCGTAACTGAGTGAGCTCCCATTACTTGTCCCAGCTTCTGCCAACCTAGCAGTTCGAAAGCACGTAAAAAGGCAAGTAGAAAAATAGGGACCACCTTGGTGGGAAGGTAACAGCGTTCCGTATGCCTTCGGCATTTAGTCATGCCGGCCACATTACCACGGAGACGTCTTCAGACAGCGCTGGCTCTTTGGCTTTGTAACAGAGATGAGCACCGCCCCCTAGAGTCGGGAACAACTAGCACATATGTGCGAGGGAAACATTTACCTTTTTTTTGTATCCTAATCAAGGTTCATTTTATTTATATTACAGCATAGGAATAATGTTAGATGAAAGTTTATTTATTACTTACTTCTTCTTCTTAGATTTTTCCCCTATCTTTATTTATTTTTTATTTATTTATTTTATTTATTTATTTTTGTCAAGTACATGTTGGTAATATACATAGATATAACATTGTTTATATACATAAGATGGGTACTGATAAGAGGGAACATTAGGACAGGGACGGTAGGCACACTGGTGCACTTATGCACCAATCGGGTGAGGTCAACAGTGGACAGTCTAAGGGTAAAGTTTTGGGGGTTTGATGACGAAGAATCAGATAGTGAGTTCCAGGCATTTACCACTCTGTTGCTAAAGTCGTATTTTCTATAGTCAAGTTTGGAATGGTTCACTTTGAGTTTGTATCTGTTCAGCAGTTCAGCTGTTCAAATCTCACCAGCTCAAGGTTGACTCAGCCTTCCAAACTTCTGAGGTCGGTAACATGAGGACCCAGATTGTTGGGGGCAATATGCTGACTCTGTAAACTGCTTAGAGAGGGCTGTAAAGCACTATGAAGTGGTATATAAGTCTAAGTGCTATTACTATAGTGTGCTCGTGTATTGTTGTGGTTTATCAGTGCATCAAGGCAGTGAACATGCATAATACTCCTTCCTCCTCCTATTTTCCCCATAACCTCTCTGTGAGCTGGGCAGAACTGAGAGAGAGTGACTGGCCCAAAGTCACCCAGCTGGCTTTCATGCCTAAAATGGGACTAGAACTCACAGTCTCCTGGTTTCTAAGCCAGCATCTTAACCACTACACCAAGCTGGCTCTAATAACTGACCTACTATTCAGTAATGGATTCTAAGCCCCCCTGCCTCTGAGAACCTACTTCTTATGTTCATTATGCCCCCACCCCTTGGTACCATTGTCGTAGGGCTATTTGGAGACAGCCTCAGCCGTGCTATTGCACAAAAGAAAGAGAGAGAAAGAGCAGATTACCATCAAAGAACCAGAGGAGAAGCAGAAAACAAGTTTAACAAGATTAAGAGGGGCTTGAGCCCCAAACTGACCATTCTCAAGCTCCGTGCAGCCAGAGCTGCATAAGATGTGACAAATGGATTACAAAGTATATCTGCACATAATAAAGACCATTTGAAAAAAGCCAACTCCCTTATCTCTCTGCCTGTACTGTGGTACGTCTGGATAAAAATTTAATAATCCAGAGGAGCCAAAGTAGTTCTGTAGATTAAGACTGCATAAATACCTGTAAAAATTTGACAAGCATTATATCTCAAAGCCTATTGGAACAGATGTCTGCAAAAGCTCAGCGTCGAAGAAGACATCCATAGCCTTGCAAGCACAAAGAGGCGAAAGGAAGATTTAATGAGGTTAACGGTGAGCTGCTAAATGAGATCCCAGCCAGATCCCTTGATGATAGGGTATTTAGGAGGTTTGAGTAAAAGACAAAGGTTCTTTTTCCCCTTCAATCGGTAAAAACATTCTTCTCCACACGAATGTAATACTGGAATTGTCTTATGGTTGCTTTGAATTTAATGTGTGAAACGTGTTTCGGGACTCTGGCATCAGAGCAGAGGTGGGTTCCTACCGGAGCTCCCCGGTACGCAACTCTGGTAGGGAGTGGCGGATTTCGCAACTGCTCCAGAGCCGTCTCTGCCGGTCCACCCAGCACATTGCCATTTTTTTCCCGTGATTTTCGGTGATTTTCGGGCGATTTTGCTTCTGCGCATGCACGGAAGCAAAATCGCACCGAAATCTTGTGAGGGGACACACGCGCATGAGATTTCAGCGCAATTTTGCTTCCACGCATGCGCGGAAGCAAAATCATGCGAGGGGGCGCGCACATAGTGAGTGCGCGCGGCCCCGAAGCATGGAGATGCGCGTGCATGGCTCCAGCAGCAAGGTAAGCGAGCAACCCACCCCTGCATCAGAGGTTAGTGTTACCACATTTGCCACGTGATTCTAAAACTTGAGAAATAGTATTTCTTCACTACCATCTCCTGCGGCAGTTATGTCTTTCCTAAACTGATGATTTTTTTAAATCGTTTCTTGTAAGCACAAACTCTTATCTGATGGATTCTTGCCGTCGCTGATTCGTTTTTCTGATAACAATCAGCCTGCTCAAGATACTCTCTCCTATGTGTGAAGATAATATTGCACGGTTTCTTCACTAAATGGCCTTCAAATTAATTACATAGATCTGAGCAGACTCAAATGGTTTCCATAGACAATAGCTTCCTTGTTGACTTTTCTTTTTTATATATGTAATAATTTGTATTGAAGTTGCAAAGATAAGAAAGCTAGTACAAACTAAGAAAAATATAAAGGGTAGAAAGGAAGGCGCGTGCATGTAACATCTCGGTTGCGTGAGTAGCATTGGGGTGCCAGTTTCCTTCTGGGTCCAGTTCAAAGTGTTGGTTATGACTTTTAAAGCTCTTCATGGCATGGGACCAGACTATCTGAGGAATTTGAGATTTGATTCCAGTGCCTGTTTTTCACATTTTCATAAAGAGCACGTAACAGATATGGATTTCCCTAATACACGTATTTATCTAAATATTACCCATTTTGTATACTGCTAGATTCCAGAATCACAGGTATGGTAAACCATTTGTTTAGTGACCATTCAAAATTACAACAGCACTGAAAAAGTGACTTACAACCAGTTTTCATACTTAGGTCTACCGCAGCATCTCCCTGGTATTACTGTATATGATCAAAAAATGGATGCTTGGCAACTGGCATGTATTTATGACGTTGGCAGCATCTGGGGTCATATAATAACTATTTGTAGCCTTCTCAGTCAGCTTCTGATAAGCAAAGTCAATGGGGGAAAGCCAGATTCACTTAACAATAGTGTGTTTCCCTTAACAACTGCAGTGATTCGGTGAGGGATGGTGCTTATCGAGTGGGAGGTGCAGGGGTGGGTTCTAACTTACCTCGCTGCCGGTTCACTTCCTCCTGCGCTGCCTGGCTTTGTCTTGTGGATGCATGCACAAAGCGCGCGCATGCATGCACAGTAGCAAAAAATCAGAAAAATTCCCCCCCAAAAAAGCTGAAAACAAGATGGTGATGCATTCACAGCTGGAAACTCAGCTTCTGAGCATGCTCAGAAGAAAAAAAACGAAAAAAATCCCCCCCCCAAATTAAAAAAAAAATACAAAAAAAAAGATGGCAGCCTCCATGGACCAGCACCGACCAATCTGGTTCCGTGACATCATCGTGACATCACCAGCGGATTGCTACCAATTCGGGTGAACCAGTCCAAACTGGGAGGAACCCACCTCTGGGAAGGTGGTATGGTGGGCTAGAGTGAAGTGGCAGTTTCCTAGGAAGGAAAGAGCACACTCCAAGGAGGAGAGCGAGCAATACAAAAGATAACACAACCCGGAGCTGGGTAGGAAGCAGAGGAAGAGAATTAGGACAGGCACTCCCTAGAATCTCCCAGTTTATAGCTGGTTAAGAATAGTAAAAGTTTAGTCTGGTAAGATTCTGTCTACTGGCATGACCAAATAAAGAACTGAACTTTGGCTGGATTATTCTATGTCATTCCTGGGCTGAGCCTGACAGATTCACTTAACAAACAAGGATAAAAAGGTCACAAAATTGGGCATGACTTGCTTAACAACTGCGTTAAGAGATCCTGGCCCCCAAGTGTGGTTGTAAGTCAAGGATTATCTGTAATCCATTCGGTTCCCACTTTTTATCTGTAACACAATGCTCATAAAACCACAAATAAAATCTTTTAATAATGAGCTATAAGAAAAAATAATAATAAACACATGCTTCTTTCCCAAAAACATCTAATACCTTTCGGATACAAGTGACATATAAATGACACATTCGACCCAGTTTAGACACTTAGGGGCCTATTTTTTTAACAATGATCCCACATTTTAAAGAAACTAGGTGCTGTTGTTTTTTGCTTCAAAACGTTTGATTAATACTTACCATTCCGATAAGATCATCTACTCCAAGGACCTATGGAATGGGATATATTTCCTTGCTCTCTTAAAAAAGAAGCACACCGCAGGCCCTCCTTCTTAGAACTGTTTGTTGGAGTTTGTTGGAATGTGATCAATTCCACAATTATTTCAATGTAGAGAGGCCAGCATGTTCAGTGCATAAGGTTTTCTGAACTGGAAAAGAAGGTCTGGGTTATTTTTGTTGAAAATTCTCAGTCAAGACAGTATTGTGACTTTGAATGTGAGAACAGCTGAACATATTTTCAGTGGCTGCTTGTAAATAATCCCTCTTTCTACTCCCTTATTATTATGCTCAAGGATGGCTCAGATGAACAATGATGCTAAGTAGAAAAGATATCTGTCGAATCACTAATATTAAATTTTTTTCATGGAGAGGTTCTGTGAAATTATTTCGAGTTGCTGCTTTTAAAATCATCATTGGCACCTTTATTACATTTTCTGTCAGGAGCTCAAAATCTGGGTTTCCCCCTCTTCTTTTTATTTTCACATAAATTTGTGAGATTGGTTAAATGGAGAGATGGCCACACAGCATCTAGCAAGAGCCACACCTGAGTGTAAATGTGAGCCTGTTTTCCCCATCCTAGTCTTAGCAGTCTAGATTGTTCAGTTCCATTTGACCTTCTTTGTTGGTATCAGCAAGGAAACAATGAAAGAACAAGCAACTGTTAATCAGTCCTAAAATGCATCAAAAGATGGGTAGCGTTAAGATCACTAGTGCTCTATACTGCACTAGCGAGGCCACACTTGAAATACTGTATCCAGTTCTGGTTGTGATGATACAAAAAAGATGCTAAGACCAGGGGTGGGTTCTGGTTTCTCCCGCTGCCGGTTCGCTCAGGGGCGCGCCGTGTGGGTTAGGGTTAGGGTACTTTAAAAAAAGTACTTTAAAAAAGCTTCTGCGCATGCGCAGAAGCTAAAAACAAGATGGCGACGCCTATGGCGACGCCAGGAGAACCGGCTCAGGGTCTCTGCTGGTTCTAGCGACCCAGGCCACCAAGTTACTAGCAGTTCTTTAGAACCAGTCCGAACCGGGAGGAATTCACCTCTGGCTGAGATCCTAGAAAGGATGCAGAGAAGAGCAACAAAGTTTATAAGGGTTCTGGAAGCTAAACTGTATTAAGAAGGGTGAGGGAACTAGATATTTATTTATTTATTTATTTAAACGCTCTTATAGGCCGCCCAATCCCGTGGGTTATGATGAATGGTTGGGGAACTAGGCCTAACAAAGAGGAGAACTAGGATGACATGGTAACTATCTTTCAGTATTTGAGGGTCTGTTACACAGAAGAAGGGGGTCAACTAATTCTCCAAAGCATCTGAGAGTAGGACAAGAAGTCTAGAATGGCTGGAAGCTAGTCAGAGAGAAACCCAACCTGGAACTAAGGAGAAATTGCCTGACAGTGTGAATAGTTAATTAATGGAACAGCTTGCCGCCCGGACTGTTGCAGCTGATTCTGCTTACCAATTCAGGAAAGAAAGACCACGAAGGGTAGGAGAACTCAGGTTTATTGCGCAAAAGGTTCAAAGCATTCACATGACAAATTCTGAACCCCGGGCTATGCCCGGGGTGTTGCTTTTATTCCTTTATTACAATCTAGCCTCTTCCAAGGTGTTACTCTGGTCATCCAAAAATGCATCAAATCAACTAACATGTGGTTATACAGAAATAAGGGAAGTATCAGTATTAGGGCAGTGTGTATCATAATATCAAACGTGATTATAATATCAAAAACATGGATTAGGACATTTATCTTACACCATCTGCTACTCTCAGTAGCCTCTTGCAACATGTTCCAGTACATTGGGTAAGTTCTCGGGACTTTCCACTGACAAACAAGTTAACTTCTGCAAATACATTTATATTAAATACAGGAAATATGTGAAATATGTTTAAAGCCAAATAATATCTTTAGATATTATTTTATAGCAACTGCCCCCTGCCTCAGGAGGATGTGAGTGATCCATCACTGGAGGTTTTCAAGAAGAGATTGGACAACCATTTGTTCAGGATGGTATAAGGTCTCCTGACTTGGAAAGGGTTTTGGACTAGAAAACATCTAAGGTCCCTTCCAATCCTATGATTCTAAGCAATTACTTCCATGAGGTATGCGAACCCATGTGATGGATCAGTTTCCTATGGCTCGTTCCTCATGCTGTTGTATAGTTTGGGACTGCCACGGCTCTTCTCACATTAGGGAGGTAATCAAAGACCAGCATAGGGTGAAATAAGCTCTCACGTAGATGGCCCTCCATACATGCTCAGCAGAGGTGGGTTTCAGCAGGTTCTGACCAGTTCTGGAGAACCGGTAGCAGAAATTTTGAGTAGTTCGGAGAACAGGTAAATACCATCTCTTACTTGCCCTGCCCCCATCTATTCTCTGCCTCCCGAGTCCCAGCTGATCGGGAGGAAATGGGGATTTTGCAGGAACCTTCCCCTGGAGTGGAGAGGGAATGGAGATTTTGCAGTATCCTTCCCCTGCCACGCCCACTATGCCACGTCCACCAAGCCATACCACATCCACCAAGACATGCCCACAGAACCAGTAGTAAAAAAATTGAATCCCACCACTGAGCTCAGGCTGCATGAGGGAAACCATAAGAACTATAGAAATGGATACGGGCCTAGCCGTTTCACTGATGTGCTCCTCTCTCCCCAGTCCTTGCAAGAAGTTTTATTTTTCTATTTTATTCCCAGGGTGGTTTAATTTTTTCTTTTGGATTTTTCTTGTTAATGTTTCTAAGCTTACTTTATTTACATGCACTGACTATCATGTATACGTTAGGATACTTACAGTATGTGCTGATGAGAACAGGTGTCCAATCAGTTGGGGGTTTTAAATTAAACGCTGTGTTTAAATCTGCCTCAAAGTTCCTCTAAAATGTTTTTTCCCCAGCAAAAGAAAAAAAAAAGATTCTATTTTTCTGCTTTATTCCCAAGTGTGCTTGAGAATTTGTTCTCTTAAGGCGTGGTTGGACTTTCGTTGTTGGAGAAGACGAGGGGTGCTAGTTTTCTTGCTGCTCCATGTTGCATATTTTCTCATTTTAAGGATTGCTTCCCTGATAGTCTATAGCCACCAATCTGAAAAAAAAGACCCCTGGGAGGAGTTTCTTATTCACAGGTTTTATTCATCAGACTTTCACTCTTTCTTGGAAAGGAATTGCAAAATGGAACAATCCTCTTTTATCAAATGGAAAGAGAACAGACAGACAAAAATATAGGGACATTTCTTAATTTTTTTTAAAAAAAAGAAACCTGCAAGCCTTATTCAGAACAAGGTTGCGTATCAGCGATCCATTTCTCTGAAAAATCTACATTGTCTGGATTTTACTGAATGGTACACTACCTCGGATATTGGAGGACCTGCAAAGTTAATGTGCCATTTCAATTACTTGTACTGTGATTTCTCAGATACTTGATGTTGTGGAAATGCTTGGTTAAATTTTGCTCACTGCTTAACAGTATATTAAAGGTGCTTTGCTTACTTAGCCAGTATTTGCATATTCAGCCCGCTAAGAAATCACTGGGTGAAGCTCAACTCTTATTAGCCAAGAGTGTTTTCTCATCCTGAGAGTGGGAGTTTAGCATCATCAACATTTTAGAATTCATAAAGACTTTAGAGTGTTCAAAACATGTCATGGATATTGATATTAATATTGATATTGAGATACAGACACAGACACAGTTCAGAAGAGAGCTAACTGGTGTCATTTAAGAAACTCCGGAGGAGGGGGAGTTTGATTATTTTGTAAAGAAATCAAATTGACACAAAGTTTTTGCTGTCACAAAATAAAATGGGGCAGATTTCCAATGCTGTGTACATAAATATTGAATTAAGTCCCAATGAATTCAGTGGTTACTAAGTATGGATTTGCACTAAGGTAATGTTGTAAGGAATATCCTTCTGGGTTCAGTTCCAAGTGGGGAAAAAGACACTGGATTCATGAAAGTTGCTTGGAAAGAAGGTTTAATATGGTGGACAGGAGCACATGGCATAAGCCCCTGTACAGAAAAGGTAGATTACATGCTTCCAGATGTGGGTGAAGAGAAAAAAGGGGAGAAGAGATGCTGAGTTCCTTGCTTTATACTCTCTCTTGGGCCCCTCCCTAACTGTTTCCTGTTCCTATATAGAAATGTATTCCATTGGCTGTCAGACCCCCAGGGACATGCTGGGGCAACTCTTGTGGGCTGTCCCAAGTCCTAGGCTTGACTGATGTAATCTTCCCAGGTCCCATGTGGTGTAATGAAAAGGCTTTGGGATTCCTATTATGGTTCTTTGTTATGTAGAAGACTCCAGGCTAGGTGGGAGGAATGTGTGAGCTGGGCCCAGTCCTTAATGGCCCATTGGCAGAGGGTGGGGGCAGGGAGCTGCAGGGAGCTGCTTTGTATTTAAAACCTGTTTCTCTTTTCCTCATTCAGGGAAACATATTCTTTCCTTTTTCAATATTTCCTAGGATATTTCATTTTTCTAGGAGGGGTTGGGTACTAACTTCCTACAGTAACAATCAAATAAAATATGCAGGTCTTTGAAAGCTGCATAACATAAAAGAAGAAGAAGCCAGTGTAGGTTAAGAATCTATGGAAATTACAAGATATTTGCTTGAACCTGGCCTGACAGAAAGTTAGGAGCTCTTTACTAGAGTGCAGAAATAAATGGTCTATTTTAATTGTGTTCAATTAATGCTTAATCTAGTTTTAGTTTAATTTATTGGTTCGCTGCTGTATCTTAGAAAGTAAACGAGCCAACAAATCTCTTGATGTTGATGTTTACATATCGGCAAAGAGAGATTTCAGTCCTGAGAGATAAAACAGGAATATTCAACCCCTTCATATATTTTGTTTTTGACTAAGCAAGACAGGAAGGAAGAGGCTGACATCCCAAAGTAACAAGATTAAGGGAAAAAGCAGGGAGTGACAGTACGAAAATTAAAGTTCTATTTTTTTAAAATGAAATGGAAGAGCATTTTCTCTCCAGCTGTTGGGCAATTCCCCCCTTCTCTCTTATTAAAAAATAGCTTTGAGTCTCAACTTTTACAGGAGTATTGGAGATACTTGTCCGGCTTTCAGAAAGGGCTTGCTTTGGGTTATGTACATCTAATGCACAAAAGCTACAAGTGGCGCAAAGAGCCATGGAAAGTGACATGCTCGGTGTTGTGTCCTAAGAAGCTGGGAAGTTTTCACTCCAGTCCGTCTGGGAAATTGAACAGGTAAAATCTGATTGGCTCCTTGCCAATAGGGCTCCCTATTTAAACTCCAGCCATACTCCGGGTCTTCGCAGATGTTTGCTCACTGTAACCAATGAAGAGCTGAAGTCACTAAGTCAGCCTCCTGCCTCTTCAGTATCCGAATCCAACACTCGGCATTACAAGGCAAGA
This sequence comes from Diadophis punctatus similis, assembly GCA_023053685.1. Taxonomy (NCBI): domain Eukaryota; kingdom Metazoa; phylum Chordata; class Lepidosauria; order Squamata; family Dipsadidae; genus Diadophis; species Diadophis punctatus. Next base: position 6,241,227 of record JALIGW010000035.1, on the reverse strand, counting down.
TAGAAAGATCCACACATGGACTAGAGAACAAACAAAAGCATACGATATCATCAAGAGAGTAAAAGAATGGAAATGGAAATGGGCTGGTAACATAGCAGGAAGAACTGATGGCAGGTGGACCAAGGCAGTCATAGAATGGATCCCACTTGATAAAAAGTGTCCACAAAAGAGACCTCAAACAAGATGGACCAACGACATCAGCAAGTATTGGTGATGGTGATGGTGATGATGGTGATGACATCTAATAGATAGAGTGCCATATTTTTGGGAGTATAAGACGCACCTTTTTCCTCCCTAAAAGTGGCTGAAAATTTGGGTGCATCTTATACTCTGAATGTAGCTTTTTCAAAGCTTTTTTTCCAGCCCTAACTAGGTGCTAACTAACTAGGTGCTTCCCAGCTCTTACCTTGCAGGCTTTTTCATTGTTACTCTCTCTAAAGAATGTTTTTCCAGCCCTAAGTCTTTGCAGAATTTTTTTTCATTGCTCTACTTGCTCCGAATAAGTTTTTTTCTAGCCCTAACCAGGCGCTAACTATCTTCCCAGCTCTTACTGGCTTGCATGCTCTTTCATTATTACTCTCTCAGAAGAAGGTTTTTTTAAGTCCTAACCAGGGGATAAAATAATGTGCTGAAGCTGACCAGACTAAGGATGCTAGCCAGATGAATACCTGATAGGCAGATTGTTTTCCCCTATTTTCCCCCCAAAAAACTAAGGTGCGTCTTATACTCCGGTGCGTCTTATACTCCGAAAAATATGGTAAATCAAATTATAAGGAGGTATGGTTCTTCTAGCACGGCTGAATGTACTGCTCTCTTTCCCTTTGTGCAGGCTCAAAAGGCAGCTTGCACTGTGGAAGGCCCATTAAACAGCACCAAAGAACATGAAGGAAATGGAAGGTCTGAAAAAAGAAAGGCTCCATTTGAATGATGCAAAAAGAACTGGCCCTCTGCCAGAAAGCACAGAACACTTATTTTGTGAAATGCCAGTAGCTCAGCGGCACTTACAGCAACATTCTGACTCCGAGGTCATTCCTCCCCACATGCTCACTAAGGGAGCAATGCTGCAGGTCTTCAGGTCTTTGTGAGGTCACCTGCACAAATCTGAAACCACTCCACAAACAATAATAGCAAAATAGGAAATTAATTTCTATTGGGATTGAAGGGGCAGTGTTGCTCTCTGTGCTTGGTTGTTTTCATTACCCAAACTAGGTAACATCACCAGTGCTAATAGGGAGTGGGGTTAGAATGAGGGACATGAAACCAATCACCATTAAACCAAGAATGGGCCCAAGTGTTCAACAGTAAGAGTGCCATTTCCACTTTTTCCTTGATGGATATGGATGTTTCCTGAGATTCTTTTCAGGTGATACATTACTAATGTGCCAATGTGGTCTTGATTAATCCTGAATTTCAGGGTGATGCTTTTGTAGTTTGCATACACTTATGCAGAATAATTTTGTGAAGGCATGTGCTCTATATACAGTAACCACACAGGACAGGACAGCAGTGGCCAGTTCTTAATGCATGGTCTTGATTAATCCTGAATTTCAAAATACCGGAGGAAAGATAAAAGATAAAAAATTAAGAGGTGTTGCTACACTGCACATTCTTTCATTCTTTCTGTCCCCCACCCTTTGATTTGGTTCCAGCATGTGAACTAAAAGTAGATCTTTCCCCATACAGTTTAATGCAGGGGCAGGTTCCTCTTACCTGCCTACCTGTGCGCTGCGAGCGCATGATCACGTTTTGTGCACGCTCATGCTCGTGCGATTTTGCTTCCGTGCATGCACAGAAAGCAAAAATATGGCAAAATCTTGTGAGGGGATGCACACGCACGCGTGATTTTGGCATGCGCAGAAGCAAAAAATTGCCAAAATCTTGTGCGCGCGTGCGTCCCCTCACAAGATTTTGCTTCCACGCATACGCAGGAAGCAAAAAAGGCCAAAAAATTGAAAAAAAAGATGGCGCCATGTGACAGACCAGCGAAGATGGTACCGGAGCCATCGCGCACAAATTGCACAATCGGCAGGCCACTACCGGAACGACAGAGTGGACCACACCAGTAGGAACCCACCCCTGGTTTAACTTCATTCTGAGAATCTTATGCTTTCCAAAATATAGAAATTTTGCCATGTCTTTTCAACCTTAAACAGGAAGCGGTCCCACTTGCAAACGAAAGTATAGTTCTGCCGATTTTGAATTAAAAATCACCCCGATGCTAGATTTGCCAGTTCTTTCTATGCAATTGGGACTTGTTGATAAATGATTCTTCCTTAGTATCAGCATGAAAAATAAAAGATTCAAGTCCTTCCATTTACCAGGTGAACAATAATACTGCTGTTTATGAAAATGAAGAAAATTACTTATATATTTAAAAGTAATGTCAAAATCGGATGTGAAGCTTGCAAATGGTGGTCATGTGACTATGGGATGCTGCAACAATCATAAAAACTACATTAAGTTGTACATAACATACCTGGTAAAGGTGTGCTATGTGCAACTGAATGACTGTCCTGCTTTACCATTTATTGAATAAAAATAATAAAAGTTATTACTACAGGAAGTTCTCTCTGAGTGACCAAAATTGGAACCAGCAACTCTGTTGCTAAGTGATGTAGTCATTAAGCAAGACATCATGTGAGTGTGATGGACTTACTGCCATTGATTCTGCTTGATAGACTCAGATGTGAAGCTTGCAAATAGTGATTATGGGACTACGGGATGCTTCTTCAACAGTCATAAAAACCTGTTGCAAAGGGCCTAAATCTTGGTAATCATAGGGAGGTTTCAACAGTCATACGTGTGAAAGACAATTCCTTTTCAGAATTGTCATAGCTTCAAATGGTGGTAAAACAGGACAGTCATTAAGTTGTACTTAGCATACTTATACCAGGTATGTAGAGTAGAGTAGAGTAGAGTAGAGTAGAGTAGAGTAGAGTAGAGTAGAGTAGAGTAGAGTAGAGTAGAGTAGAGTAGAGTAGAGTAGAGTAGAGTAGAGTTGAGTTGAGTTGAATTGAATTGAATTGAATTGAATTGAATTCTTTATTGGCCAAGTGTGATTGGACACACAAGGAATTTGTCTTCGGTGCATAAGCTCTCAGTGTACATAAAAAATATAAGTGATAAATCATGATCATAGTCATCATAAATACATTCATCATGAATCATAAGATACAACACTTAGTGATAGTCATAGGATACTAAATAAGCAATCAACATAAATCGTACTAGGAAACTAAATGAATAATATAAATTCTAAAGATACAAGCAACAAAGTTATAGTCATAAGTAGAAAAGGAAATAGATAATAGGAAGGATGAGAAGAAGAATAGTAATACAGTCTTAGTAAATAGTTTGACAGTGTTGTGGGAATTAGTTGTTTAGCAAAGTGATGCCATGGGGGGGAGGGAAAGCTGTCCTTGTGTCTAGTTGTTCTGGTGTGCAATGCTCTATAGTCTTATTTTGAGGGTAGAAGTTGAAACCATTTATGTGGAGGATGTGAGGGGTCTGTAGATATTTTCACAGACCTCTTTTTGACTCATGCAATATACAGCTCCTCAATGGAAGCCAAATGTAGTTTTTATGACTATTGCAGCATCCCGGTAGTCACATGATCACTATTTGAAAGCTTCACATCAGATTTTGACATTACTTTTAAGTATATAAGTAATATAAACTCATCATCATATCTATTGCTTAGGAACTGTTAGTAACTGTAGCTGAAGGGTTTTTAAGGTAAGCTGTGCTAGCTCAAAAGGCTCTCTAAGAGCTAGGAGTCAGATGAAAACTGAATGTAAACAATGAATTCTCCCACCAGGCACATTGAATTCCTGGTGATCACATGGACATAGCCATCTGGCACAGCAGGTGGCTGTCTTAAAAAAGCTAATCTAAGTTAGAGCTGGTTAGTACTTGGAGAGAAGACGACCACGAAATCTAGGGCTTGCAGAGCTATCCTTCTTGACTACATGATAGTACTATTAAAAATTATTTTTAAAAAGCACATTGCAATGTGCTGAAAACAAAATCTATCCCTTTGTACTTAACATCACAAGCACGTTCACAGCATCACAGTGCACATTTTTGTCAAGGGCCCTCCTTATCCTTACCCCTTCCTCCTGAGTATGCCTGTGGGCTGTTGACTAGATTGGGAAAATTGATGAAGACCACTTCCATGTTGTTCGCAAGAAAATGAAAGAGCAACAGAAACTCTCAAGCTCGGTTTCCATCTCTGATACAATCCACAAGCCTCTTACTTGCCCTGCCCCCACCTGTAAAACGAAAATGATTGTAATCTTCCTGAATGAAGTGTTATATACACAAGCTACACTAAAGGCAGGGTTGAACTTTCTGTTATTGTAGTAGAACGGGCTTGTTTGACAAAGTTCTTTGCAAGCTCCAGTGTAATTGTTTTGCCATGTGGAACAATTTGAAGCTGACTCCATTTGGCACTCATAATGTGAATGTATCTTGACATTTGGATAGTAATAGCTCTCCTATTTTTGGTTCGTCTTAGCTCTCAAACTAGCTGCTTTTAGATGGTGCAGGTGTCTCTTTTCCTCGCAGGGGAGCTTCACGTGGATCCAAGATCCTTTGAAATTTGGATGGCAATTGCCTGGGCTCAGACTTAGCTGCCATCTGCAGCTGCACTTGGCAAGGTGCGCCCAACACCCATGGCGAGGTGTTGTTCTCCATATGGATATACAGGCTCTTCACGCTGTTTTTAGAAGGAGTTTTTAAAGCTACTTATGTAAGTCTGAAGTAGTAAAGGCAGCCGATTAAGTGGCTGTGAAGGGATGCTATCGACCACACCACCGAGATGGTGTGGCTCAAAAGCTGGAGACCATTGGCGAGTGATTGTTAATGACAGGGCAGCTGTTTCTGGTGCTGCCACTGGAAATGACCCATAGCTCACAAGAAAGATATCCGCAGGCTGATTTAGCCTGGAGCATACCGTTAAAACACAGCACTCAGGTGTTTCTCTGGGGACAAAGAGAGTGAATGTCAACCTTGCCTGCTGTGATGTACAGCTCATGAGGGAAAAAATGCCTCTCCCCTCCTTGTTCCCCCCTCTCCTTTTAAAGTAATTATTTTACATACAGGGAAGGTTTCTTTGTTTCCTCTTAGGAGGTAAGTGCTGCGATAATATGAAGGAATCCTCGCTGAGTAGCAAGAGAATGGCAATCAATCAGAACTGGTTGCAAAGCTCTCGTTCCTCCCCCTCCCCTCCACCAAACAGGGTATAATAGCAACCGTGCAGCCTTGTAACATCTGTAGAAAGATCTTGATGGCCCTCTGATGTTTTGGATTTTTATATATATATACAGTGTGTGTGTGTGTGTGTGTGTGTGTGTGTGTGTGTGTATGTGTGTGTGTGTGTATGTGTGTGTGTATATATATATATATATATGTATGTGTATATATATATATATATATATATATATATATATATATATATATATATATATATATATATATATATGTATGTGTATATATATATATATATATATATATATATATATATATATATATATATATATATATATATATATATATATATATATATATATATATATATATATATATATATATATATATAAAACATTTTTTGCTGATAATGAAAATGAAGGAAGACTAGTATAGATCTATTTCAAGCTATTTAGCTCTCGTCAGCTAGCCATACCCTTACTGGGATTTGAATCTGGGCAGCCTGCCTGTAAGGCAGTAGCTTTAACCTCTAAGCCTTTAACCTCCAAGATCAGTGTGTGTGTGTGTGTGTGTGTGTGTGTGTGTGTGTGTGTGTGTGTGTGTGAGCCCTTCCACAGGACATGATTCCAACTCACCTGAAAGTAATCTTGTGTAGAGTTAGACTCTCTGATGAAGACCATCATGCTGTGAATATGAGCCATGTCTTCAGCCATATTACAGAAGTGAACAGGAGAAGGGAGGGGCTGCTCACCACTCTTCATAGGTTGGACTGATGATGGGAAGGCAACACCTAAGTAAACAAGGCTAACAAACCCACATAGTTGGTTCTTTTTTCAAGCTAGCTGAATCATAAAATGATTCTGCATTTCTCTCCAGCATCTAGGTGATCTTCCGTGAGGAATCACATATGACTGTCATTCTTCAGTTTCCATTGCAAGATGTAGCTTCCCCTTTTATTTATATGATTATCAGCCTCCATTTAAATTCCACCAAGGCCCTTCAAAGCGGATATGATGAGTGTATCCTAGGTGTGCACTGAAAAATATGTTAACCCCCCCTTTTTTTGCTTTGTTTCTCCACTAAACCATTCTTATTCAATCTTCAATTCCATTCTTTAAAATATTTGGAGGATAAAATTAAACAAAATGTACAATGTTATTATAATTTACAGATGCTTGGTGGAAAGTGAAACTTGCTAAGGTCTTCAGAATAAAACTACTGTATTTTTCGGAGTATAAGACGCACCTGAGTATAAGACGCACCTTAGTTTTTGGGGAGGAAAATAGGGGGGGGATCTGCCTACCAGGTATTCATCTGGCTAGCGTCCTTAGTCTGGTCAGCTTCAGCACATTATTTTATCCCCCGGTTAGGACTTAAAAAAAACTTCTTCGGAGAGAGTAACAATGAAAGAGCCTGCAAGCCAGTAAGAGCTGGGAAGATAGTTAGCACCTTGTTAGGGCTAGAAAAAAACTTATTCGGAGCAAGTAGAGCAATGAAAAAAAATTCTGCAAAGACTTAGGGCTGGAAAAACATTCTTTAGAGAGAGTAACAATGAAAGAGCCTGCAAGGTAAGAGCTGGGAAGATCATTAGCATCTAGTTAGGGCTGGAAAAAAAGCTCCAAAAAAGCTACATTCAGAGTATAAGACGCACCCAAATTTTCAGCCACTTTTAGGGAGGAAAAAGGTGCGTCTTATACTCAAAAAAATACGGTATATAGAATTTTGTATTGGCCAAATGTGATTGGACACACAAGGAATTTGTCTTGGTGCATATGCTCTCAGTGTACATAAAATATAAGATATGTTCGCCAAGAATCATAAGGTACAACACTTAATGATAGTCATAGGGTACAAATAAGCAATCAAATCATATTAGGAACCAGTCAATGTAAATCGTAAGGATACAAGCAACAAAGTTACAGTCATACAGTCATTAGTGGGAGGAGATGGGTGATGGGAACGATGAGAAGATTAATAGTAGTGCAGACTTAATAAACAGCTTGACAGTGTTGAGGGAATTATTTGTTTAACAGAGTGATGGCGTTTGGGAAAAACTGTTCTTGTGTCTAGTTGTTCTGGTGTGCAGTGCTCTATAGCGTCATTTTGAGGGTAGGAGTTGAAACAGTTTGTGTCCAGGATGTGAGGGGTCTGTAAATATTTTCGCAGCCCTCTTTTTGACTCGTGCAGTATACAGGTCCTCAATGGAAGGCAGGTTGGTAGCAATTGTTTTTTCTGCAGTTCTAATTATCCTCTGAAGTCTGTGTCTGTCTTGTTGGGTTGCAGAACCAAACCAGACAGTTATAGAGGTGCCTTTAAATAAGTCTTTTCTGTTAAAGGCCTAAAAAAAACCCCCACCTTAAAATGTCTTTCTCCCATTGTCTCCTTTCAGTGGTGCTTCTCTATATGACTGAAGGTGGAACCCTGAAACTCCAAATACAGCTGGTAAAATTATACAGGGCTGAGAACAAGAGATATGCTCATCCAATCCTCATTCCCTACATCCTTAATGTAAATGATACCCATCAATTGCTCTTTGGCAAATCATTGCAGAGAAAAGTTGAGTTCTCCTTGATCTCCCCTAAGAACCTGATAACCAGATGTCTCTTTAGAAGGAATTTCAGGGGAAGAGTTTGACTTCACCAGGACATAGAGCTTACCTATGCATACTGTACATGTGTCTGATGGTGATCCATGCTTATGGAATTGGAAGGAAGGATATTTCTGTCACGGTGTGATTATTGCCTGTTACATGTTACATGCAGGGAGATGCATCCCTATTCAATATAATGGTTTATTCCTGAGCACGTGATTGATATGTTCTTGTACACATATGTGCATTCCATTCTCCGCTCTGCCCTTCTTCCTCTGTCTTCCATTGAGAGAAGACGCACATTTTTATATTAGAGATGTAAACAAATGAGGATTTATTGTTTTGTACCGAAATAAATATTTTACTTAGACTTTTAAACTGCGGTTTCATTTTTAATGTCTGATGTCCGGGAAAAGATCAAACATCTCCTCTGTGAGATTAATTATCACCTCTGTCAATTTCCTACTCCCAGGAATGGGAAGGAAGGATATTTCCTACTCCCAGGAATGTTACACGCACTTTCCATAATGTTGGTTAGAGTTGTATATAGGTGTGTGTGTGTGTGTGTGTGTGTGTGTGTGTGTGTGTGTGTGTGTGTGTGTGACTTTTTAATGGTAAAGGTCTATAATTTTAATGCATCTATTTCATTGTATAATGAGTCGCGGTGGCGCAGTGATTAGAGTGCAGTACTGCAGGCTACTTCTGCTGATCACCGGCTGCCAGCAGTTTGGCAGATCGAATCTCACCAGGCTCAAGGTTGACTCAGCCTTCCATCCTTCTGAGGTGGGTAAAATGAGGACCCAGATTGTTGGGGGCAATATGCCGACTCTGTAAACCGCTTAGAGAGGGTTGTAAAGCACTACGAAGCGGTATATAAGTCTAAGTGCTATTCCCATTGCTACTTTTTGAAGAGCAAAGCACTGCTGTAAAATCCAACAGTTTGTTACCAAATTGTATTTTATTTTATTTTATATATTTTATTTAAAAAGGATTTGTATTGCTGCCCATTTTGAAACACAGCTCTGGGCAGCTCACAACAACAACCACACCCAGAACTATAAAACCATAAATGCAGCTGCGCGAGCTGTGGTGGGTGTACCCAGATGCACTCACATAACACCGATCCTCCGCCAGCTGCATTGGCTGCCCATTAGTCTCCGGATCCAATTTAAGGTGTTGGTCGTTACCTTTAAAGCCCTACATGGCTCAGGGCCAGGTTACCTTCGGGACCGCATCCTGCCGCATACCTCCCTATGACCGGTTAGGTCCCACAGAGTTGGTCTCCTCCAGGTCCCATCGACCAAGCAATGCCGGTTGGCGGGGCCGAGGGGGAGAGCCTTCTCTGTGGGAGCCCCCTCCCTTTGGAACCAACTCCCTCCAGAGATCAGGACTATCCCCACCCTGCTGGCCTTCCGTAAAGCAATAAAAACTTGGCTCTTCCGGCAGGCGGGGTATGAGTGAAAGTTCTTTTTAAAATGATAGCATTTTAACATGTTTTTTTATTTTTTATTTTTTATTTTTTTAAATCGCTTTTATTGATATGTTTCTATACCTGTTGTTAGCCGCTCAGAGTCCCCCGGGAGTTGGGCGACATAGAAATTTTAATAAATAAATAAATAAATAAATAAATAAATAAATAAATAAATAAATAAATAAATAAATAAATAAATAAATAAATAAATAAATAAATAAATGAATGAATGAATGAATGAATGAATGAATAAATAAATAAATAAATAAATAAATAAATAAATAAATAAATAAATAAATAAATAAATAAATAAATAAATAAATAAATAAATAAATAAATAAATAAATAAATAAATAAATAAAATAAAATAAAACATAAATGTAGACCACAAAAGAGTTCTCAGGGCTGTATGTTCCCACCCATGATTTAAAAGATGGTCATAACATCTAACCAAGCTCTAAATACATTCATCACATGTCCCTAGTATCTTGCCTTATTGTATGGTTGTATTGCCAGATTTTATTCATTTAAGCATTTGAAATAGATATAGCTTGCCCGTTATTCAAAGGATAATATATACCCTATACTTTGACTTGAGTTGCATGGCTTAGAAATAGAAATAGCTAATCTGCCTTCCATGATTCCATGATCTTTGATAGGACAAGAATATGTTCTTTGCAATTGTTCTTTGGGATTAGGATAAGCCAAGGTGGTATACCAGATAAGGTGCTTAATTTAGGGAGAAGTAAGTCCAAAACCCATCCTCAGTCATGGAAACTTGAAATGGGTGAATTTGGGCTAATCATTTTATCTCTGCCATCTTGCCTCACCAGATGGTCACTGCCTCAGTTGAGGGGGGAAATCTCATTTAATCTCTGGATCTCCAGATTTTTTTTTAAAAAAAGTTAGCATCACTTTTAACAGACTCCAGTTCAACTTGAGACCTCACTGACCTGCATTCGGTCAAAGGAAACAGTTGTAGGCTTGATTGTCAAGTGATTCTGAATAAAGACGACAACCGTCAGTTCATGGTCAATTCAGTTTCGTATCAGGGAAAGCAAAGTGATGTCTCCAATTGTTTTGGACTCCATAAATCAGAAATAGCCACTGGTCAGAAATTTGAAAATTGTGGTCGAAACATGTGAAAGGAACCAGATTGGGTTTTTTTCCAGATAAACATTGTGTAGCATTTCCTCAATGCTGAAATATGCCAATAAATACCTAGAAATGTTTTGGCAGACATATGAAACATTTGATTGTTCAGCAATTGCAATACCACAATTCCTTCTGGGACCTACTGAGACTTTTAGTTCCAAAACTTCTAGAAATTCCCAACTTTCCATCTTTTCATTATAGAAAATGTGTACTTGGTATATATGTATGGATGTGTACCTATTTACACCCAGAGCAACCACTTTTAAAATAAACATTTATTTCAGAAGGAATTGCTTTTTGTCCTATGGAATTTTTCCTCCAAATTTGAACCTCTCTAAAGAATGGCTTTCCTACTAGAAAACTAGCACGGTATAAAAACGTGGCATAAACCCTGTATTAAAAGAAACCTAATCCCCCTGCAATTCAGATTGCCTATTCTTCCTAGAAATTAAATATTGTGTGTATGAATAGTTTAAAAAAAACCCCAATGTTTCTATGATGATCTGTCCTTTTGACCTTGACTTCTAATAGTATTTTGTTTAATATTGTTTGGCAAAGCTACTGTTTTGGATTTTGATTGGAAGCTAAATGTCCCACGGAGATCTACACGAATCCTGTGATCATTAATAGATACTCTTACTACCAATTGAATACTTGTTTTGCATTTTCAGGCATAATTTTCTCTCCCCGGTCATGCTAGTGTATTAACCTTAATTTTTATACGCTACAGCGTAATAATAATATCGTCATGCATGAAATCTACAGCACACTGTTAGGGCAGGAAACATCTGATCATTATGTCAGTCTTGGTCATTATTAATTGAATTATAGTTTCTCAGTACTTTACATTTCAATTTGATTCTGTAAGCTGGCAGCTCTTTCAGAAACAATCCAGAGAACAGTGCCAGTGGTACCAAAAGTAAACTGCAAATGGACCAACGGATCAGCAACATTTGATGGGGAAATATTTTTCTGGATTTGTGGAAAGATGGGGTAGAGGTATGGATGCTTTGTGACTCACGTTGACCTTTTCCCATTTTGTCCTACATTTCTTCCTCTCTCGGTGTTATTTCATCCAAGGTCAACCACACAGTAAATGGAAACACACGAGAAAAACCCAACATATTGAAATAATTCTACTGATTTGATTAACAAGTATTGAAAGGGACCATTTCAGACATTGAACTATGCTTAAATGTGACACCCCACATAATTCCCACCCCACTACTTGGCAAATTTTGGGTAAAGCTTTATTTCCCATTCCAGTAAATAGAATGGCAGCTTATTTCTTTCCATTTAGCCATGCATTAAAAAATTCTACCCCTAAATTTATATGCTTGTTACATAGTCATAGTCACATGGTGGTGAGATGGCTCAGTGGCTAAGACATTGGGCTTGTCAGCTAGAAAGTCAACAGCCCAGGTTTGAGATCCAAGCATCACGTAACAGGGTGAGATCTGTTACACGCCCCAGCTCCTGCCAACCTAGCTGTTTGAAAGCATGCAAATGTGAGTAGGTAAGGTCCCGCTTGGTGGGAAGGTAAGAGTGTCCCCGTATTGTCATCTGACCACATGATAACAGAAGCATCTCTCAGAGAACTCAGCCTCCCTCAGCTGAGAATCAGAGACGAGCAACCCCCTTGAGTTGGTCATGACTGGACAAGGGAAACCTTTACATAGTTATAGCAATAGCAATAGCCCTTAGACTTATATACCGCTTCACAGTGCTTCACAAACTGCAGAAAAAACAATTACTGCCAACCTGCCTTCCATTGAGGACCTGTATACTGCATGAGTCAAAAAGAGGGCCGTGAACATATTTACTGACTCCTCGCATCCTGCACATAAATTGTTTCAACTCCTACCCTCAAAACGATGCTATAGAGCACTGCACACCAAGACAACTAGACACAAGAACAGTTTTTCCCCGAATGCCATCACTCTGCTAAACAAATAATTCCCTCAATACTGTCAAACTATTCACTAAGACTGCATTACTATTACTATTAGTCCTCTTATCTTTCCTATCCCCCATCTCCTCCCACTTATGACTGCATGACTGTAACTTGTTGCTTGTATCCTTACGATTTATATTAATATTGATTGTTTCCTGTACCCTATGACAATTATTAAGTGTTGTACCTCATGATTCTTGACAAATGTATCTTTTTTTTATGTACACTGAGAGCATATGCACCAAAGACAAATTCCTTGTGTGTCCAATTACACTTGGCCAATAAAGAATTCTATTCTATTCTATTCTATTCTATTCTATTCTATTCTATTCTATTCTATTCTATTCTATTCTATTCTATTCTATTCTATTCTATTCTATTCTACAGCCCTCTCTCAGTGGTTTACAGAGTCAGCATATTGCCCCCAACAATCTGAGTCCTCATTTTATCCACCTCGGAAGGATGGAAGGCTGAGTCAAACTTGAGCCTGGTGAGATTCGAACTGCCAAATTGTAGGCAGCCGGCAATCAACAGAAGTAGCCTGCAGTACTGCACTCTAACCACTGTGCCACCGCGACTTTCTGTATATACAGCTATCTTGTATATAGAGCCATCACTCTTTTTTCTATTTGTATCAGAAACTATACTTTGTTCATGTCATACATATATACAGTTGTCTTTAAATCAACAATTTATCATTTCATTCTTATGAACAATCACATATGCACACAGATACAGGAAATTTACCTTGTCATCATAAGATAACTCATCACCAACTGCTGAAGGAAGCTGGTTCACCATTGTGGGAATCAGGATATTTGATTAAATATTCACTTATTTCCTAATACAGCTGTTCTTCTTGAGAACTCGGTGTTGGTTAGAGGGCTTTTGATCAGATCCAACAAGGGTCTTTTTTATATTATAGCACTTATAGCACTTACTTATATACCGCTTCATAGTGCTTTACAGCCCTCTCTAAGCAGTTTACAGAGTTCAGCATATTGCCCCCAACAATCTGGGTCCTCATTTTACCCACCTCGAAAGGATGGAAGGCTGAGTCAACCTTGAGCCTGGTGAGATTTGAACAGCTGAACTGCTGAACTAGCAGTTCAGATTGCAGTGCTGCTTTTAACCACTGCGCCAAACCACTGCACCAAACCACTGCGCCAAAGATATTATTATCTTTGTGGTATAAAATCCACTATCCTATATATGCTGAGCTGATGTACAGCTCTACGACTGAAAGGAATGATGACATTGATGTTATAATTTAATAGCACTGCAACGGACATTATGAGGGAGACCCCGTGCACATTATCTATATAGATGCAAATGTAGAAATAATTATTATGAATTAAAAGTAATGCAATCCGTTTTACAATGACAGAAGAGACTGCCCAGGTCACCTGTGTTCCTGCACAGTCTGATGTATAGATCTTACCACTATTGATTTCAAACTTCAAGGCTATTATTTTTGGATCCTGAGAAATTTTTCAACAATTTGAACTGACGTTTCCTATTTTAGGAGTTGGAAAATACAGGATTTGTACAAAACTTCAAGACATGGACAACATAGTTATATATATTTTCCAACACCTTCCGGTGGTTAGAATGGAAAATTATCAAAACCATGTATGATTTAAAAAGGAACCAGATAAAGATACTCAATTTCCTTGCTCCTGTTCATAATAGATGTAGAAATCTTGGTTAAAAAACATCAGACAGGACTAGAACATAAAGGGGGTGAAAATTAGACAACAAAATTTATAAATTGAGAGATTATGCTGATGATCTGGTTTCAACAATGGTGGATCCTAATGAAAATGTTGGTGTTTTAATGAATAAATTAAAGGAAGACATTATGGAAAGTTATCTGGTTTTCAAATAAATACGGAAAACTGGATCTGTATTACTAAAACACTTGTGCTTATTAATGTAGCGCGGGAGGGAGCGAACTGGCAGCGAGGTAAGTTGGAACCCACCCCTGACTAAACCTAAACCTAAACCTAAACCTAAACCTAAACCTAAGGTGACCAGACGTCCCGCTTTTGGTGGGACAGACACGCTTTTCAAGATTGTGTCCCGCGTCCCGCATTCTTTCCAAAAAGTCCCGCTTTTTTGGAAAGAATGCCAAAACAGAGGGACGTCTGGTCACCTTAGGGGAAGCACAAAAGAGAGGTACCGGAAGCAAGTCGGGCAAAGCGTAATTTCAGCGAGGCGGCTGCCTGCTGGGGAGAGGGGGAAGGGGGGCTGCTCCTCCTCTCCTTCCCCCGCCCCATCCCTAGCCCCGCCCTCGGAGGCACCGCTGCTGTTGGGATGCGGGTGGAGGGGTGAGGGACGAGGAGCCGTCACTGCTGCCATCGTCGGTTTGAGCTCACGAGCGGCACCTCCGGCGGCGCAAACAGCCCTTCCTCGTCCCCCTCCCCTTCCTTCCCCCCGTCGCCTCGCTGCCGCCATTGCCCTGGGGCCGGGCGGGTGACCGGGAGACTGCGGCGCTTGGATGCCTGGAGCTCGTGACAGGTAAGCTGCCGCCTGCCTCCTTGGACCTTTCCCCATCTCCCGCCTCCCATTCGTCGCTTGCCAGCCCGGCCCCAGGGCAGCTCCCGAAGGGGAGGCGGGAGGCGAGGAAAGGCCTCCCGCCTCCTCCCCCACCTGGACGCCGACATTTGCTGTTTTTTGCCCTCTGCGCATGCACAGCGTTCTGCGCATGCGCAGAGGGCAAAACTCAAATGGCGGCGCACAGGCGGGCCCGCCACCCCCCCGTCCCGCTTTAAAAAAAAATCTGGTCACTTTACCTAAACCTAAACCTAAGCCTAAACCTAAACCTAAACCTAAACCTAAACCTAAACCTAACAATGCATTAAAAAACCAGGACCCATTACTACTTTGGAAGGGAAATTTCCACAATGTTCAAACCAGTTTTATTCACAAAGTTGTGCCCATTGCAGTGTGCTCATGGTCATATGGTTGTGATTTCCAATGTTCCTTGCCAGCTTCTTACAAGCAAAGTCAGTGGGGAAGATGGCAGGAAGTCAGAAGTCATTCCCAATCCCAATGCTTTTTCCCCACCCATGATCATCCTATTTGTCTGTTTAGGTAAGTAAATATTGATTTATTACTGAAATTTGTTTGCCACCATAATCATTTTTCCATTTATGATTTTTACTCTTCTTACAGTAGATGATTATGGGGCCACCCAGCATAAACTTTAATGTTCATTCCGGTCACATCAGACTATGACATCATCTTTCAAAGGATGACCAATGGGACATAGAGCTGTCTTGTATCAACTAAAAATCTGGACCAGATACCTTTCCTGATTTAGTCTTTTTAATAGCTTCACAAACTTCCCTTATTGTTATAGATCCATTTAGAATTTGTTCCTATTCTCTTTAATCTTTGATAAACTCTGTTTATGTAAATATTCATCCACTTTTTCCACGGAAATTTCTTGACCTTTATATAGAGTAGAATAATACTGGTGGGACACTTTTCTCATATTTGCATTATCCGTTATTACAGTATTTCCTTCTTTTTAAATTTAGTATCACTTTCTTTTTCTTTTCCAATTTTAAGGCAATAATTTTCCTGGTTGACTACAAATTCAAAATTTCTTTGTTTTGAATAATTTATTTTTATTTCCATTTCTCTCATTGGCAACATATCTAATTGCCTCTGTAGTACCTTAATTTGGTGGATAATAGTTGTCTCCTCTGAGAATTTTTTAAACTCTTCTTCCTTTTTTAAAAATCTCATCCAAAATCGGTTATATTTTCTCTTGCCTTTTCTTTTTAAATTCACTGTCATGTTATACGAAATATGTTCTTATAAAAAACTTTGTTCACATCCCAAACGACTCTTACTTCTGTGCCTTTGTTAAGATTATGCTCAAAAATTCTTCTAACTTCTCATTCAATCTCCACCTGAAAGAGTCTTTTTTTAAAAAAAAGTCTGTGGGATGTGGTCTGAGAAAGGCTTTGTTAATGTCTCCACTTTACGAACATTAGTAGCCAAAGTCCTAGAGATCCAAATTATATTTATTCTTGGAAAAGATGTACGTCTTTCAGAAAAATAAGCACCTTTGAGTCACCATTTTTATACATCTGTATATCAACAAGTGACAAGTTGTCCATTACATCAACAAAATTCTTTGCTAATTTTCCATGTGTATTTTAAATATTTTTCTCAGAAGTTCCTTTTTTTTGTGGGAAACCACTCCATTACCATCTCCCAGGACACACCAATTTTCATACAGAAAATCCAATAATTAATCCATAAGTCCTTTATAAAATGTTGCTTTATCTCCAGAATTTCAGAATAACAGAGTTGAAAGGGACCTTAGAGGTCTTCTAGTCCTACCCTGCGCAGGCAGGAAACCCTATACCATTTCAGACAAATGGTTGTCCAATCTCTTCTTTAAAAACTTCCAGTGTTGGAGCATTCACAACTTCTGGAGGCAAGCTGTTCCACGGATTAATTGTTCTAACTGTCAGGAAATTTCTCCTTAGTTCTAAGTTGCTTCTCTCCTTGATTAGTTTTCATCCATTGCTTCTTGTCCTACCTTCAGATGCTTTGGAAAATAGGTTGACTCCCTCTTCTTTGTGGTAGCCCCTAAAGTATTAGAACACTACTATCATGTCACCCCTAGTCCTTCTTTTCATTAAACTAGACATACCCAGTTCCTGTAACCGTTCTTCATATCTTTTAGCCTCCAGCACCCTAATCATCTTTGTTGCTCTTCTCTGCACTCTTTCTAGAGTCTCCACATCTTTTCTAGAGTCTCCACATCATCCAGTGACCAAAACTGGATGCAGTATTCCAAGTGTGGTCTTACCAAGGCATTATAATGCAGTAATAACACTTCACGTGATCTTCATGTTTTTTATATTTGTAGAATTTTTCTAAAATTTAAATAGAAACATCAAGGCCATCTTTTTCCTTCTTACTTTTTTTTAAATCTTTCATCTTAAACCTAGAATAGACAGTTGTGAATGGCTCTTATAACAGTTCATTTAGTGACCATTCCAAGTTACAATGGGGCTGAAAAAAAGTGACTTATGGCCGTTTTTCATACTTACGACCATTGTAGCATCCCTGTGGTCATGTGATCAAAATGCAGGTGCTTGGCAACTGACTCATATTTATGATGGCTGCAGTGCCTTGAGGTCATGTGATCAGCTTCTGTGACTTTCTGATAAGCAAAGTCCATGGGAAAACCAGATTCACTTAACAACCGTGTTAATAACTTAACTGCAGCGGACTTCCGGTTTGGAGCGCGCCATTGCGGACGTCCCCTTGTCGGGCGCCTTTCCGATCTTCGTTAAAAGCCGCCAGAACAGCTGTCTGGCGGCTTTGAAATCTCTTCCCCGGGCAAAGGGGAGAGATGAGAGCTTGACAGGTGGGGTAGAGCCCCCCCAGCGCCCTAGGAGCCATCTGGTAGGGCGCGAAGGGAGAGCTCCCCATGCAGCCTGTCTCCAGCTCCGAAGATCAGGAAACCTCCGCCTTTGCGGAGCTAGATGTCGTGACCAGCCGCTGCTTCAAGAATGGGATTTATAATTACATTTAAACTACAGAAGCAGACAGAGAGAAACAGGCGTGAGATGGGCAAGTACTGAAACCTCTTTTTTCTTTTTCTTTTTTTCAACTCCTGAGCAAGCTTTCACTTCGGCAAGGGAACAAAGGAAACAAAGTATCAATATGGCGATTGAGAAGTGAAAGTGACTTTCATTTTCCCAGAGGCTTTTTTTTTTCTCTCTCTCTTATGGAAACTTTTAACTTGGAAAAATGGTTTTTTCCTTCTCTGTCTCCTAACCCTGGATTAAAGTTATAATTGAAATATTTTCAATAATAAAAGACTACCTGGTTTTTAAACTGGAAAGAATTTTAATCAGGCACCTGGCTTTCTTTCTTCTTTGTACTCTTTTGAAACACCATAATGGCTTCAAAATCTGGAAAGATTGTTTTGACTAAAAGAAATGACTATTCATCTGGATATAATTCTAAAATGCAACTTAATACTGAGTTAACACCTCCACAGCCTTTGACACCTGAAAATTTATTAAATAAATTAAAGATTATGAAACATGAACTTACTTTGGAATTTAATCAGAAAATAAGTGAGATAGACAAAAAAATGCAGGCTGCTTTGAAGAATATGAATCAACAACTCAGATTTGATGTGTTAGAGGTTTGCAAAGGTTTAGCAACAAATATTGAAGTTTTGGCAGAACGTATTGAAACAAATAAACAAGCTTTGGCAACCTCGGTGAATTACATAGATAAAATCCAAAATGATATTGCAAATTTTGAAAAAGAGGTCTTGATGACACAGTTCAGATCCATGGAAGTTGCTATAAAGATCAGAGGTTTGAAAGAAGGATTATATGAAAATTTAAAAGGAAGGATGGTTGATGTATTGGATCAGGTGTCTGGAATTTCTAAAGTGGAATTGGCTACACAAATCGACAAAATATACAGAATCAATTCGTGGTACGCTAAACAAAAGCATTTACCAAGGGACATTGTTATATATTTTACCACAAGAGCTTTACGGAATAGAATTATACAAGCAACGTTTAACAATAATCTCATGGTGAATGGTCAGGAACTAAAGATTTGGAAAGAAATCCCCTCTAAAATGCTCAAAGCCAGAAAAAGCTATACTTTTTTGATTGATGAATTCAAGAGATTAAATTTACAATATAAATGGGAAGCGCCAGTTGGAGTAGCAGTGAAATTTTCTGGAAAAAGATACCGGCTCAACACGATAAAAAAAGCTACTGAATTTTATGTCAATGTTTTAAAGGCTGATATATCCAAGATTCCAGAGGAAGGATGTATGAAAATAAAAGAGGAGGAGGAGGGGAAGCCATCTTTGCTGGATCAAAAGGAAATAGATTTAAAAACCCAAAAGGAGTGCCAGAACCAGATAGCTGGGGAAAAGGAGATGGAGGTTTGGGATCAGATGGGAGACGAGTCGACAAATTCGAATTTACTGAACTATTAAAAGATGAACTATCAAGATACAAAACGATGTGATGTTGAAATATATTGGACGGATAGAGACTAATATGATTGCATTTTTCCTTTTCCCTATTTAATGATTACTTATGCAATATTTAGCTAAGTTTTATATAACTTTGAGGTTACTTTTAATGTTAATAATATTAGATATATATAGTTTGTTGAAGATTTGTTTATTCTTTTTTCCCTTTCTTTTTTTGTTTATTGAAGTTAGTAAGTTAATTTAGAATATTATGTTATTAATATCGTGATGATTTGTACTTTATATTTAATATTTTGCTACTATTTATGTAATTCTGTACTAATAAAACTTTTTGAATAAAAAAAAACTTAACTGCAGCGATTCACTTAACAACAGTGGCAAGAAAGGTTGTAAAATGAGACAAAATTCACTTAACAAATGTTTCATTTAGCAACAGAAGTTTTGGGCTCAATTGTGGTCATAAATCAAGGACTACTTGTATTTGAAAGGATATTCCAAGTGTCTCCAACAGAAGATTTGCAGAAAACTACAAAATGTGAAATCTGTGGTACTTACATTTGTTTAAAGCCTGTTTACAAGTTCTTTTATTTAGTGCCAGAATTGTTCTTGGCGCTTTCCTGTTGGCTTCACTGAGATACAAATACCTGGAAACAAAATGGATATAGTTGAACTCGAAGTACTAAATACACCTAATATTACCCTGCTTGAAAATTCGTCATAATTCAATTTTTCAAGTGCAGATATTTATATTGCAATTGTAATATTTCCATTATTCATTCATTCTTCTCACATCTCTGCCAAGTGAATCGTAGGTGGCATAAATTGGCCACTGCGATATTCTGAGATCTCTAGTAAAACAATCAATCAACAATATAGTGTTTTCAGAAACTCCCGACTGCCCTAGTCATTCTTGGTCTCCAACAAGAATATCTTCAAAATATTTATCACCAGGAAAGTTCATGGCATTGATTATCCAAAAATTTCTCCCCTGTCCTTTTCATCAGAACAACGTCCTCATCATAAGAGAATGTGAATTAATGACCAAACACCTCCTGTATCCTTGAAAAGTGTCTTCTTTCACTGAGAACTTGTTTCCATGACAGCTGGAGACCTATCATCATGGGAGTGGATTAAATTGATGTATTAAGCCTTATAATTAAAGAGAATAAACCCAGTGCAATGGTAAACAGAGTGAACAAAAACCTCTGTGGAGTGAACCTGGGTATTCAAAGCAGGGGTGGGTTCTAACTTACCTCCCATTGCATGCCGTGCGGTCACATGCGCATGCGCAGTTCTGCAAACTCAGGTTCTGTACATGCGCAGAAGCAAAAAAACAGAGCAAAAACAAAACAAAAACAAAAACAAAAAACCCCACAAAATTTCCGCTACCGGTTCTATAGAACCAGTCCGAACTGGCAGGAACCTACCTCTGATTCAAAGGCAGCAGAAAAGTCCTAAATGGACTAATGCTCAAGTATAAGTATCACCAAAACCCAAATTTTATCAGGCTAAGAGAAAAGAAGGCCATTGTTTACATTCCTCTAATAGAAAAGCAACCAAAGATATAACAGAATACAGAATTGGAAGACACCTGCAGGTCTTCAACTCCAACCCACTGCTCAGGCAGGAAAACTGATAGTTGGAAGTTATTTGGAAGATAGCAAGTATGTTGGAATAAGTGTAGCCGTTACACAGAGTAAGAGCAGAGTAAATTGCAGATACCCCAAGTAATTGAAATTGGGCGTTTACTTACCGTTGATACGCCCGTTCTCGTTGGTTGAAGCCAGCATTCAGTGAGGGTTGTCCACAGCCAATCACATCAAGGGCTGAGTCTGTCAATCAAAAACTGAGCCTCTGTCCTCCTCCTCCTTGGATATTGGCCCAGTTTAGACGAAGCTGAAAGACAGACTTGACGTGGAAAGGAACAGTGTCAACTGAACAAAAACAATACACTGCACCAATAGGAGAGTAAGTCACACCTCAGACTGCGGAATTAAGTAACAAAAAACTGGATTTATTAATACAACAAGTAGTAGAGCAAAAAAACAGTGTAGAACGTATTCAATAAGAACCAAAGAACAGAAGGGAGGGTCTGAATGCTGGCTTCAACCAACGAGAACGGGCGTATCAACAGTAAGTAAACGCCCATTCTCCATTGGAGGTTGAAGCCAGCATTCAGTGAGGGACATACCCAAGCTACGAGTCCCGAGGGAGGGCAACTAAAGCAACCACTCCTCCCCAGTGTCTACTAGGACAGAGGCACAGCAACCTGTTGAAGCACTCGCCTGCCGAAGGCTGCCTCTGTAGAAGCATAAGAATCAATTTTATAGTGGCGTATGAACTGAGTAGGGGAAACCCAAGTAGCAGCCCTACACACTTCCTCAAGTGAAGCCCGAGTCTTCCATGCAGCCGACGTAGCGGCGCTGCGGGTGGAATGGGCCGTGATAGTCTCTAGTACCGGCTTTCCAGCTGAGGTATAAGCTCTAGTGATTGTGGCTCTGATCCACCTCCCTATGGTAGGGGATGAAACCTTGAGCCCCATGGAACGGGGAAGGAAGGCAACAAACAAGGCCTCTGATTTAGGAAAGGCCGCAGTATGGTTGATATAAGCCTTCAAGGCACGCCTCACGTCCAGAGTATGCCACTGACGCTCTCTAGGATGACGTGGGTGGGCACAGAAGGACGGGAGAATGATTTCCTGGGAACGGTGAAATAAGGAATTTACTTTGGGAAGGAAGGAAGGGTCTAGACGGAGGACCACTCTGTCTGGATGGAAAAGACAAAGGTCCTGCCGAATAGAGAGAGCTGAGAGCTCGGAGATACGTCTGGCTGATGTTATAGCCACAAGGAAAGCTACCTTGTAAGACAGGAGGCTAAGGGGCGCCTCTCTTAAAGGTTCAAAGGGGGGACCGGTTAGGGCCTCCAGGACCAGGGGTAGGTCCCAGGTGGGAAAACGGTGCACGACTGGCGGGCAGATGTTGGAGGCTCCTTTAAGGAACCTATGCACCGTGGGCACATGTGCCAGAGAGGGGCAATTTGGGCAGGAGAGAATGGTGGAAAGTGTGGCCAGTTGGCGTCTAAGGGTGTTAGGGGCCAACCCCAAATTTAGTCCTTTCTTGAGGAAACGGAGTAGGAGAGGAATGGGCACATAAAGAGGAGAGATACCCTCCAGTCTGCACCACTCACAGAAAGCCTTCCAGGTATTCTGATACACTCTGTTAGTGGAAGGACGCCTGGAGGCCAAGATGACTTCGATGGTGTCCAGATCATAATGTTGTCGTTTTAAGACCTCCCGCTCAACCGCCATGCGGTCAAGCGTAACCACTGAGGGTCCAGGTAAACCACTTCCCCCTGTTGGAGCAGATTCGGAAGGGGGGGCAGTCTCCACGGGTGACCGCGGGAGAGGAAAAGGAGATCCCCGAACCAAACCCTGCGTGGCCAGTGAGGGGCAATTAGAATCACCTCCGCAGAATGTTTTAATATTTTCTGGATGACCCTGGAGAGCAGAGGGAGGGGAGGGAAGGCATACAGGAGTCCCTGGGGCCAAGGTGAGCGCAGGGCGTCGACTGCTTCTGCGCCTTCCGTCGGGAAGCGAGAGTAGAACCGGCTGAGCTGTGCATTCTGTGGGGTAGCAAACAGATCAATTAAAGGTAAACCAAATCTATGAACAATATCCTGAAACACCCCTGGATGTAGTTGCCATTCGGTCTGATCTAAATCCCGACGGCTGAGCCAATCAGCCTGCTTGTTGGCTTCCCCTGAAATATATTCCGCTGAAAGGGAAATAAGGTGTTTCTCTGCCCACAGACCCAGGGACAAGGCCTCCTCAAGCAGGGCCGCTGAACGTGTTCCCCCTTGCCTATTAACATGTGCTTTGGCCGTGACATTGTCGGTGAGGACCAACACATGAGAACCTTCTATTCTAGTCTTAAAGCTCTTTAACGCTAAACGGATAGTGCGAAGTTCTAGTAGGTTAATGGGGCAATTGGATTCCTCCCTAGACCAGGTACCCTGGGCCAGTTGGCCCTGAATGTGTGCCCCCCAGCCTGAGAGGCTGGCATCTGTGGTTACTGTAATTCTATCTGGTAGGAGGAAGGAAGAGCCTTCTTCCAAGGCTGAGGATGTCCACCAGACTAGGGATCGTCTAACTTGAGAGGGCAAACGAACCCAAACTGCAGGGGGGGACTGACCCGGGGGAATAAGGGGAAGTAAGAACCACTGCAATCTACGGGAGTGCAACCGTGCCCAGGGCACGATATCGATGCACGATATCATTTTTCCCAGTAGTGTGGCCAACAGGACTAGAGAAACTGATGGACAGCGGTTGATATTACCTATGATGACCCTAATGCTGTCCTGTCGCTCGGGGGATAGGAAAACCTTGCACTGCTGGGAATCTATAATTGAGCCCAAATGGAGAATTGAGGTACTAGGAACCAGACAGCTCTTACGGTGGTTTACCGAGAAGCCATGTCGTTGGAGCTCGTCCAGCACTACTTGCACATGACGCTCTGCCAAGGACCTGGAAGAAGCCTGAAGCAGAATATCGTTCAGGTAGCACTGGACCCGAACTCCTAAGGAACGAAGGTGAGCCTCCAATGCCGCCAAGATCTTTGTAAAGACTCGGGGGGCTGAGGAGAGGCCAAACGGGAGTGCTCGATACTGGAAGTGTCTTCCAGCAAGGCAGAAACGGAGAAACTTCCTGTCTGTAGGTGCTATGGGGATGTGGAGATATGCTTCGGATAGGTCCAAGGAGACCAGATAGTCACCCCTATGGATACCCCTGAGGATGGAACGTAGGGATTGCATTTTGAATTTGCGATATTTAACAAACTGGTTTAACCTTTTGAGGTCCAGTATAGGTCGCCAATCCCCGGAGGGTTTAGGGACCAGAAAAAGTATTGAGTATACTCCTGCTCCCCTTTGTTCCCTAGGGACCGGTTCAATGGCCCTAATCTCCAGGAGATGGTGGATGGCCTGTTCCATTAACCGGCGCTTTTCTGGAACTCCAGAAACATGACAGGGTATAAAACTTGGAGTGGGCCGTGACCAAAATTCCAATGATAACCCAAAACGGATAGTTTGTCTAACCCAGACGTCCTGAGTGGTCAATTCCCAGGTATCCGCAAACCTGGCTAGTCTACCTCCAATTGGGAAATCCTGAGATAAATTATTTGCCTCATCTGGAAAACTTGTTACCCCATCCCCTATAGGGACGTTTGTAAGATCTGCCCCTGGCCGCTCTATCCTGGTAAAAGGACCTCTGGCCATACTGACCTGGGGTTCGGGGCAGATTGGAACCCTGGTCAGCCGATCGAAAGGGCCGTCTAGGATATGGGTTATGACGGAAAGAACCTTTTTTGTTATAAGTTGGAAGGACCTTCCTACGATCCTTAGACTCCACCAGTAACGGGTCTAAAACCTCCCCAAAAAGGGATTGACCCGCAATCGGCTTAGATGCCAGGCGCCATTTTTGGCGAGCATCGGCAGTCCAGTTCTTGAGCCAGTTCACCCTGCGACCTGCGGTGGCAGCCGCAATGGATTTTGAAGAAAAGCGTGCTGCCCTGAGTGTAGCATCAGCAGTAAATTGAGTTGCAGCTATGACTTTATTGAGGTCTTGATGAATGCGAAGTTCTGATGAGGGGATCCACTCCTGGAGCTGGCGCAGCTACAAGAGAGACGATCTGGCAAAGAAGGATGCAGAGCAGGAAGCGCGAACCGCCCAGGCCGAGGCATGGTGGGACTTTAGCAGGAGTTGTTCTAGTCGACGATCATCCGGTTTCAGGAGCTCCTCAGCTTCCCCCGGTATGGGATTTGGAGAGTGGAGCGCAGCTACCGGAACATCCACCGATGGAGGGGAGAGTAGACCCGTCAGTTCAGCCGCCGTATTAAAGAATCTCTTGTCCTGCGCGGAAGGCATTGGTCCTGATGTTGGAGCCACGAACTGTCGCTGCACGTTGTCTAGGAATATCTTGGGCGCTGGAATAACATCCAGCTCTGTCACCTGTTCTTCAAAAACCGGAACTTTGGAAGAAGAAGTCGCAGCATCTGTTGTTACTGGAGCAGAGGCCAGGCCTGCTACATTCCTGGCCTTATGTAGTAACGACTTGAATAAGGCAGGTGGGAATAAGCCCACTGAAGTGGGTTGTTCTGGAGCGAGGCCTTCATCCTCTGATAGTGCTGTGGGATCACACTCACCCTCTTCCAGGGTGGCAGGTCTGATATCCTCACTGGAATCATCAGATGAGTCTTCAGCAATGGCTGCCCCCCTGAGGGACTGAGAATGTGCATGACTAGAAGGCCTAGATGGAATGGCCTGGGCAGAGGCCTGTATTTGCTGGAATCCAGCTAGGCACTGTTGCACTGTTGCTGCCATGACCATCTGCCAGCTTGGCTGATCAGGCTGATGTGAAGGGCCTGCCTGAGAAGTCAGGGAGCTGGAGGCCACACTAGCAGGGGGCCTAGCCGCCTGTGTCCAGTCTATGGTGGGAGCAGAGGCCACAGGGATATCTGGTCCAAATGCAGTAGCAATCTCCTGGGGATTTCCCTGGGCAGAGGAGACCAGGCCTCCTTCCCCCCAGACATTGGGGTCTAAGAGCGTAGGAGCTGGGGCATCCAGATTGTGGACCTGGGTCTGGATCACTACCTGGTGTTTTGGAGGTGCCATGGCCTCCTCTTGCTGATCCGCCCTGTCCACTATGCGCTGTAGCGCCCGATCACGCCTCCTCTCGTCACGTTCTGCAGCCTTAGACCCTTGGGTCAATTTAGGCTGCTTGGCTTCTATCGGGGCAGGAGTAATCTCCTCCCCAGAATCGGGCCCTTTCTGCGTTCTTGCTGGCCTCTTTGGCTTCGCCGGAGCCTTCCCAGCCTCAGCCATCGTGAATCAGCTAAAAATAGTGAGTTGCGCACGCCGCTAGATGGCGCGGCGCTCCCAAGATGGCGACCGGCTCAGGAGGCGAAAGGGCGGGAAAAACAGCCAAATTTGAAAAGATCGGCCGGCGCTGAGCTTAAAAGCCGCGCCGCCGAGTCTCCAGGCTAAAAGAAGCCGGCCGCAAGATTGGCCTTACCAGAAAAACAATCTGTGAGTCTTGAATTCTCCCCTGTATCTGTGCTCCTTAGGAGCTTTGGTAAGGGAGTGTCCCTCCAGCCTCATCGGAGTGCAAGCACCGGCCGATGGCAAACAACGCTCCCCTCAGGGCTTGCAAGCCCGTTCCCCAGACAATGAGCAGAGGGGGAAGAGAGGGGGCAGCTGGAATCGAGGCGTTTAACAGCCACAAGTGGCGATTTGTTAATGCCTGGGGACGGGAGAAGGAAACAGTTTCCTAACTGTTGTTATTTTTCCTTTCTTAACTAAGTCAATCCTCATGCATTATTCTTTTTTTTTTTTTAAACTTACAGTTGAAGCAAGCAGTCAGAGAGGTGTAAATCCACGTCTAGCCTTTTTGAAGGGCTGAGTCTAAACTGGGCCAATATCCAAGGAGGAGGAGGACAGAGGCTCAGTTTTTGATTGACAGACTCAGCCCTTGATGTGATTGGCTGTGGACAACCCTCACTGAATGCTGGCTTCAACCTCCAATGGAGAAAGTAAGTCTCTCCAGAAACAATCAAGATAGTTTATACCATAACATAAAAGAATAAGAGGAGGCCTTCTGGATCAGGCCAAAGTCCATTTTGGCCCACCATTTTGTTCATCACAGTGGCTAGCTAAATATCTCTAGGGTGCTTGTAAGTGCGAGACATTTATTTATTTATTTATTTATTTATTTAAACGCTCTTATAAGCCGCCCAATCCCATGGGACTCAGGGCGGCGTACAGCATAAGTAAGAAGCGTACAATTTAAAACAGTAATCATAAATTTAAATTAAAAAATAATTTAAAAAAGACATTATAAAACACAACATTCAGGGGGAATTTGCTTATCCTATTCACCCCATCTGCCGGAAGAGCCATGTTTTTAGGGCTTTACGGAAGGCCAGTAAGGTGGGGATAGTTCGGATCTCTGGTGGAAGATGGTTCCAGAGGGACGGGGCTCCCACAGAGAAGGCCCTCCCCCGCGGCCCCGCCAATCGACATTGTTTGGCCGACGGGACCCGGAGGAGGCCCTCTCTGTGGGACCTAACCGGTCTTAGGGAGGTATGTGGTAGGATGCGGTCCCGCAGGTAACCTGGCCCTGAGCCATGTAGGGCTTTAAAGGTAACGACCAACACCTTAAATTGCACCCGGAGGCTAACTGGTAGCCAATGCAGCTGGCGAAGGATAGGTGTTACGTGGGTGTATCTCGGTACACCCACTACTGCACGCACAGCTGCATTCTGTACCAGCTGGAGTCTCCGAATGCTCTTCGAGGGTAGCCCCATGTAGAGCGCGTTACAGTAGTCATGAATATACTCCTCTTCCATCAATGTTCTACAGCAGTGTTTCCCAACCTTGGCAACTTGAAGATGTCTGGACTTCAACTCCCAGAATTCCCCAGCCAGCATTCGCTGGCTGGGGAATTCTGGGAATTGAAGTCCAGATATCTTCAAGTTGCCAAGGTTGGGAAACACTGTTCTACAGGAACTTGTATTTGGTTCTGTCTCTTTTCTCCCTTTTTTGTTGTTCTAATTTTTATTTCTATTTCTATTTTATATTAAGAAAATAAATACATTTAATAAAAAATAACTGCTATTTATATTTTATAGAGCTCACAGTTTGTTTCCCACTGGAGATAGATGATACGTATGATGCTTCCCCTGTTTTCTTCCCCAACTCAACTCTTTGTAAAATTCCCGTAATCCAGTTTGCATTCTTGTTTGTTCACACTGGTCATGAGTACCTGTTTCTCTTCTTTCCAGACTTTCCTCTTTCTGGTTTCTTTTCTTTCTATCCAATCACCAATACGTAGCATATATGAACAAATTTAAAAAATGTCACTTCTTCCATGCTCTCCCTTTTAGATCAAGGCCTCAGATCATTCTTGCCACCCTTCCAACTTCTGGCACACAACTGAACCCTATCTAGAATCTTTCTCTTGTGCATTGTGGCTTTTAACCATTTGAAAACTGGTTCTCATATGGGTGATAGTATGGAAAGAATAATATTTGAACAGAGAAACTGGGCTGAATTAATATGAACTGACTTTGCTTCTTTGTGAATGTAAGCAGTTAAGGCACTAGACTAGAAACTGGGAGACTAGGAATTCTAGTCCCACCTTAGCCATGAAAGGTGGTGACTTCGGGCTAATCACTCTTTCTCAGCCCAACCCATCTCACAGGGTGTTGTGTAGGGAAAATAGGAAAAGGAAAGTTTAATTAATTCTACTATCAAGTTATGCTCTGAATCCTTCCCTTCCAAGAATATAACTACCGTATTTTTTGGAGTATAAGACGCACCTTTTTCCTCCCTAAAAGTGGCTGAAAATTTGGGTGGGTCTTATACTTCGAATGTAGCTTTTTTTCCAGCCCTAACTAGGTGCTAACAGATCTTCCCAGCTCTTACCTTGTAGGCTTTTTCATTGTTACTCTCTCCGAAGAATGTTTTTCCAGCCCTAAGTCTTTGCAGGGTTTTTTTCATTGCTCTACTTGCTCCGAATAAGTTTTTTTCTAACCCTAACCAGGTGCTAACCATCTTCCCAGCTCTTACTGGCTTGCAGGCTCTTTCATTGTTACTCTCTCCGAATAAGGTTTTTTTAAGTCCTAACCAGGGGATAATATAATGTGCTGAAACTGACCAGACTAAGGATGCTAGCCAGATGAATACCTGGTAGGTAGATTTTTTTTCTCCTATTTTCCTCCCCCAAAACTAAGGTGCGTCTTATACTCCGGTGCGTCTTATACTCCGAAAAATACAGTATGTGTTCTGATACAGGTAGAACTAAATACATAATTTATCTGGATAGCTATAGGGACAAATAAATAGATATTCTACTATAAGAGGGAACATGTAGAACTTTAAGATTTGGTTTTACAGAAGTAGATTCACTTTCCAAATAAGTGTCACTTTGATCTACAGATCCTGGCGAAGCATAGTGTAAGAGCTTTCCTGCCTATCCAATTTTGGATTTTGAATATATCCTACCTGCGCAAATATATATCGAAGTTGCCATGGTGCAGCCTTAGTATGTTGTACAGAAATTGGCAGCCACTCTCCAAGATCTCCACCCCAAATCTTTCTCCGTCTTTTGGCAAGATGCTGAGAATTGAACTGGAGACCTTTCCCTTATCAAGCATGTGTTCTATTACTGAGCTACAACCTTTCTCCTATTATGGGCCCGATACAGTTTGATGAAATCTGGACCGGGGGGGGGGAGAGAAAAGAAAAGAAAGAAAATTAGCTCAGAATGCATTTGTGGATGATTG
The DNA here is from genome assembly GCA_023053685.1 of Diadophis punctatus similis. NCBI lineage: Eukaryota > Metazoa > Chordata > Lepidosauria > Squamata > Dipsadidae > Diadophis > Diadophis punctatus. The sequence continues at coordinate 6,211,505 of JALIGW010000035.1, read as the reverse complement.
AACGGGGTGTCATCTTTCTGCCTGCCCATCCTCCAAGCAGCTGGCCACAGGCTTCTCTCCCTGTACACATTCCGCCTTAATACTATATTTGTCACACAGATCCTTCCTACTTGCCCATCTGGCATTTAGATACAGTTTCCAAATTTGTCATCCTTTATGTTCCAAAAGCCTATTTGACTTGAGATGTTTCCATAAAGAGGCAGAGAACCCTGCCAGGGTTTGATATACAGAACCAACATCCCGTCTGTAGAGCCATGCTGCTTTCCAATCAGAAAAAGCAACACCGGCCTGCCATGATGGTTGTTCTGCTGTTCTGACTAAGGTACACCCAGGTTACCTATCTGGGCACCTGTAACACAGCCAGAGTGCAAAAAGTGCCATGGTTAATTTCAGCTTTCGGAGAATGAAATCCATTCCGCCAATTTCCAATGGAGAAGAAGGCCATTTCAGACGGATGCCCCTGATGCTAGCAGGGCATGTGCCGTGGCCTGCTGAGCAAAAGTGTCCTTGATGGAACTTTGCCCATTGACAGCTCACAGTTCTTGATCTGCCTCCTCCCTCTCTTCCTCCTGTTCCTTTGGTTTCCCTCCTCAGACCCAGGTGTTGTGGACATGGAATAGTGTCCATGCCCACTTCACATGGTGTCTCATTCTAAGGATCCCACAGCCTGAGGCATTTAGCCACATGTTCTGGAGAACCATACCAGCCACTAAATGGCCACTGCAGCATGAAAGCAATCTATAGAGTTCTTTGGCCCATCTAATTCTTGCTCAGAAGATTCCAAAATGGAATTCAACAGCTGTCACGAGAGCAGCAGAAGGATCATCGTCACCCCAATCTCCCTGACCTAACCTGTCCCTTAAGATTGCAGAAACATTTCATTTCACCCAATGGAACTGAATCCTGAAAATATCAGAAGAGACAAAAGGAAATATTTCTTTACCCAATGCATAATTAAACTTTGGAATTGATTGCCACGAGATGTGTTGTGGGCTACCAGCCTGGCTGGCTTCAAAAAAGGATTGGTCCAAGTCATGGGGATCAATGGCATTTACCCTTAATGGTCATGGGACTGTTTTTGAAGGCCATCTGCTAGAACATTAGTGGGCTTCCTTAAACAGATGATGGGCCACTGGAAGAAGTGATTGCCTGCCAATCAAGCAGGCACTGCTTATGTTCTAATATTCTTGTGCTCACACAACATACAGCTAATACTAAACAGCAAATTCTGAAATAATTTTTCCTATAAAAAGTTGGAAGGTCTTCTGTTTACATTATCTAGAAAAAGAATTGGAAAAGGGTGTACGTAGGACTTCCTGTTTATTAAGAAATGCCTAGCATGCTCTGATCAAGCATATACTGTATTTTTCGGAGTATAAGACACACCTTTTTCCTCCCTAAAAGAGGCTGAAAATTTGGGTGCATCTTATACTTCGAATGTAGCTTTTTCAAAGCTGTTTTTTCAGCCCTAACAAGGTGCTAACGATCTTCCCGGCTTCCTATTCCCTCTGAAGAAGGTTTTTTCCAGCCCTAAGTCTTTGCAGGCTTGTTTTCATTCCTACTCCCTCTGAAAAAGCCGTGCTTTTCAGCCCTAACACGGTGCTAACGATCTATCTGGCTTGCAGCATTTTTTTTTATTCCTACTCCCTCCGAAGCAGTTTTTCCTGCCCTAAGTCTTTGCAGGCTTGTTTTCATTCCTACTCCCTCTGAAAAAGCCGTGCTTTTCAGCCCTAACCAGAGGATAAAATAATGTGGTGAAGCTGAACAGACTAAGGATGCTAGCCAGATGAATACCTGGTAGGTAGATTTTTCCCCCTATTTTCCTCCCCCAAAACTAAGGTGCGTCTTATACTCCGGTGCGTCTTATACTCTGAAAAATACGGTATATATATTCAATACATAACAGCAAGAACTCACCTCCCCCCCACCATTTTATCCTTGTCCTCCAAACCACTCACCAAATCGAACCTGTCAGTGAACCCCAAGCAATAAGAACAAAAGACCATTTAAGGTTTTTCTGCCCATGTGGGCACTTGGACTGAAACCGACTAAGAGTGTCCCCTAGGAAATTAGCAAATATCAGCAACTCAATCAAAAGCATAGGAAATCCCCTCAAATTATGAAAATCCCTTGCACACACAACATGATTCCTCAGATCCAGACCCATCACCCAAGGTCAGCACCTAGGTGCACAAAGAGGCAGAGATTATCCCACCGCTCACGGAGAGATAGCCACATATCCTCCTTACTGGATTCAACTAGCTTCCCTGAGCTAAACATCGTTCATGTGCTTTCTGAAACAAAGACCGAACCCTCCTATCAACATTTCTAACCTTACTGTCCAATGTGGGGCCACCTTCGATAGCTAAGCTGTCTGTTTTCTATCAAATAAATTCCACCTGCACTTCAAGCAGATGTCCTGTGCTCATTGACCCAGCCTGGAATGGACCAAGATTTTTCATCTAACAAGACATCACATTATTTGTTGCTTGTATTATTATTCTCTGAGAAATAGATATCAAAGCATTTGTGCATATGGAGACTATCATATGTACCTGATGAGGTCCAACAAGGACAAAACCAGTTGTATGGTGCCTCCTGCTGGATAGCAGCTATTATAACATCTGTTAAACAAGAGGAAAAGCCCTCCCTTTAAGGGTTTTTTCTCCCGTTGGACCGGTCTATCAGGGCAACCTGGTCTACCCAATTATGGGACGGAGCATACTGCTTCCATTTTCGCCTTTCAACCCCAATCCAGGGGCCTTCGCAGGCAGAAATATGTAGATCTATACTAGTCTCCCTTCATTTCTTTGTCAGTAAAACATAAATTTAACACTCCCTTTAAGAAGAAAGATCTTGAGGCATCTAGATTTAGGTCCAGACACAGAAGAGGAACCAGTAGGAGGCCCAGCAGCTTTCTACTCTTAATGTACATAAAGAAGAACACCAAAACATGCCATCTTCACAGGTAATGAATTAGTACAGATATTGAAGAATTATGAATAATTGAGCTGACGGTATCTAGTCAATTTATATGGGGATAGGGAATTAAGCCCATAAAAGAAGATTATATAAGAAGTGGGTCTCTGAAGAAGCAGATTAAATACAGTGAGTTTAAAAACTGGCAAGCTCATCTGGTTCAGAATTAGAATGGGCTCACGAGCAACATACAATCTATACTACAACTATGTACCTTATTTTTCAGAGTATAACACGCACCGGAGTATAAGACGCCCCTTAGTTTTGAGGGAGGAAAATAGGGGGGGAAATCTACCTACCAGGTATTCATCTGGCTAGCGTCCTTAGTCTGTTCAGCTTCACCACATTATTTTATCCTCTGGTTAGGGCTGAAAAAGCCTTTTTCAGAGGGAGTAGGAATGAAAACAAGCCTGCAAAGACTTAGGGGAGGAAAAACTGCTTCGGAGGGAATAGGAATAAAAATAAATGCAGCAAGCCAGGAAGATCGTTAGTACCACGTTAGGACTGAAAAGCACCGCTTTTTCAGAGGGAGTAGGAATGAAAACAAGCCTGCAAAGACTTAGGGCTGGAAAAAACCTTCTTCAGAGGGAATATGAAGCCAGGAATATTGTTAGCACCTCGTTAGGGCTGGAAAAAAAATCTTCGAAAAAGCTACATTCAAAGTATAAGATGCACCCAAATTTTCAGCCTCTTTTAGGGAGGAAAAAGGTGCGTCTTATAGTCCGAAAAATACTGTAGTTGTGTTAAGCCCTGCTAAAGTGAAACTAACCTCTAGATGACCCTAACTATTAACTCCAACTGTTTTGGAGGGAAATTTAGAACATTCATATTTGGGCGGGCTTTTTCAAGTATTATGATTTGTTAAGGCCCTGTGGGCCCAGAGTATAAATTACAGGGAATTGCCTGCAGTTTCTCAGTTCCAGTTTTGAATCAATAAATTCTGTTGTAACTATGCTGGTCTGCTTCTTGCCTACTGAAGCCCACTACACAATACTTGCCTTCTCACAGACGATGCGTAATCAAATCAGAAGATAACCAAGTAGCCACAAGGCTAAATTTCTGAGCCCTCTTTGCTGTTTCAATAAGTCCAGGCTTGGTGTAGGACTACTCACTGTTGTCCAAGAAAGCTAACTTAATGCTAACTGTGGGTTTGGTAATTTAGGAAATAGCTGTTAGTAAGTAAACTTGCCTACAGGACTTGTGGCTGTTCTGCTACCCTGGTGTCAAATACAGTTGGGGTCTTTTGCTTTCTATGCCTGAGAACAAAAACAGGGAGGTTGCCAAAGGCCCGATAAGTGATGACAGCCGTTTTATTTCTGATTATAATCGCCTTCTATAGAACATGTACCTGAAAGGCATCAAGCCATCCCTGCTACTCCATTACCTTGGTCTCTGGCCAGGCTCTTGGATACAATTGGAAGCAGGGCAGTTTTTCAAGTGGATGCCTAATTGCCGACAAAAGGAAGTCAGCGCGAAAGGAGTCACTTCTGCCAGCTGTAATGCAGGGCATGCCTCAAAATGGGTAGGTGACTGTTGAGCGTTTGCTGTCTTTTGTCCCCTGAGTCCACCTTGTAATAGCGCCGGTATCCGTGTGCAACAGATATTGTTGTGCACTGAACTGGAAGCTAATAAATAGGGTCTCGGATGATGATTTACAGAAGGGGGGTTGGAATTCCATGAACCAGTAGGGAAAGAAAATGGCGCTGGTACAAGCTGTCAACCTCACAATTGTTTGCTTCCCGCCTCTCTCTAGAGGGCAATTCCTCCCAAGATGTAGCTTGTTTCTTGTCTCATCATCCGGAAATACTCAAATTGGTGGAACTCTGGTTAATTACCAAAATGGCTGATCCACACATTCAGCTGTCAGATTTCCTCCCCTCCCCTGCCCTCACTACATTTTATTGTTGTTTCCCTCTGAAAGGATTTTTTTTCCCCAAGCAATGAAATAACTCACATTAATGCAGACAGCAGACAGAATACTTTCATGATTATTTCCACTTGTTTTAAAGGATGGCTTATTTAAAATGCATTACTTTCTGCGTGTGTGAATGTGTGTCTTTTGTGTTGCATGCATGCAAAAAGGGGAAAGGGTGATATTTTTCTGAAAAGTCTAGAAGAATTCAAAAGAAGGGAGGGGGGGAGGAGGAAGGAAGGAAGGAAGGAAGGAAGGAAGGAAGGAAGGAAGGAAGGAAGGAAGGAAGGAAGGAAGGAAGGAAGGAAGGAAGGAAGGAAGGGGCAAGTCAGATAAAATATTTTGAAGTGAAGACTGCATTTGCTGGGATCATTATTTAGGATTTAGTCCCCACTGAATTATACCAGTTTACTTTTGAATAAAAATATGCAGGAATGGTCTGGGCCATCTTTAGTTTTCAGAGGAGAAATGCGATATAACTATAAGTGCCAGTATTAGAATTCTGGGTAGATGAGTGAGCATCTTTTGAAGACCCATATTTCAGATTTATGTTGTTTATTTTCAAAGTCCTCAAAGGAGCTAAGATTTTAAGAACAATCTGAACACTGTCATAAATCACTATTTCTTCCCTTTCCAGAATTCAGAAGTAAATGCAAAATCTGTAGCAGAACTAGCATCATCCCATTAGTACCCCAAATGTATCTGCTCTAAGATACTTCAGAGTCTGTAGAAGTTCCGTGTTTAAGAAAAAAAATAAAATAAGGAGGGACAACCCCAAACAGTCCAATGAAGACTATGTACGTTTCCTCATTTGAATTTAACCGTGACACAACCATGCCCTATTGATGTTCGTCCATCGTATTCGAAGAGGACCTTGACATCTATCTGGAGGGGGATGTCAAAACTTGCACGTGAATTGGATTAAAGTGAGGGACAAGTGCGCATAGTCAGCCTCAATCTCTCTTCCCAGATTCCATCTTGCTCCAAATAGTAGAACAAGACAGTTAGAGATGGGCTGGGCACAGTGGTTGACCAGGGTGTCTTTCATGTCTTGCCGTGCTCTTAGCATATCACATCACTTGCAGAGACCGCCTTCATGACCGTTGTCCTATTCTAATAGATTTCATCCGCTCGGTCTGCCGGAATCTGTCTTCACATGCTCGGGATAGACAAGTCCTTTAACTCACCGAAGTAGCCGATGACCCAACTGCTACTCTCAACCTGGTTTGGCCAGCCTGTCGAAGCTGTTGCCTGGGGTGTGGCCGCTGCGCATGCTACAGCTGCTAGGAGCCACAGGTGAGAGCTGAGTGACAGGTGGGGACCAAAGGTGAACGAGCTGCCCTAAAAGCTGCCCTAAAATGAGCTGCCGTAAAAGGACACGACATGCCCCTACACCAGAGGTGCTACCCCTCCCTGAGCACCCCATACATGCCCTATTAACCTTTTGGGGGAGTGATGCTTCTACATGAGGTTGCCTTTCTCTGCCCCCCCCAAACCCCAGCCCATCTCTGAAGCAGCCTAATGTTTTCCCCCTTGTTCTCATATTTTTCTTTCCTGTGGAGACAATCCGATACTGCATGCTTCATTGACCTATTTCTCAGTGACGCAGTCAGATGCCCCTTATTGGAGGGATCAATCTGTCACTCATTAGGTTGGAGTAGTCACACCCTGTGTCCTGCAGCCCCCATCTTTTTCAAGTTGAAAAAGAGAAGCCATCTTTTTTGCAAGTTGCAGTCTTTACCCCTTGCTTCCAGCTGATTCCCAGCCTACCTAGGGAAACTGGGGGGCGGGGCAGGCTGTACTAAAAGAGCTCTAAGCTAACAGGCACCATGGGGTGTGCAGTGAAGCAGGAGATAGAGCAGCAGACCCACCAGGGCCTGGCAGTCACTAATCAGACTTTGTAACAGAAGCTTCTCCCCAGTCAGTAATAGTCGCTGAGAGTTCTGGGACTTGAAGTCCAGACATCTGGAAGCTGTCAAGGCCGCAACAGGCCCCTCGAAATAAAGCAGATGACAAAACCCTGCATGCCAATTAGAGAAAGAGAGAGGTAGCCACAACTGAACTTGGTTTTTAAAGGCACAATATATCACAGAGGGGGGAATTGAAAAGAAATCTCTCGTAAACCAGGGACAGGGGAAACAAGCTGGGAGTGGAAAGGAAACCATACTCTGCTTGTACAATTTGCCTTGTTTTCAATTACAGTGTTCAAAAAAGACCAGCAATATGTCCCTTTCTAAATCTCTGGTCATCTCTATGTGCTACAGGCAGTCCTCAGCTTATGACCACAATCGAGCCCCAAATTTCTGTTGCTAAGTGAAACAGTTGCTAAGGGAGTTTTGCCCCATTTCACCACCTTTCTTGCCACAGTTGTTAAGTGAATCGCTTCAGTTGTTAAGTTAGCCACAGAGTTGTTAAGTGAATCTGGCTTTCCCATTGACTTTGCTTGTCAGAAGGTTGCTGTCAGGGTTCCAAATAGCATCCAAAATTAAATCAGAGTCCAAGGCAAAGTATTCCTCAAAATTCCAATTTATTAATAGAGCCATGTTGGCACATCTGGGTGAAACACGAATCTGAAATCCTCTGGGTTTCATCACCCAGTTGAAAGTTCAAGGCCTTGCCACAAGGCCCACAAATGGACCCACAAATCCATCACGTTGTCCAATCTCCTATTGCCATGCTGGCAGAGTCCCACCCATCTCCTTCCATGCAGGTGCAGAGGTGCAGAGACAAAGGGTGACCTTGGCTTTCTAGAAAGAATTTGTTATGGCTAAATACTAACAACCTCATACAATCCCCCCCTCCCATTTTCCCACAGTAGAAAATGCATAGTGAAATAGTATAAAGTGAGGCAGGCCTAAGCTCCCCAATAAAATGGCTTCGGCTTGACAGTCACAATAGGTGATCACATGATCCCTGGGACATTGCAGAGGTCATAAATATGAGTCACTTGTCAGGTGTCTGAATTTTGGTCACATGACCATGGGGATGCTGCAATGGTGGTTAGTGTGAAAAACAGACATAAATCACTTTTTACCGTGCCCTTGTAAATTTGGTCACTAAATTTATTTATTTATTTATTTAGTTTAGCTTATATGCCGCCCAATTCAGCATGGACTCAGGGCGGCTCACAACCAAAAACCAACAAAAACACAATAAAACATCTAAAACATCTAAAATACATGTTAAAATATACCACAATATAAAATCCTTCCAATCACACATCTTCTCTCTGGGTTATTAGTTCCAGGCCTGCCGGAAGAGCCAGGTTTTAACGGCTTTTCGGAAGGCCAGCAAGGTGGGGGTGGTACGGACCTCAGGCGGCAGTTGGTTCCAGAGAGCCGGAGCAGCCACAGAGAAGGCCCCTCCCCGCGGACCCGCCAGCCGACACTGTTTGGCTGACAGGACTTGAAGAAGCCTGTGGGATCTTACTGGTCTCTGGGATGTGTGAGGTAGCAGACGGTCTCGTAGATAGTCTGGTCCTGAGCCATATAGGGCTTTAAAGGTCATAACCAACCAATGAATGGTTGTAAGTCAAAGACTACCTGTATGAATTATGTGATGGGGAAAACCTTCTGGTAACACAGAGCTATGCTTATGAGGAACCAAGCAAGAAGGACAAAGCCACTTTTCATCTGTGGCTTGTAAGGAAATGGGGCCGTCTTTGCTTAAAACCATTATAAATCTATTTTAATGCACTTCTCAGCTTAGCATGGTAAGAAACTGTCATCATAGTCAGGAGAGAGCCGCATTCCTCTGGACTAATGGATTTTAGGACCAAAAACTGAAGTTCTCCTTGAAGTTTCCAATTTGCATCTTGCTAAAGTACATGAATCTCCAGGAGGTTCCAGTAACAAAGGATGATGGAATTTGTAAATAATTTAGACTGTGGACTTAATGAACTTTGAATGAGATCTCCTTTAGACATTGAATGTATTTTTTATTTACTTATTTATATCCCGCCTTTAATACTTTTTAACAAATAACTCAAGGCCGTGAACATACCACCTTCTTATTTTCCCCACAACTGTAAGGTGAGTTGGGGTGAGAGAGTGACTAGCCTGCTACATGGAACTAGAATTCATGGTCTCTCGGTTTCTAGCCTGGTGCCTTCATCACCAGGCCAAACTGGTTGTCCTGCCAAATGTCAGAAGTGTGATCTGGGGCCACAAAATTGGGACTAGAAGTCCCAAGCAGGCTGCCTGTGGTGAAGCTAACATCTGTCATTTGGTCATTCAATCAGAGGCTGCTAAAAAAAAGACTGCAGAGATTTCTTCCATCATCAATAGATAAGAGCAGCTGGACATCTGTTGAACATCGCACATGTAGCCTTGTCCCCTTGTTTTCCATATTTAAACGAAACCTTTCATTTCTTTATTTTTATATTTTAAAACATTAAAAAAGGAAAATTTATTCTGATTGAAATAATTGCCCATTTTGCTGGTCCATTCTAATCCACCTTCCGGTCTCTTGCCCACCCTCCAACTCATATTGTGTTAATACTTACATTGAAAGCCCTCAGGCAGGGACCCACATTCCTTCCTCCCCCACCTCCCTTCTAGCCAGGCTTCATGCTGCACTTAGTTTATTTTCAGTGCCATTGAAATAAATAATAACAGCAATCACCACCATCATCTCTAGGTCAAGAAACAGATCAGCCCCCAAACAAAGATAATATTGTGGCCAATCCCATATTACTTCTGATTAGCCATTTGAATCCTTGAGATCTGCTGGGGGGGGAGGAAGAAAGGAGGGAAGGAAGGAAATGACATACAAATGCATTTACTTTTAGCTTCAGAATCGAAGTCGTGTGCTTTGAAAAGCATGGGTTGACACCAGTACAGAAAGTAGAATTTCTCGTGGAAAGGCATTCCAAAGCTGCCAGCCAAGAAAACCACTGACGATTCTAAAACTACTCCCAAGGTTAGGTTAGATCAGTGCTTCTCAATTATTTTCTGTTACGCACCCCCCCCCCAGGAAGAAGTAAACATTTTGCAACCCCCCAACTCTCCGATCTGGGCCCCAATGGAATTTTAGTCTTAATATTTATTATTTTACTTATTACAAGCTGCAAGCAAACTATTGGCTGGGTAAGGCTGCTCTACCCACTTACCTGGGAGTAAGTCACACTGAACTCAGTGGAGCCTGTTTTTGGTTAGGCAGGCATAGGCTACTGTGGTTAGGGTCCTCTTTTGACACGGGGCCAGGCCAGCTTAATCAAGCCGATGTTTTGGGGTTGCCAGCCTGGCTCATAAGCGCCGCCTCTGCCGGGCACTCACAGCGAATAGTGTGGAAGGAGGCTTTAGGTGTCTTTCGAAGCTTTTGCCCAGCTGCAGAGGATGCTCCTCCTTGTCCAGCAGCAGGTTCACCACACTGTTCATGGCTACTGCAGCGCCCGCTGAGAACAACAAGAACCCACTCAGCCACCCGCCCTGCCTGGCCGCCTTCTCTTCCGGGCTCGGAGCAGCATGCAACTGGAAAAACACTCCCCATCTGGGGGAATTGATCGAGAGGGACCACACATGTTCCCTGGGTCACACATGCCCCCCTGGCATCACTCTGTGCCCCCCCAGGGGGGCATGCCCCACTATTTGAGAAATACTGGGTTAGATTGATGTCTCTCATACTTTCCCTAATTAGGTGCATATACTGATAGCATTTGAATAGGGGATACTGGACACATTTCTTGTAGTAGGTGGGCCCTTCTGTAGAATGCTCTCTTGTTACCGAAGCAATGTAGCCAGCTCAGTCACTTTCAAAATGCCCATGAAATCCAAAATTGTAAGAACATGGATTCCCCTCCTCTCAGATATTTTTATATCCGCAACGTTCACAGAACAGATTTAGAACATGCTTGTAACCACCAACTCTCATTTGAATGATCATTGCCTGGCACAGGGCACTTTATCTGACGATCCATATACTACTGAGGCATCTATTCTTTCTTCTGAGATTTAATTTTTTGATGAGGGAACAACCTAGCAGTTGAAATCTGAGAGGTGGCACATCTTGGCTTCCAGCATCAACAAAGAAACCAGCACAGTGTGTTTTTAAGTGTGCTTCCTTCACAATATTGGGATCAGTGTCCTGCCTGTAACAAGGAGTGAAGAGGATCAATGGAAAACTTCTACTATCTTAACCCCAGCCTTTAATGTTGGCTTTTTCTGAGATCAGGAAATCTCAACTTTGGAAAAGTTCCAAAAGATCTAAAGTATTCTAAACCAGGGGTCCCCAAACCCTGGTCTGTGAACTGACACCAGTCCGGGGCATGCCAGAAACTGGGCCATGCAAACGAGTGAAGCCCCATCCATAGGATGAAAGCAGTATACAAAACCACACCCCCTCCAGTCCGTGGAAAAACGTGTCTCCACGGAACCGGACCCTGGTGCCCAAATGATTGGGGGCAGCTGTTCTAAACTCTCCCACTCCTGTTTCTGCTTTATCAAAAGGGGAGAAGACTGGATGAATATTCCCAAAGGTGCTTTTTCAAGAGTCAACTGGGCTTCCTTGGGGTTGGTTTTTTTTGGGGGGGGGGAGGGGAAGGCATTTCATTTCTCATCCAAGAAGCTTCTGCAGACCTGAAGAAGTTTCTTGGATGAGAAGCGAAACGTCTTCAAAGAAAAACTAGAAAGTCCAGTTGCCTCTTGAAAAAGCATCTTTGGGACAACCATGACCTGGATGACTGAGAATCTCCATAGACATCTGGATGATTAATGGGATTCTTGATGTTAAATTGAGAGGAGGGGCAGAATTTTTGTTTTCCTTCACCCTGTCAAGAAAACTTATGAATCATCAGAAGGTCAGAGTAGATCCTTGGATGTCTACCTATGTGGAAAAGTTGTGTCTCTCTCTCTTCTCTGTTCTTTGAATCTATTGCAATTTATTTATGTTGCTGTTGGTTATGGTTCTTGTTTTTTGTCTTGGACACTAATAAAATACAGGTAGTCCTTGACTTACAACCCCAATTGAGCCCCATATTTCTGTTGTTAAATGAGATATTTGTTAAGTGAGTTTTGCCCCATTTTACAACCTTTCTTGCCACAATTGTTCAGTGAATCCCTGCAGTTGTTAAGTTAGTAACACGGTTGTTAAGTGAATCTGGCTTCCCCAGGGACTTTGCTTGTCAGAAGGTCACAGAAGCGGATCACATCACTGCTGATCAAGGCACTGCAGCCGTCATAAATATGAGTCAGTTGCCAAGCATCTGAATCATTGGGATGCTGCAACAGTCATAAGTATGAAAAATGGTCGTAAGTCACTTTTTCCAGTGTCATTGTAACCTTGAATGGTCACTAAATGAACTGCTGTAAGTTGAGGACTACCTGTGCTTCTGTTATTGGCCTACAGATGTTAGACATTAATAAAATAAAGTAAATAAAAATAATAGGATTAATAGTAGATTAATAGTAACAGAGTTGGAAGGGACCTTGGAGGTCTTCTAGTCCAACCCCCTGCTTAGGCAGGAAACCCTACACTACTTCAGACAAATGGTTATCCAACATCTTCTTAAAAACTTCGTGTTTGAGCATTCACAACTTCTGGAGGCAAGCTGTTCCACTGATTAATTGTTCTGCCTGTCAGGAAATTTCTCCTTAGTTCTAAGTTGCTTCTCTCCTTGTTTAGTTTCCACCCATTGCTTCTTGTCCTACCCTCAGATGCTTTGGAGAATAGCTTGACTCCCACTTTTTTGTGGCAACCCCTGAGATATCGGAGCACTGCTATCATGTCACCCCTAGTCCTTCTTTTCATTAAACTAGACATACCCAGTTCCTGCAACCGTTCTTCATGTGTTTTAGCCTCCAGTCCCCTAATCATCTTTGTTGCTCTTCTCTGCACTCTTTCCAGCATCCCTTTTACATCGTGGCAACCAAAACTGAATGCAGTATTCCAAGTGTGGCCTTACCAAGGCATTATAAAGTGGTATTAACACTTCACGTGAGGAAAAAAGAGTAGTTTTACAAGAGAGAATTATCAGAAATGAGAGGTTGTTCTTGGAGACCACACTCTTCTGTTTTCAGACACCTGATTTTATTGCATAAAAATAATAGATTCTTATATTTAGAAAAAGAGAAAAATCAAACCACCTTATGTATTCATCATATGCGCAACTTGTAATAATAATATTTTTTTAAAGAACTTTGCTAAGTAGTCTTTTTGGCAGCAATAGCAAATAAAGGGACTTGATTAGTTACATAAGGATTTGTATCCACAAGTAAATTACATATTTGTTCAAGCACAGTTTTATCAACCATTCCTTTCAACAATGACACAAGAGTGCAAGTCTTTTTCTTTCTCTCTCACATATACAAATACTGTAAAATATTCTCTGTGTGGGAAATTCTAAACACCATTAAAAAAACTTAAAAAAAGTTTAAGTACCTTCTATCCATCCAGATAAGAAGACACAGTCAGATGAATTTGCAACCTGCAAATATTACATCAATTTAAAATAAGTCAAGGAATTAAAACAATGAAAGAACTCTAACATTTTTTTAAAAAATGTATTTGTTGATTACCTTTTGATTAACTTTTTTGATTCACTTAAAATCATCCAGAGAAAGAAAGAAAATATTGGGGGGGCTTTCAAAATACAGTTAGACTGATGTGCCTCGTTTTCTGCTAACAATTGTAAAGTTCAGCCAAATAATTTTTAAAAAATCATTCTGAATAAATTTCACAATGAGAGGTGTACTCTCAGTTGTATTTTCTGATGGACCTATAATAATGTTCCACTGCAAGTTTGAGATGTACAGTCCTCTAGTCATGAATTATACCAGAGGTTGGTTTCAGCAGGTTATGACCAGCCCGGGAGAACCGGTAGCAGAAATTTTGAGTAGTTCGGAGAACCGGTAGCGGAAACTTTGAGAAGTTCAGAGAACCGGTAAATACCACCTCTGACTGGCCCCACCCCATCTATTCTCTGCCTCCCGAGTCCCAGCTGATTGGGAGGAAATGGGGATTTTGCAGTAATCTTCCCCTGGAGTGTGGAGGGAATGGAGATTTTACAGTATCCTTACCCTGCCACGCCCACCAAGCCACACCCACCAAGCCACACCCACAGAACCGGTAGTAAAAATATTTGAAACTCACCACTGAATTATACCCATTAAGTCATCATCTGGTCATGAATTATATCCATTTAGTTAATCTGTATAGATACTGTATTTTAAACCATGAATATTATAAACATTAAAACCTTAATTTGATAGAGATGCAGTTGTTATGATACAATTTAATGATAAAGGCAACATACACAAACACACACAAACACACACACACACACACAGAGAGAGAGAGAGAGAGAGAGAGAGAGAGAGAGAGAGAGAGAGAGAGAGAGAGAGAGAGAGAGAGAGAGAGAGAGAGAGAGAGAGAGAGAGAGAGAGCTGCAGTTAAAGAAATAAGAAGACTTTAAAAGGGTTATTAAGGATACTGGTCCAAAGGGCTGTGAAACTTATTCCTTGAGTTGTGGTTTACTTTCTCTTAACTGGTCTTGCCTTCTTTCATTAAGATTATCTCCATACTCTTCTACCCTCAGCTGGGTGATCTTGGGCCAGTCACTCTTTCTCAGCCCTAGAAAGGAGGCAATGGCAAACCACCACCACCCCAAAAAAAACCCAGCAGACTTTGCCAGACAGTCAAGACTGACATGAAGGTAACAAAAAGAAAGAGTGAGAGAAAATATAGACTGATCCTTCGAAAATGTACCAATACTAATTTCCCTTTAGTTCTGCTCGAATCCAGTCCACTATTCCAGCTGTGTATCTAATGACTGGGATTACCCAGGTGTTAATTGCCTTGATTATTATTCTGATCTGTCACAGAGTCAGCCAGATATTTGGACTGTATTTGGAATTTTTATCCGCCTATCAAGTCCTTCCCAAAGATCTGAGATAGGCAGTTGTTGCTGTTTGATGGTGTTAAATTAAGGTGACCAGATTTTAACATTGGTAAAGAGGGACACCATTGACCGGGGGGGGGGGGTTCCTGACGGGGGGTGGGTTCCTGATTAAAAATTTGGTCTATATAGACCAACAATAATTTTCATAGAATGCAAAAATAGTATTGTAATATATTTTTTTTAATTTCAACCTAAGTACAATTTACAAATATAATACATTAAAAAAGTATGTATAGTATTATTTTATTCTTTGGCATATTTCTCATTTGAATGATTTTTTTTAGTAGATTGCTGTCGTCATTTAAAAGGTCATGAAATTTTTCACAAGAATTTGTTAAATTATATTTCAGACATAAAATGGCTTTCAAAGTCTCAACATTTAATTGTAATTTTTCTGATGTCCACACTTTATTTACCGTAGAAAAAACGCGTTCAGTCGCAGCATTAGTTCCTGGTAAGGACAGCGCGAATTCCACAATTTTTAGTGCATTATTGTATGGAACATGGTTTGTTTCAAAATGATGAAATATTTCTAACCATTTGTTCTCTATTGTGATTTTTGCTGATGCCCGAGATTTAACCTTTTCCTTATGCATATGCACCAAGACAAATTCCTTGTGTGTCCAATCACACTTGGCCAATAAAGAATTCTATTCTGTTCTGTTCTGTTCTGTTCTATTCCCATTCCCATTCCCTTCTTCATTCCAATATTCCTATTCTATTCTATTCTATTCTATTCTATTCTATTCCCATTCCCATTCCATTCTTCATTCCAATATTCCTATTCTATTCTATTCTATTCTATTCCATTCTATTCTCATTCCCATTCCATTCTTCATTCCAATATTCCTATTCTATTCTATTCTATTCTCATTCCCATTCCCATTCCCATTCCATTCTTCATTCCAATATTCCTATTCTATTCTATTCTATTCTATTCTATTCTATTCTATTCTATTCTATTCTCATTCCCATTCCATTCTTCATTCCAATATTCCAATTCTA
The DNA here is from genome assembly GCA_023053685.1 of Diadophis punctatus similis. Taxonomy (NCBI): domain Eukaryota; kingdom Metazoa; phylum Chordata; class Lepidosauria; order Squamata; family Dipsadidae; genus Diadophis; species Diadophis punctatus. Next base: position 6,195,714 of record JALIGW010000035.1, on the reverse strand, counting down.
TTCTATTCTATTCTCATTCCCATTCCCATTCCCATTCCATTCTTCATTCCAATATTCCTATTCTATTCTATTCTATTCTATTCTATTCTATTCTATTCTATTCTATTCTATTCTATTCTCATTCCCATTCCCATTCCCATTCCATTCTTCATTCCAATATTTCTATTCTATTCTATTCTATTCTATTCTATTCTATTCTATTCTATTCTATTCTATTCTATTCTATTCCTATTCCTATTCCTATTCCTATTTCAATTCCATTCAAGCATCCTCCCATCTTTTTAACACATCCCCTCTTCAAAAGGGCGGTCCATATCCAAAAAGGCTGCCCGTAGTTTTCCTGGAAACCATTTCCAAGAACCCTTGCACACTCCTGCATCTCAGTGTGGGGAGGAGGTGAGCTCGTTATATCACTCTGCCATGGTGGAAACACAAACTCCAGGTTTGCTATAAAACTGCGATATTATCACAGACCATTATTGCTTAATTTTTAACCGTTGTTTTGGGCTCCTCTCCAAAAGCCATATTAGCTGTTAAGCCAAGGAAGCCTCCGTGAGCTGATAATTGCAAGGCTCCATGTTTTATCCATGGGGCAACTCCTGGAGAGGATCCTTTTAAATGCACATGCCTGTGTGTGTGTTGGTGTGTGTGTACGCATAAATAAAACCAGGGAGAAAGGAAGGAAGGATCTGAGGTTGTCGGAATATCAATTGAGATATACTGTCAAGTGGAGAGTGCTGGCGGCGGCGGCGGCGCTCCTCCTTCTAACACCCTTGTTGCTACCGGCGGCTGCTGGCTTGAGTGGCAGAGCGGGCTGCTTGCCTCCCTTTCCTTCGCTTCCCTTCCCGCTGTGGCTGCGCTGCTCTCGCTCTAGAAGCGGAGCCAGACGAAGGTTCCTCCCCGCGCGAGATGCCTCTCAGCCGCGCGCTCCCTCGGCGCGACCGCAGCTGCTAGCACTCTCTTTCCTTCACCCGAGAAAAAGGAGGGGAGGGCAAGTCAAAGCACCCCATCCTCCCATTTTCGCCGAGGGAGCGCGCGGCTGAGAGGCATCTCGCACGGGGAAGAACCTTCGTCTGGCTCCATTTCCAGAGCAAGTGAGCGAGCGAGAGCAGCGCAAGCACAGCGGGAAGGAAACAAAGGGAGGCAAGCAGCCCGCTCCGCCACTCAAGCCAGCGGCCGCCGATAGCAACAAGGGCATTAGGAGAAGAGGAGAGTGCTGGCGGCGGGACTTTTTCAAAATGAAGCGGGACGCGGGACAAATGGGCCAAAACCGGGACTGTCCCGCCAAAATCGGGACATCTGGTCACCTTATGTTAAATGTATCATTGCAGGATGTAAGCAATTCCAAGTAAAGGTGCCTGTAGAAAGTCAGCACCCACCCACCCTCCTAGCAGGGGTGAAATCCTCCCGGTTCGCCCGGGCCAGTCCTTCAGCGTATAGCCGATGGAACTGGCGGCGGTCGCGGCGCGGAGCTTCTCCTGCCCGCTTTCCCGGCCCAGCTGAACACAATCACCACTTTCCCGGCCCGGCTGACCACAATCATTCGGGTTATTTTCCCCTCTGTGCATGCACGTGCATGCACAGAGGGAAAAATAACCTGAATGGCGGCGTTCAGCTGGGCCGGGAAAGCGGGCGGGAGAAGCTCCGCGCCACGACCGCCACCAGTTCCATCGGCTATACGCCGAAGGACGGGCCAGGGCGAACCGGGAGGATTTCACCCCTGCCTCCTAGAGAATGAAATATTTTGGGGGATATTAAAAAGTTCTCCTAAAGGAGAAATTAAAAAACAATCTTAGGGGAGGCAGAAACCAGCACCAGTCTCCCTGCCCCAAGCAGAAACTGAGGAGGCAGCTTTTAAAAATGCAGATTTGATAATCAATTCAGAAAGACTGGGCCAGATAGAAATTCCAGATAAGCAATTAGGTTGATAAGATTAACTCAGACAAACACCTAGGATTTGCATTTCTCCTTCTGCCTATAGAGCGAGCCATGACCCCATAGGAAACTGACAACAGCCATTAGAATATTAAAGGACATGTTCTTGCACAGGAACAAGAAGCTCAAATACAAAGCCCAAAGAAGGTATAAAACCCACCCACTCTCAACTCCATTTTTGTCAGCTGTCCCAGAACTGCATGCTGTGTGGTTCTGTTCATCAATAAACTTTCCTTCCAATCTGCCTCCATTTTGTTTCCAGCGCCTTTCTCCCAGCTTGGAACTGGACCAGAATTTTTCTTCCTACATGCCTTTTACAGTTGATGGTGATTTTTCAATGCCGATAGTGTTCATGTGGTGCTCCAGTTGTTTTGGGATTGCACCCAAGGTCTCTATTACTATTGGTACAATCTTTGCTTTCTTTTACCACAATTGTTCTAATTTTATTTGCAGGTCTTTCTAGTCTATGATTTTCTTCAGTTCTTTCTCTTCTCTTCTATTGTCTCCAGATACATTGGATGGCAATGTCTACCATCCAAACTTTTTTGTCTTATCAACAACTGTTAAGTCCTGAGTGTTATGTGGCAGATGCTTGTCTGTTTGAATTCTAAAGTCCCAGGACACTTTAGCTTCTTCATTGTTTATTAGTCATGAGGTTAGTTTGGTGATGTATATTCCATGTTGCTTTTATATCCTGGTCTTGGTTTGAGATCTACAGACAATTTATTTATTTATTTGTTCGATCTTATAGGCCACCCATCTCCCGAGGCACTCAGGGCAGCGTACAACATAAAGATGAACAATCAATTGAAAACAACAATAGAAAACAATTAGAAATACATATAAAAATTAAAAACATTTCCCATCATTCATACGCCTGCCGGAAGAAGCAGGTTTTAACGGCTTTACAGAAGGCCAGTAGGGTGGGGATAGTCCGTATTTCCAGCAATAGTTGGTTCCAGAGAGAGGGAGCTCCCACAGAGAAGGCTCTCTCATGTGGTCCTGCCAACCGACATTGCTTGGTTGATGGGACCTGGAGGAGACCAACTCTGTGGGACCTAACCGGTCGTAGGGAGTATGTGGCAGGATGCGGTCCTGAAGGTAGTCTGATCCTGAGCCATGTAGGGCTTTAAAGGTCATAACCAACACCTTAAATTGCAACCGGAGACTAAAGAGCTGAGGTGGCGCAGTGGTTAAAGTGCAGCACTGCAGTTCAGCAGTTCAGCTGATCAAATCTCACCGGCTCAAAGTTGACTCAGCCTTCCATCCTTCTGAGGTTGGTAAAATGAGGACCCAGATTGTTGGGGGCAATATGCTGAACTCTGTAAACAGCTTAGAGAGGGCTGTAAAGCACTGTGAAGCGGTATATAAGTCTAAGTGCTATTGCTATAATGGGCAACCAATGCAGCTGGCGAAGAACAGGTGTTATGTGGGTATATCTTGGTACACCCACCACGGCTCACGCAGCTGCATTTTGCACCATTTGCAGTCTCCGGACACTCTTTAACAATAGCCCCATATCTGTTTCATAATTGCATTTTAAACCCTTGACAAGATTAGATGAGATGAAACTTGGAAGCTCTGTTTTTTTCCAAATAGGAATCATGCTAACAATCACATTGACTTTTTGTACTGAAGCATTAATTTCTGTCCTGTATCATCCATCGATAACTTTATCTATACAAGACAACTTTTTTCACCTTAAACGATTGGTAACCTAAATACCATCAAATCTTCCAGAAACTATAGTTCCAGGAGTTGCATAGTTGTTATTGACGGTCCCTGTGCTTATGTTGGCCTGGAACTGGAATGCTAAAAAGTAGATTTTGCCAAATACAATCACATCTGAGCCCTAATAGAAAAAGGAGGAAAGTTTAATTAATGGCATATTGTGCAAAAGCAATGTTTTCTTACTGTTTCCTGGGAAGACAGAGGCATGCTCTGGAAACCCTCATTCTAATTAATCCTGCAAGTCAGGAGCATTTGGTGCAAGGTCAGAGAATAATAGGCAAATGTGTGAATCAGCAGGATGCAGCAATAGTGAGAACGATCATTTGAATAAAAGCAGTTGTATTATTCCCACCCTCCCTCTGCTTTCCCTTTGGTCTGTGGGCTGTTCAATGTTCTGGATGAATATAACACAATCAGCCTGCTCTCTGGTGTATAACCACTTCCTGCTGACTAAGGGCAACCTGCATCTTTTGCCATTTATTAAAATGAAACATTCGTATTAAAAAATAATGCCGGGCTGGTTTTTGTTGTTGCTGCTGTTTCCCAGTGATGACCAGCCCAACAGAAGTAAATGAGATGATTAGAATCACCTTTTTGTTTAAAAGCAAGTGTCAGATCCTCTGTGCGTATCTGTCTGTTGCAAAGCATGCTTAGATCAATCTGATTTCCAGGGGGGATTTTAAAGACCGGGAGATGATCATCATCTTTTAGAAGAAGGAGGCGGAGAAGATTCTACAAAGCCTTGATCCATTTTTATACTCACCATATGAAGACCAAGGTTGTGTTGCTGGGTCCAGTGAAATACTGGCCTCCATGGCAGTAGTGGGTTCCACTTACCTTTGCTACCGGTTCGGGAATGGGAGCGCATGGGTATGTGCACTTTGCGCATGCGCAATGTTTCTGCGCATGAGCAGAGCGTTTTTTATTATGTCCGGGCGGGTGGGCGGAGCCTCCCGCCACCGCTGCTACCAGTTCGCTGAACTGGTGCGAACCGATAGCAACCCACCACTGCTCCCTGGGATAAATTGGTCCTTCCCTTTTGATTACCTTAATTGTACTATAATCCAACCTTTTTTTTCCTTCATTTTACTATATCCATTTATTCTTTCTCTGGGGCCCTTTAAAATACAATGATGTACAGTCACTTGAGCTTCCTGTTCGCATCTGTCATAAGACAGCAACTTGCAAATCATTTTGCCTTGCATGTTCATCTACAGCAAATACACACATACACACACAGGGAGACGACAGAGGGAGAGAGAGAGAGAGAGGGAGAGAGGGAGGGAGGAGGGAGGGAGGGAGGGAGGGAGAGAGAGAGAGATATTTAAATGAAGGATTGATAGTTTTTATACCAAGTGCTTTTTGTGTCAGTGAAATAATATTACACTACTCCTATTTTGGGGCCTTATTTTTGTGTCAGTGAAATAATATTCCTTTATACGTCTGAATAACTAAGAGATGGACTTGAAAGATTATACTTTGCCTGAGACTTGGGTCAGGGGCGGGTTCCTCTTACCTGCCTACCGGTGCACTGCATGTGCCTCATCCCATTTCACGCGCGCTCACACGCGCACGTCCCCTCATGCAATTTTGCTTCCACGCATGCTCAGGAAGCAAAAAATCACCAAAATCTTGCACACACGTGCGTCCCCTCGCAATATTTTGCTGCACAGGAAGCAAAAAAAGGCCAAAAATTCAGAAAAAAAGATGGCGCCGCACGACGGACCGGCGAAGATGGCACCGGAGCCGTCGTGCGCAAAATGGCCAATCGGCGGGCTGCTACCGGAACAACAGAGTGGACCGCACCGGTAGGAACCCACCACTGACCTGGGTAAACAATGATCAGTAATGTCATCACCTTTTCAAGTCTCATGGAGAACTCCATAAGTCACAGGTGGCCTACGAGCTGTGAACAGAGGTATCTGAAGAGTCAGGGACTTTCAACAAAATGAGAAAAAAAACTGTGTGCCTTTTTGTCTGTGCATATGCACAATGTCACAACGTATATACAAAAGGGCTGGCACTTGGTTTGCTCCCCACCCTTAGTTCTCATTGGATGTGGGGACCTAAACAACAAATGCAAACAACAAATGCAAAAGAACAGAAGTTCATGATACTAACATCTCATTTCAGTGATTAACCAGAACATTCTCTTATTTCTTGGTTCTAGCATTTGGGAGTCAAACATATGCTACCTCTGACTGTGGAAGTTCCACTTAGCTGCAATGGCTGGCAAGTTCATCTCTACCATGCATTGCTGTCTTTGAAGTTATGCCAAGCCCATATGGCATTTCCAGGTCTGTCGGGTGAGCGCCCATAGTTATTTCAGGAAATAGCAGAGAAGGAGAGAAGCCTTTTTGTGAGGGCTAAAACAAGCAAGGCCAAAAAAAAAAGCCAAAAATCTGGGATCCGACAGTTCTGTCACAGTAACAATACAGTATACGGATATCAATTGTGGCTCCCGCAGAGAAATGATGAGATCTCAGTCTGTTAGGACACCACTTAAATGGAGGAGATGGAAGATTTCTTCCTCTCTTTCTCAATTTTATGTGACACACATTTTTTTTTTAAAAAATTGAGCCTTGATGGCACTCTTGCGGCAACCATTTTGGCTTTCTGGACAATACCCTGCAAACACCTCTAGCCCTGGCTCTCATAGTTTGCAGCCGCTGCTGCTTTTCTGCTCTAATTATTGTTTTCCTGGTACCCATAATAAAAGTAGTTATCAAGAGCAATGTCCTTGAATCTCTGCTTGCAGGCTCTCTGATTTGAATATCCATCTTGCTGGAGCCTGACAGCTCTCTGCAAAGAGCATGGCACTGTTTTAAGTGTGTCAGGGATTTTTAAACTAAAAAGAAAAAAAGAAAAAGAAAAAGAAAGCTGAAAACAACTTAGCCATCTCACACCTAATAGAAGTAAATACACTTTCCTAACCTTCTGGAGGCACTGTGGAGGGGAGGGGAGGGGGGAGACATTAAGGGAAGAACTGGTTGGACTTTCTTTGAGGCTGTCATTTTAACCAGCACAGATTCCTCTGAAGGCCAACGAGAGGAGGGTGGGAAGAAGGAGAGAGGGAGAGGGAGAAGGAGAGGGAGAGGGAGATGGGGAGGGAGGGAGGGAGGGAGGGAGGGAGAGAGAGAGAGAGAGAGAGAGAGAGAGAGAGAGAGAGAGAGAGAGAGAGAGAGAGAGAGAGAGAGAGAGAGAGAGAGAGAGAGAGAGAGAGAGCACTAACTACAGTATGTAAGGAAAAAAAACGAGAACCACAATTTATGTGAGAATTCTTTACTGGGTCAAAAACTACCGCTGATTTTCTGCATATTCTGTGCTTCAATTTCAGCATTTATTGTTCCACAAGAACAAAAGTTACTCGTTTTTCCTAAGGAAAAAGGGGCGGCACTCCCTTTGAGATGGGATGTATTGCAGTGCCTCCGACACTTCAGCTTTCTCTGAGCGTCCTGCTGTTCACAGCTTCACAGTAGTCGCCTGATAGGCTTTAGACACCAGCTTTGTGGAAATGTGGCACAGCTATCAAGCTGCCATTGTAGGGCTATTGAGAAATTAATGCAATGCCACCAAGCTGTGTAAAGCTACAGTCAATTGGAATGAAGCTTATAATTATTAAGGGAGATTATTAAAATGTGCAGACTAAAAAGTACCCCCCCCAAGAGCTCATTATTTCATTATGGGCTCCCAGATTTATTTTGAAGTTTAGTGACTCTGAACTCCCCTCTCCTCCTCGATCACACATGAACTGAAGAATAGTAAATTTAATAATAATAATAATAATCCCCCAGTTTGATGTGGTTGTGGGGCTTGTGTGCTCTGAAGAAGATGAGAGCTACGCCAGAGATTCAACAATCCTGGACAGATTTCATCAGATGAGCCAGACAAAGAGTGTCTGGCTAAACAATATGTTGAGTTGTAATTTACAGAAATGCCAATCCATACTGGATCAGTTGCCTTCTGGTTCATGCCAGGTGTTGGAGTTTCTAAACATATGGTGACAAATGAGCTACAGGACTCGGGTGCTTTGGCTGAACAGCAGTCAGTTGCTCATTTGGGAAAGACCTGAGAGGTGGACAAAAATACTAAAACAACAGGCTGACTATGCAACCAACCACAGTAATAATAATTAATCATAATATTATTTGAGCCACAAATCACCCAATGTACCGTATTTTTTGGAGTATAAGACGCACCTTTTTCCTCCCTAAAAGTGGCTGAAAATTTGGGTGCGTCTTATACTCTGAATGTAGCTTTTTCTGAACTTTTTTTTCCAGCCCTAACTAGGTGCTAACGATCTTCCCAGCCCTTACCTTGCAGGCTCTTTCACTGTTACTCTCTCAGAAGAAGGTTTTTCCAGCCCTAAGTTTTTGCAGGGTTTTTTTCATTGCTCTACTTGCTCAGAATAAGTTATTTTTCTAGCCCTAACCAGGTGCTAATGATCTTCCCAGCTCTTACTGGCTTGCATGCTCTTTCATTGTTACTCTCTCTGAATAAGTTTTTTTCTAGCCCTAACCAGGTGCTAATGATCTTCCCAGCTCTTACTGGCTCTTTCATTGTTACTCTCTCTGAAGAAGGTTTTTTTAAGTCCTAACCAGGGGATAAAATAATGTGCTGAAGCTGACCAGACTAAGGACGCTAGCCAGATGAATACCTGGTAGGCAGATTTTTCCCCCCTATTTTCCTCCCCAAAAACTAAGGTGCGTCTTATATTCCGGTGCATCTTATACTCCGAAAAATACAGTAAGAAAAATCAGTTATTTCAATCAGACCAGAAACAATCCTACCAAACTATAAATGGCATCAAAAATTCTGAAAATGGAAAACCAAACAAAAAAGAAACAATCCAGTTTTGGAAAGATCTATGGAAAACATAAAGAGACTATACTGTAATTTTTAAAAAAATGTTAGACGAATGAAAGAATTTGAAGATGAATTCAGCAAATATTAAATGGAAGAGCAAATAATAACATCAGAAATGGATAAAAATCAAATGAAAAGAATTAAAAACTGGACATTTCCTGGAAATGATCAATGGCATGTCTTTTGGTTCAACATCTGACTAGCTTGCATCCAATTCTAGATATAGAGTTTAATGAAGTATTGGATAATGGAGCTATCAGCAATTGCTTAATAACTGGCAAAATGTATTTGATTTTTAAAAAAACCAGAAAAAGGAGGAACACCAGGAAAGTGTAGGCCTATAACATGCTTCTCTACAATGTTTAAATTAGGTGTAATAGCGGATAACATCCAAGATTATTTAGAAGAAAATGACATCCTTCCAGTACACTGAAAGAAAATAAAATCAGAGGTACAAAACATCAGCTTATGATTGATAAAATAGTTTAGAGAATTGCAAAAGACAAAAAGAAAACAATTTACATATAGTCTGGATTGATTACAAAAAGACGATTCATTCATTACCACAAAGATGGATCATCAAATGTTTGGAAACAACTGGTGAAAATAAAAATATTTATAGAAAAATTAGTGAAGCGATAGAAGACAGGATTGGTGGCTAAAAATAAAACATACTGGCTTGTCAATATTAGGAGAGACATCTTCTAGGTCTAGGTTGACTCATTGTCATCCTTATTATTTGTCATTGCCATGATTTCAGTGATTTTGAGGAAAAACAAATCCTAGCTATCAAACAACAAAAATGCTAATAAAAATCTCCCAAATGCTTTACACAAATGATCTAAAGCCATATGGATAATTTATTTATTTTATTTATTTATTTTTGTCAAGTACATGTTGGTAATATACATAGATATAACATAAGATGGGTACTGATAAGAGGGAACATTAGGACAGGGATGATGGTGCACTTATGCACACCCCTTACTGACTAATCAAAAAAAAATTCTAATCAGAAATCAAAATGCAGTCATTGACAAACACTGTAAGAATTTTTAGCTCAGATATAGCAATGGAATTTGACCGACAGAAAGTAGCAATAAATTGAGGTAAAATCTGAAAGAGTAATGGAATTGAAATGCTGAATGGCAAAACCATCAGAAATCATCAGGATGAACCCTATAAATATTTGGGCTTTTTCCAGTTGAATAACACCAAGCATAGATAAGTTAAAAATGTATTTAATAAAAAAAATACATCCAAAGAGTGAGAAAATTACTGAAGACAAAACTAAACATCAAAACCATCAACAGGGCCCTACCTGTGATACTCCTGGCTTATTAAATGGACACAAGCTGAACTGGACAATTCTGACCAAACCCCAAGAAACCTGATACCTATTCATTATGCATAACATCCTTGTAGTGATATCAATAGATTATTCATACCTGCCCCACAATAATGGAGGCAGAGGTTTACCTCAGGTCAAACAAACTGTTGAAGAAGAAAACTACAGATTGGCTGATTATGTAAAAGATATCCAGGAACAAGCACTGATGGAAGTTAAAAATTGAAACTAAATAAATGTAGATGAAACAAAAAGTGAATATCAAAACTTAATACAAAACATGAACAGAATGCTGGAAAAGAAAAATATTATACTGTCAATTTCTACAAAAGATTGAGGGGAAAGTAGATAAAGAAAAAAAAACCTTAGCAATGACTTACAACTAGAACGTTAAAAAAACCCTGAAGGCTTGATATTTATTTTATAAATAATTTAAATGGTGAACATACCTAATACTTCTTCCTCTTCCTATGTTCCTCAAAAAACAACCCTGGGAGGTGAGGTGAGCTGAGAGACAGTGACTCGCCCCAAAGTCACCCAATCTGAAGTCACAGTCTCCTGGTTTCTAGGTCAGCATCTACCACTACACCAAATTTGCTATTTCAGATGATTTGGTCCTCCTGAGCCGTTTTGCACTTTCCAGGTAATTTAAATTGAGCTTAAAGATGGAGCATCGACCTATGTTGTTGGTGCATCATTACATTACAAGAGCAGCTGGCAGCTGTATTTTTGCACCAGCTATAGCTTCCCAACTTTCTTTAACTGCATACCCAAGTAATCAGGCATAAATGTGTTTGAGACATAAAAACAATAATTAGCAGCATATTAATTTTTAGAGTTTATCAATGCATTTCACATAAGATCCATACTCCAGCAAAACCATGTCAGGCAGAAAGCACCGTAAGAATATTGGGTAAAAAGATACCACGATTTGGGAATGGAATATGTTTGCCTATTTTTCTGCCCTATCAAGTGCAATGTGAAGGATTCTTGCCACTCCAGAATCACATTACATAACCACGGGAACTCCAGAATAGCAGTACCCTGAAAGCACCCCGTCCATTCCTATAGAATTGAGCTCTTATCTACTGTGATATGTTAGGATTTGTACTTATATGTGGGAATGAGCTTGAGACACAGGAGAAAGAACCACAGATTAGACAACAGCCAGATAAGAGTCAACTGATCACACAGAAGAAATGTGGGTGCAGCAAACAATTCAGAAGGCACCTATCCTAGTCAGGGGCGGGTTCCTCTTACCTGGCTACCGGTGCGCTGTGCGTGCATCATCACATTTCACTCGCGCGCACGCTCGCTACGTGCGCGCGTCCCCTCGTGCGATTTTGATTCCGCACATGTGCAGGAAGCAAAAAGTCACCGAAATCTCGTGAGGGGACGCACACGCGCGATTTCGACGATTGTTTGCTTCTGCGCAGGAAGCAAAAAAAGGCCAAAAATTCAGAAAAAATATGGCACCGCGTGATGGACTGGCAAAGATGGCACCGGAGCCGTTGTGTGCAAATTGCGCAATCGGTGGGTCCCTACCGGAACGGCGCACTGGACTGCACCGGTAGGAGCCCACTACTGATCCTAGTTATCTTGAATTGTAAACATAAGAGGGAGAAATGCACTTTTAGACTTGCAAGATTCTGCTAATGCAATCTTACAATAAAGTTAGAACTAGTACTTCTGGGTATGCTTCTTGCCTGGTCTACCTCACAAGGCTGACAGGATCTGAGTAAAGTCTCCCCTTGCTCCAAAATGTTTCAGGCTGATATATAGTACTGGCATCTTGAAGATAAAATGGTAAAACCTGAAAACGAAAAGTAATACTGGGAATCCTGTTTCAATGTGGTAGGAGTGGAAGTAATGTACCAACTCTAGACAACTCTTTCTGGAATGTCACAGGTAATCTTGCTGTGTATATCCTATATTAGAAGCCACTGCGAGTCTGCCAATCATGTGATCAGAGTTTCATGTCAATCAACCTGCCAACTGTTGGTTCCCAGATGGAAAGAAATGTTTTGTCTGCAGGAGGCAAATGTGGATCTAATCCATCATACTTATCATTCCTAAAAACAGTTCTTCAGTGTTGTTCGTAACTTATGGTTTTTGACTTTCAAGGATGGATTATTTTTATCACTCTTCCTATGAGAAACTCTATAATTCTCATGCTATTTTTGTTATTTCAGAAACTTCAGAAAATAACAGAGAAACTAGATTTGCAGATTTCTCAACTTGACCTTTGGAAAGGAGTCATCATTGTCTCCAAGGGAGCAGAAGAACTGTGCATTCTGAGATTTTCTTTCATCATAACGTGTTTTTTTTAAGGGCTAAAACTGAACTTAAGCAGTTCCCTGTGAATCTTTAGAGGGCATGTTTGTTTAGAAATCATCACTACAAATAAAAGCAGAGAACAAAATGAAAGATGCAATGACCAAAAAATATCCAAGCATTGTCTATATTCCATAGTATTTCAACTGTCTCTGTTATATCTCTATTTTCTTTTTAAAAAACATAAATACAGAATAACCAAGGATTACCGAACACCATGTGTAAAGGATAAAAGGAAACAATATACTGTATTTAAATATAAGCCCTTTCTCTTCCGAAGCTCTTGTACATGTAGGTCCTCGGATGTAAGAAAAGGAAGGAATCTTATGAGCAGAATATTCAAGGCACTATGAGAATATGTGAATACAAAGCCTGTCAATGTCTCTATTGTATGAGGAAGTTCATGAACTCAGAAGAAAAGGTTTTACAATTTCTTTTTGGATTGTACTGTGAATCTCATTAAGAATTACATCAAGCTACGGTACGTTGGCCCACTTTTGCCTTGCTACTGAGGGTGGAACAAACTGGGAAACTGAAAGGGCTGGAATGCATTCAGTACAGCATAACAAGCCCACACAACTCATTGTTTACCTAGTACTGGGGAGAGAATACTACTACCTTCCTGTGGAAGAGGGATCAGAACAGTGTCTCTCCATTTTAGCAGCTTGAAGTTGTGTGGACTTCAACTCCCAGAATTCCTCAGCCATCAAATCTTCCATTTGCCAAGGATGAGAAACACTCAATTAGAAAGTCCAATTAGGGCTAGAGTAGCCAAGTTTCCAATGACCACTCAGCCATGAAGCTCATTAAGAACCTAATATTAACCTAATCTTACGTATCTTCTTCTCTGGTAATATTGTACTTTTAACTAGAGCATACAAAACATTTGCTAGACCAATTCCTGAATACAGCTTATCTGTCTGGAACCCGCACTACATATCGGACATTAATACAATTGAGAATGTCCAGAGATATTTCACAAGAAGAGTCCTCCACTCCACTGTTCACAACAGTATACCTTATGCCACCAGACTTGAAATTTTGAGCTTAGACAATTTAGAATTATGCCATTTTAGGTCTGACCTAAGTGTAGCACATAAAATTATATGCTACAATGTCCTACCCATCAATGACTACTTCAGCTTCAACCGCAACAATACACAAGCACACAATAGATACAAACTTAAGATAAACCGTTCCAAACTCGATTGCAGAAAATACGACTTCAGCAACAGACTGGTCAGTGCCTGGAATGCATACCTGACTCTGTGATTTCTTCCCCAAATCCCCAAAACTTTAACCTTAGACTGTCTACTGTTGACCTCACTCCATTCCTAAGAGGTCTGTAAGGGGCGTGCATAAGCGCACCAATGTGCCTACCGTCCCTGTCCTAATGTTCCCATGTACTCAAAACCATCTCATGTATACATGTTTATACTTTTACTGTAATCTTATATATATGCTTGACAAAATAATAAATAAATAAATAAATAAATAAATAAATAAATAAATAAATAAATAAATAAATAAATAAATAAATAAATAAATAAATAAATAAATCTAAACATGATCTTAAGCTTAACAACTTTAAATAGGGAGTGGGAGATAAGGGGGGAAATCATGAATATCACAGGAACTCTTAGAGATAAAGCAAGCAGCAACATCCATCATGGAGTGTCAAAATTGGCAAGATGGTGGATTTTCCATTGGGATCCAAGCTCTGCCCTTTTTGTATTTGGGATGTGAAATCAACACACACAAACGAAAGGATCAGGGCCTGCATTGTAACATCGCTTTTACCTTCTGGCTGTTTTTAACCTTCCTCCAGGGGTGGGTTCCTACCGGTGCGGTCTAGTGCGCAGCTCCAGTAGGGACCCACCGATTACGCAATTTGCGCACGACTGCTCCGGTGCCATCTTTGCCGGACAGTCGTGCATGTCACCATCATTTTTAAAGAATTTTTTGGGCGAAATTGCGCGAGGGGGTGCACACGCGTAGTGAGCGAACCCACGCATGAAACGTGGAGATGCGCGTGCAGCACACCGGTATCGGTAAGTAAGCAAACTGCCCCTGCCTTCCTCCTATCATGGAGGCCATAGAGGCCAGGCTATAAATGTGATAAGTCTTCTAAAATTGTAAAACCAACTCATGTAAAAAAAAAAGGAGAACAAATATCAACGTAGAAGATGGAATATAGTCGCGAGGGACAGGCTCTCTCCCAGAGGGCAAAGAGGCAGCAGAACAAGATTAATGTCAGACCAACCAAGAAGACTTGGAGTAAATTTTGAGTAGTTCTATATTTGTTGTTCACCTACAAATAGAATATTGCCAGATTCAAACAACTATCTTCATAACTACTGGATATAACTCTGTGAACTTCTGGGAAGGGTCCACTCTGTCCTCTTCCTGCCTACCAGAAATTCCAACTTCTGCTATCCCTTTGCCCTCTGGGAAATAGCCAGTGGTGGGTTGCTGCTGGTTTGGACCGGTTCGCCTGAACCGGTGGCGGAAATTTGCCCCCGCTTGCTGAACCGGCAGTGATGGCCAGCTGGCCACGCCCCCGAACTGGTCCTCCAGTCGCCGCTCCCTGAAAGCAGCTGGCAAAAAACCCTTTGCGCATGTGCAAAGGCTTCTGCGCATGCACAGAGGGTCATTTCCCCAACGTGACGTAGGCAAAACGCGCACTTCCAACGCGATGCAAACCGGTAGGGAAGGTAAGTGGAACCCACTATCTATCTGATGTATCAAAATGAAGTGGAACTTGGGGAAGGTGTGGAGAAGCACAAACTCTTAGTTGAAATTTGAACAAGAAGTCAAATAAAATTTTATTAAGTAACTTAACATGGGTTGTAAAAAGATTCCCTCTGTATTACGGTGTTTCTATAATTGTCAATCCTTTCCTTCCTCAGCCGTAAGTCACTGGGTGGAAAAACTGAGAAATGGGGCTTTTTCCTTGAGTAGAACTTTGACTTCCTTTATATTTGTCCTTCTATCACTCATTCTAGAGCCCTCTCTTCTCACTTCCCCAGTCCCCAGATCAGTGGTGGCGAACCTTTTTAGGCTCGCGTGCCAAAAAGGGGGGGCGAGGGCTTGCGCGCGCTCGCATGCCCACACCCATTCCCTCCCCCCCACACATGCGCACAACACCCCCCCATACTGCCCCCTGTGCATGCGCACCCCCCCCACCCCCGCGCAAAGGCCTTACCGGAGCCTGGGACGACAAAACGGGCAAACCGGAAAGTGCGGAAAAACGCACTTCCGGTTTGCTGGTGAGCTGTTTTTTGCACTCCGGAGGGTTCAGGGAAGCTCCCTGAAGCCCCAGAATGCAAAAAACTACAAAACAGACAAACCCGAAGTGCGGAAAAATGCACTTCCGGTTTGTCCGTTTTGTAGTTTTTTGCATTCCGGAGCTTCAGGGAGCTTCCCTGAACCCTCCGGAGTGCAAAAAACAGCTCACCGGCAAACCGGAAGTGCGTTTTTCAGCACTTCCGGTTTGCCGGTGGGCAACCCTCGCGTGCCGGCCGCTATGGCTCCGCGTGCCACCTGTGGCACGCGTGCCATAGGTTCACCACCACGGCCCCAGATTATAGCCTGGGAAAAAAGTCTCCTGAATTACATTTTTTTAAAAAAATTAATGATAACTGATGTTATCATACCCAGTCATTACAATTTGCACACCAACCTTGCAGTGGAAGCCAGCTAAACTTCAAACACACTGTTGTATAAGGCCAAACTCAGAAGATACTGTAAGGCCGTGATGGCGAACCTATGGCACGCGTGCCACAGGTGGCACGTGGAGCCATATCTGAGGGCACACGAGACGTTGCCCTATGTCAGCTCCAGTGCACATGCGCGTGCTGGCCAGCTGATTTTTGGCCTTGGAGAAGACCGTTTTCACCCTCCCCAGGCTTCAGAAGGCTTCCCTGAAGCCTCCGCAGTGCGAAAAATGGCCCAACAGGTAAACCGGAAGTTCTGAAAAACGGACTTCCGGTTTGCCCGTTGGGCCGTTTTTTGCACTCCAGAGGCTTCAGGGAAGCCTGAGGGTGAAAAATGGCCCAACAGGGGGGGCGCATGTGCGGGGATGCGTGCATGCGCAGTGTGGCGCACGTGGGGGGTTCGTGTGCACACGCCCATTTTTGGCACGCAAGAAGAAAAAGGTTTGCCATCACTGCTGTAAGGCATTGCCAGAGGATCTTTGGAGAAGATGACTTTGCTAACTCCAAAGTACGAGCCTTTTTCTCTTTTCTACGCATATTATTTTTCTCTGTCATAAACGTTGACACTTCACAAACCGAACTATGTGAGGACTTTCTCCCTTAAGCACGTCCCATTAGATACCCAGTGCTGTGATCAACAGCTGTTGATTAAAGACGTTCGCCACAGCATCCCAACTCGAGTGTATGCCTTGCAGCCTCAATCTTTCTTCAAATAGCCCACCTGCAGCCACAGCCTATCATTCTCCCCTTACTAGTCATCAAACAGGGCCTCATATGTTTTCACAGCTTTCGGCTGCGAAGCCACTCAGGAAGGCCTTTCGATCTTTCTCCATCTCACCGAAGAGTCACCAGTTGCTTTTCCTGGTCTCATCAGGCTATGCAAATAGTTAAGGCTGCTTGTACAGAACGGCTTTTTCAAGCTAGAGGAAATGGCTCATATCAAGACAAATATACAGATACCAGGGATTGGCAAACAGTGTTCAAAAGCCTGTGATTTATTTTTTTTTAGCACATTTCAGGTAAAGATGGAGCAAGCAAGATTTGAAGCCGGGTTATTTATTTCACTAATTACATGGTTTCTTGAGCTATCGCATACAGCTACAATGAAGTGAGAGCAAGTTATAATAATAATAATAATAATAATAATAATAATAATAATAATAATAATAATAATAATAATAATAATAATAATAATAATAATAATAATAATAATAATAATAATAATAATAATAATAATAATAATAATAATAATAATAATAACAACAGCAGCAGCAGCGGCAGCAGCAGCAACAACAACAACAACAGAGTTGGAAGGTACCTTGGAGGGCTTCTAGTCCAACCCCCTGCTTAGGCAGGAAACCCTACACCACTTCAGACAAATGGTTATCCAACATCTTCTTAAAAACGTCCAGTGTTGGAGCATTCACAACTTCTGGAGGCAAGCTGTTCCACTGATTAATTGTTCTAACTGTCAGGAAATTTCTCCTTAGTTCTAAGTTGCTTCTCTCCTTGTTTAGTTTCCACCCATTGCTTCTTGTTCTGACCTCAGGTGTTTTGGAGAATAGTTTGACTCCCTCTTCTTTGTGGCAACTCCTGAGATATCGGAACACTGCTATCATGTCTCCCCCGGTCCTTCTTTTCATTAAACTAGACATACCCAGTTCCTGCAACCGTTCTTCATATGTTTTAGCCTCCAGTCCCCTAATCATCTTTGTTGCTCTTCTCTGCACTCTTTCTAGAGTCTCGACATCCTTTTTACATCGTGGTGACCAAAACTGAATGCAGTATTCCAAGTGTGGCCTTACCAAGGCATTATAAAGTGGTATTAACACTTCGCATGATCTTGATTCTATCCCTCTGTTAATGCAGCCTAGAACTGTGTTGGCTTTTTTGGCAGCTGCTGCACATTGCTGGCTCATATTTAAATGGTTGTCCACTAGGACTCCAAGGTTCTTCTCACAGTTATTACTGTTGAGCAAGATACCACATATACTGTACCTGTGCATTTTGTTTTTCTTGCCTAAATGTTGTGTGGGGATTTTGTTTTTCTTGCCTAAAAGTTGTGTGGAGATAATTGTTACAGGACATGCAATGCATGAAGAGGGATGGTTCACCTTCTCAAGTGTGGCCCAAGCCAATTTGGTCCTCACATCAGCTATCATTAGATGATTTAGACTTTAGAAAGAACATTTGCCATGGATGATGAAACCTACTGCAAATGTATAGTTGGGCCAGAAAAATAGTATTATATTGAAGAATTAGTCCAAACTCTTCTCTGACTCTTCTCCAAGACTCTTAATTGTCATGTTAATTAAGGTGGAAGTTGGGGAGAGCTGGTTAACATCATCTCAGCTATGAAAACTGAAAGGGGCTATTTACTCTCCCTTAGTTCAGACTATATGACTGGATTGTTCTAAGGAAGAAAAATTGGAGGAGTAATGCTATCTGCTGTATATCTTGAGTTATGTTTTGTTTAGTACAACTTCCTTGGTAAGCATCCTTTTAGAGAGCTGACAAATTCCAGCACAAAAATAAGAGAATTACAGATGGTAAAGAAAAAGCAAACTCCTAATTAGATATATTGGTCCCAGGGTCCCCCAGCAAGTTGCTAATAGCCTTAGCTAACCAAGTAAATTTGGACTTGGTTAGTAAGAGAGAAGGAGATCGTTCTGCTACATCTGTCTCATTTTCCAATTGCCAAAAATTTTTACACCTGTAAAAGGCATTTCTGTTTTTTCTTCTCATTCCTTAGCTAAGAACTTGAGAACTTATTTTGAATTCTGTTTGTGTTTTTGGAATGTATGAAGAAATGGAAGTCCTGTTGTTCTTTTCTGTTACACGTCTTTCCATTATTCTGTCTGTCCTCTCCCTGGTGGACTATGGAAAGCTTCAAAGAGATAGGCGAATTTGAAGGAGATTTCAGTGAATGCCCATTCAAATCAAATCTTCATATTTAATCTTAGATTTTATTGAAGATATAGGATTCAAAACACTTTCAATTCATTGTGGGGCAGAGATTGAAAATATGATTCTATGATTTCATGAACTTTCTGGTGCTTTCTGGCCTTGTAGAATCTGAAGCATTGTTACAACTTTCTAATCTATATGAACAAAACTGAAGGAGGCGTAGTGGTGTGATTGATTCTGGTATTGACATGAGTAGCCAGTTAATGAATCATGCTAGTAAATCTGCCAATCCAGAAAAACAACTAATCAGATGGTGCTGAATCCTTCAATCTTTAACAAGAGCTTACTCCTTAAATAGTGTTTTTTTTTTACTTTCAAGTTAGAATAAGTAATTTTATGCATTAATGCTACAGAAATAATTAATGAATTTCATTAATGCTTCCCTAAGCAGTTTCGAGACTGCGGTACTTTCCTTTTTCTTATCTGCTTTAAAAGAGGTGCAAGGAAAAATATAAAACATACTACATATATTGTATATATAGGGGTGAGATCTCCAGCTAGACTGGAGGGAGGGGTTAAAAAGGGGTTAAGCTTAGAGTCCTTGCACTGCAGGAAGCAGCACAGGCACCACCTCTCCCAGAATCCCTGGAGCCTTATCTAACTTTTCCCAAGGAAATGCAGTCAGTCTAGTAAGATTCCTGTAACATAGGTGACTAACAATAAAGCTTCTATTTGAGACTATTCACAAGTGGTTCTGGTTGCTTGTGCCTGGCATATGGTGATGTCCTTGAAGCTATCTGTGTGAAACTTTGCAGGGCTAAGGGTCTGAAGGGCATTGTATAACTCCTTCTTCAATCCCATGAACATATGATTGATTCTTTTTCTTTTAGATTGAACCTTGAATATTGCTGCCTTCAAATCTCATTCTAACACTTGACTAGAATTTCATATCTTCTACATTAAATGTATTTTATAAGCACAAAATTCCAAAACTTCCTAAATTTCTACACCATTAACAACTGATTTGTTCCTCTCAGAATTTAAATATGTCCCAGGAAATGAATAAATGGTATCCATTCAGTAAGCATTTTGGAGGGATACCTTTTTGCCATGTCACATCTGATACAATTTTTTGTTATTCTACCACACACTCTTGCTCATAAGTGCATCTTAGAGACACTTATCCGATGCCTTCTTCAGGAGACCAATATGTAGAAGAAGAATTAACAGTGTATTAACAATTCCAAAGCTTAGGTCCTCCGTAGGACCTCCACTATGGAAGAAGTATCATCTTCATCTTTTGAATAGATAATTTTTGCCAATAACTGGCTATGGGAATCTCATGGTCTCCTTACCTACCCACTCCTTCCCCCCCACAAAAAAGGAGAGGGGGCAAAGGGGGCATTTTTTGGATCCTGTCAGTCGATG
This sequence comes from Diadophis punctatus similis, assembly GCA_023053685.1. NCBI lineage: Eukaryota > Metazoa > Chordata > Lepidosauria > Squamata > Dipsadidae > Diadophis > Diadophis punctatus. The sequence continues at coordinate 6,175,449 of JALIGW010000035.1, read as the reverse complement.
AACTGCATCTGGTGGAGTCCAGGAAAACAACCTTTTCTACTGTGCCTCCTAGCTCCTAGAACATTGTACCGCTGGAGGTGAGATCTGCCCCTATCATCTTCGCCTTCCAGAAGGGCCTGAAAACCTGACTCTACCAACTGGATTTGGGTCAAATTCTGGAGGTGGCTAGTAGATTGGATGTAGATTTCCCCCTCCATCTTGTTTATGCATTGGTTCTTTGTATCCACATTCTCTTTCAAATATTGCTAATTTTAATGTTTTGACTGTTAATGCCTAATGTTTGGATGTTTTTAAACTTCTGTTTTATATGGCTATTTTTGATATTGTAAACCAGTGGTTCCCAAAGTGGGTGGTACCACCCCCGGGGGGGGAACCCTTAGGGGGGCGGTGAGAGGCAAGGGGGGCGACAGGGGGATGGTGAGAGGGGCCAGGGGGGCAGTAGGTGGTTTGTCATGCTTTTGCACTTGAAGCTCCCTCGTATTCCTCGCTCTTGTGTGCAGGGCAGCCCATTCTGAAAGAAAACGCGAGATGGGGAAGAAGGAAAGAAAAAGAAAGGAAGAAAAAGAAAGGAAGAAAGAGGGAGGGGGGAGGAAGACAGACAGAAAGAAAGAAAGAAAGATGGTAGGATGGAAGACAGACAGAAAAAGAAAGGAGGGAGGGAAGGGAAGGGAGGGAAGAAGGAAAGAAAAAGGAAAGAAAGAGGGAGGGAGGAAGAAAGAAAGAAATATGGTAGGAAGAAAGACAGAAAGAAAGAAAAAGATGGTAGGAAGGAAGGAAGACAGACAGACAGACAGAAAGAAGAGATGGTAGGAAGGAAGGAAGACAGACAGAAAGAAAGAAAGGAAAGAAAGAAAAAGAAAGATGGTAGGAAGAAAGACACAAAGAAAAAGAAAGAAAGAAGGGGGAAGGTAGAGAAGAAAGAAAGAACGAAAGAAAGACTTATGACCACAGTTGAGCCTAACATTTTGGTTGCTAAGCAAGAGCATTGTTAAGTGAGTTTCACCACACTTTACAAGTTGGCCACACCCACCCGGTCACCTGACCACTAAGCCACACCCACCTGAGGGGGTGGGGTGGGGGCGGTGAGGATGAGTTTGTAGCACCAAGGGGGCGGTGGACTGAAAAAGTTTGGGAACCACTGTTGTAAACCATTCAGTGTCGCTTGATAATCTAATAAACAACAAATGAATAAATAACAAATGCAAAAAGTTTTTATTTTTTTCTCCACCTTGAACAACAAATACATATATAACAACATACATACCTTCAATAAGAAATAAAAATACATCCATTCAGTTATATCTTAACCTTCGGTATATATCATTTAACGCTTGCTACCTCCTTTTTTGTCTAATTTCACCATCCGGATACCCACATTGTCTTCCAAATAAATTAACTGCTAATATCCCCTTCTACTACCACTATTAACTCTTTTATCTCTAACTTCCTTAATCTATGCCGTAGTGCGTCTTACACATCTTGAATAAATAACAAATGAATAAATAAATTGCAGATCTAGAATGCAAAATACAAAGAAAGAGGGAGAGAACTACATTTGTGCTGGAGATTCAATGTAGAATAATAGATTGTCTGCTAGAATGTTTAGTTATTCACTTCTATGCTCAACCTGTATCTTGGTAAATACATTCAAATATTAAGAATGTGCCATACACCCCCTCGTGCTCCCACCCCCGGGTGATTCATTCTGCACACAGAAACAAACGTAACTGCCCAAGTTAAATTCTAGGACTAGGAGAAACATAGCTTGGGTATTTCTCTCATTAACTGGCTACTATCTTCTCCCCAGGTTTCTATTAATTCCTTGTACATAAATAAACTTTAAATCAATAGGACAATGCAAACGAAGGACAGAAAATCATAGAAACAATAACAGAAGGAACATTGTGATTAGATTTAACAGTCAAGAAGCTGAGGTACTAACAGTAATCAAGGACAGTACTAGGCACAATGATTCATGTCCTTATTGAGATCTAGTCATTTAACAAATGTCTTGGAGAGTGTAAACAGGAGGAATTTTAAGCAATGTTTACTTATGATCAGGTGAAGGTTAATTTTAACGGTTTGCCTTCTGAGACATTTAATCTCTACTTAGAGGAAAAGATCCACTGATGCTGAGGATGCACTGGAATAACAATGGAAAAACGGAGACGGAAATTCAGGGTTGGAGAAAAAGAAGGAAGAGAAAATGGAAGTCAATTATTTATTTTATTTATTTACTTATTTCATCAAGCATGTATTAGATAACAGATATAAGTATAAACATAACTATGAATACATGAAATGGATACGAATAAAAGGGAACATTAGGGACGGTAGGCACGCTGGTGCGCTTATGCACACCCCTTAAAGACCTCTTAGGAATGGGGTGAGGTCGACAGTAAGGGTAAAGTTTTGGGGGTTTGGGGAAGAAACCACAGAGTCAGGTAGTGCATTCCAGACATTGATGACTCTGTTACTGAAGTCGTATTTTCTGCAATCAAGTTTGGCACGGTTTACCATACGTTTGTATCTATTATGTGCTCGTGTATTGTTGTGGTTGAAGCTGAAGTATTCATTGACAGGTAGGACATTGTAGCAGATAATTTTATGTACTACACTTAGGTCGGACTGAAGACAGCGAAGTTCTAAGTTGTCTAAGCCCAAAATTTCAAGTCTGGTGGCATAAGGTATTCTGTTATGAGCAGAGGAGTGGAGTCTATTCCTAAAATCCAAGATGGCCGTGAGTAAAACAAGGGAAAATCCAAAAAGGTTTTCATTCTTAAAATATAGCCAAATTTAACAGTGAAATGATACAAGAATATAACATTTTCATAACATTGCACAGAAACTAAAACACTTATGTTGGTTGGCTAATAAGAGAACTGAAGACTAAGGACTGTTTAGTTTAGGAACATTTTCCTAAAGGAGGTTTGTTGGAGTGGCATCAGAGATTGAATATCACAGAAGGACTGGCAGAGGAGTGGACAAGAGGTCATGCCTCACAACTGAGATGGACTTAAATAAGCATCAACTGTTGGATATGACTAAAGAGTAACATGGACTGGTAAACCTGAATTTAATTAAGCAGGATTTACACTGCTGAAGACTTATTAGTTGGAGAATGGCCTGAAAACCTTAAACTTGATGGTGGTGTAATTGAGAAAGATTACTACTGTGGTGGAATGTAGTCTGGATTCCCAGGAAGGAGGGGCTGCATTCCCCAGAGGAGCAAAAGACTGTGAGGTTTAGATAGTCTAGTGCAGGGGTAGGCAAACTATGGCTCTTTGAGGACCTGTGGACTTCAACTCCCAGAATTCCTGAGCCAGCCAGGGAGTTGAAGTCCACAGGTCCTCAAAGAGCCATAGTTTGCCCACCCCTGGTCTAGTGGTAGAAAGAAAGTCAGAACATCTCCTCCTTAGGAGTTTTCAGAGTATATGTTTAATGGCAAAAATAGTTTGCTCAGAAGACCCTTAGCATGTTCTTTCTTGCTTTTTGGAGGCCAACATCTGAAGATTAAAAGAAGAATGCATCATAAGGCCTGCCTACCAACACACCTGGGCTTGGTTTTACCAATCGAAGAAAGTGCACTTGCCATACTGAGAGACAGAAAGTAGGTACTCATATTTTAAGCCCTAATTCCAAATTAGAAAGTAGGCAAGATGTAGAAACAGAGCAAAATGTGTATAAATTAAACCAACCTTAGGAAATCCATACATGTCCATATTAGAGAACCCTACTACTATATAAGCAGAATAAGAAGAAAAAATATAGTCACTCTGCATTGCAGGAGCACACATTTTACGCTCCTCTCTAGAAATTAGGAGGAAAGGCTGGTGAGCACAAGCTTGACCTACCTACCATAAAAATCTTTGGGACATTCAGAATAAATACTGAACAAATGCCTTCTAGTTTTCAATGTTGTATGAAGAAAGGAGAAAAAAAATGTGGCTATTTGCCCCGAAGTGTTTATCAAATCCTAAGAACTCACAATCCCAGCTGGGGAATTCTGGGAGTTGAAGTCCATCTGTCTTAAAAATTTCCAAGGTTGAGAAACTCTGCCATTGACAGCCTAAAGCAGATGTCAGGCTCATGGAAAAGTACAATGGACAAATTGTCATTACGAAGTGAACCAAATAGCTTTCTCTCACACTCTCAGTTAGCTCTGCAAAAGAGAGCTTGGCTTTTGCAATGGTTACTCTCAGAGGTGGGTTCCTGCTGGAGCTGCTCAGTCCGCAACTCCGATAGGGAGTGGCCGATTGTGCAATTTGCGCGCGACCGCTCCGGAGCCCTCTCTGCCAGTCCACCACGCGCGTCACCATATTTTTTTGTTGATTTTGGGTTGATTTTGCTTCTGCGCATGTGCAGAAGCAAAATCGCACCAAAATCTCGCGAGGGGACACGCACGCGAGAGAGATTTCGGTGAGATTTTGCTTCTGCGCATGCAAACAAAATCGTGCGAGGAAGCGCGTGCGCATAGCGAGCGCAAGCGCGCCCGAAGCGTGAAGATGCGAGTGCAGCGCACCGGCACCGGTAAGAGAGCAACCCACCGCTGGTTACTCTTGAGTAAAAACAATTGTCTTCATCTTGTATAATACACAACATATATTGTACGGCAATTCTCTTCTATACAACTGTTGAAGGTCTTCATTAGTGAGGATAACATACAATTGTCCATATTTCCATTTGGTTTTTATGGGGCTGGGATAGAATAAAAATAAAGATGGATCATGTATTAAAACTGTAAGAACCATCTGAACATTGCAGTCGGTTTTTGCTATTTGATTGCCCATGGTCTAATTCTCTTAATTAGAGAAGTCTCACACTTATTCCAAACTTGGTCCATTTTTAAGACACTCATGCAAAATAGAAGAATTCTGATTTTGCATTTATTTTCTTACAGTCTCTAAAGGTCTGTCTCTCTCTCTCTCTCTCTCTCTCTCTCTCTCTCTCTCTCTCTCTCTCTCTCTCTCTCTCTCTCTCTCTCTCTCTCTCTCTCTCTCTCTCTCTCTCTCTCTCTCTCTATATATATATATATATATATATATATATATATATATATATAGCTAAGCTATAACATTTAATCGTTTCGCATAAATCGTCCACATTTAAAGAGCTTGAAACTATAGTAATCTGTTTTCATCTGTTTTTGTTGTTGTTGTTGTTCCCAAGCTAGCCAGAATGATGAGATGGCATAGCAATCCAGGTGGGACAATGGTGGGCAAAAGGATGGGGTTATCACATTGTATAGTCCCTTAGCAGTCACCCAAAGGAGCAAGGCTTGCTCCCTGATTAATTACTTCTACTTGGAATAGAGCTAGCTTTGCATTGATTAAGGATTACTTGTAAAACAGTAGGAGATGGCCAAAAATTATAAGCAAAACAAATGCTCTGATTGAAATGTGGGTGATGGTTTTCATTGAACTTGTCTTTGGGCAAAAATATATGCTTTCGCTCGCTGCCGATTTCTTTAATTAGACTAGTAACAAGGTGATTAGACATTATAGGGTTTGGGAAAGAAAAAAAAAGAAATCATATTCACTTTGGCTGAAAAGAGAGACTTCAGAATCCACATTATTCACAGTTGATTAGACTAAGAAAAGCATTTCTCAGACATTTCTCAGTGCGACATATTGTGAACTCTATTTTACTGCCAGACTCCAAATGGCAATTAAGAGTCTTAAGCTGCATATAAAACCCAATATGAACCACATTTACAAGAGCATTGTGTGTGAATCAAATTATGCTATCTTGAGTTTGAAGAACTTAGAAATAATTGCCAATAAGTATTCATGTATTGGACCAATTTTTGAAACAAGTTCTTGTAATTACTACCAGTGTCGGGAGTACGTGTGGCTGATTTTATGAGATCTGATGCATTTAGAGAAGCTGGCTGGCTGAAATAGTTGCCGGTTTACTTTGGCAGGAGAACATTCTTCATGTGACGGCTTTGTATCCCAGTTTTTTGCATGTAAGACCCCCAGTACAAGGGTACAATATTTCAGCGTCATAAAAGGTGTATGAAATGAGAGAAGGAAAAAATAAAATAAAGTGGCTATGATCCAATGAAATATTAAGCCAAAGAAGGCACTTGAACAGGTGTTTGAGATTGCTTTTCTGTTCTGTTTCCGTTGTCTATTTAAAGCAATTACTGAGATTCTTTGCTTTTGAAATTTTTATTTTGATGGTATTAAGCAGTACAAAATTATTTTAATGTGAAGGCTTTTCTTAAAAGGGGTGGACTACGCCTTTTTTCTTTTTTTCTTTTGTAAGTAAGAATTGAACATATTCAGATACTCCCCTACACACACAGAGAGAAACATTTTCAACCTTTTGTTTCTGTTTTTCTTTTTACTCATTCTCTTTTTCTTTCTTCTCAGATTTTTTCCTTCCCATCACATTAGAGCCCTCTAGGGACAAATGTTTGAAAACAAACAAGGAAGGGATTTCAATTATAAGGATAGGAAATGAAAGAGCCTTGTGTTATCTTAAAGACTGATACAATTACTAGGGAATAAGCCTGTCTATGTCTATGTCTATGTCTATGTCTATGTCTATGTCTATGTCTATGTCTATGTCTATGTCTATGTCAGCGGTGGGTTGCTCCCAGTTCGGCCTGATTCGGCGAACTGGTAGCGGCAGCGGCGGCGGGAGGCTCTGCCGATCCGCCCGGGACGCTTCTGCGCATGCACAGAAGTGTTGCGCAAGGGCGTGTGCGAACCAGTAGTGACGGGATTTAGAACCCACTACTGGTCTATGTCTATGTCTATGTCTATGTCATCTATATATCAACATCAATATCAAAATCTATATATGTATATACCATATTTTTTCGGAGTATAAAATGCACCTTTTTGCTCCCAAAAAGAGAGTGGAAATGTTGGTGAGTCTTATACACCGAATGCAGCCATTTTTGGCCTCCTGAAGCCCCGCCCCTGCATCCCATTTTTGCAAAAAAATTGGGCCATTTTTGGAAAAAAACAGGGGCATTTTTGCCTTCCCCCACCCCCTAGGAGTGCTCTGAAGGCTTCCTAAACCCTCTGCGTGCCTCGTTTTTTGCAAAAAAAAGGCCGAAAAATGGGCCGTTTTTCACAAAAACTGGGGTGTTTTTGCCTTCTAATTATCCCATCTAGCATGACTGGAGGAGGAATTCTGGGAGTTGAAGTCCACTAGTCTTAAAGCTGTCAAGTTTGAAGTTTGCAAAAAATGTACATGGTTGTAAAAAGTGTACATGGTTGTAAAAAGTATACATGGTTGTAAAAAGTATTCTGCTATACTGGTATTTTATTAAATAATATATTACTACACCATTTGGTTCAAAATACTTTTTTCCTTGTTTTCCTCCTCTAAAATCTAGGTGCGTCTTATACTCCGAAAAATACAGTATATCTCTCTATGTCTATGTCTATCTATTATTTTTAATGTTTTTGCCGCAATTGGATGGATGTATACCGTATGGATACCTTTCTAGAAACTGTAACAAGGAGAGAACAGCATTTCTTAGGCTTCTATTTCTTAAAACTAAAGTCACACAAAAAGCTACTTTAGAGGGATTGTCAAACGTGAATTGGGCTATGCCAGGTAGAAACGTTGAAGGTTTGGGACAATAAATAAATAAATAAATAAATAAATAAATAAATAAATAAATAAATAAATAAATAAATAAATAAATAAATAAATAAATAAATAAATAAATAAATAAGTAAGTAAGTAAGTAAGTAAGTAAGTAAGTAAATAAATAAATAAATAAATAAATAAATAAATAAATAAATAAATAAATAAATAAATAAATAAATAAATAAATAAATAAATAAATAAATAAATAAATATAAACCCACCCATACAGGAAAATTTTCCTGCATTTTTCTACCACCTCTATCGCCAAGAGAAATTGATTCTCAACTTCCTTTAGTTTTTTTTTCTACTAGCAATACTACCAAGAGAATTTGGTTTTGAATTTCATGCCAAAGGGGAGATGAATGTTTGTGAAGCTGTAATGGCTGGCCTTAGGTGGATATCCTGATTTAGATATGAAATGGGAAAGGAGTTTTTTTTAAAATTGTAAAATAACCCAACCTGTGGTCTAAAACCTCCTTGGCTTACCGTATTTCCATTGAATCCCAAGGAAAAAGATCTTGAGAGAATGTCCTTACTTTTTCATATAAGGAAGTGTAGATAGCTAGAAAGATTTGAAAACAACAATACCAACAGTAGCACCCTCTCCACCCTTCCAACCAACAAGTAAACCTAATTGAAACCACTAAGGGAAATTTGAAAGATATTTTCAAGAATCTGAGCACGTAGTAGAAAAAAACAGAAGACTATCGGGCAGAGGGAAGAATACTTGGAAGAAACTTCCAAGCTAATGTTGGGACAGTGATTGAAACATCTTAAAAACCTCCTTGAATACGTCAACATCAAGGTTTTCTACCTCTCTCCCCGATTTTAGATATATTAAAAATGAACATGATCAAGTATTTTGGAAAAAGATTAGATCTTGGTTGGAACAGATTTTAAATGTGAAAATGGAATTAAAACCAGAAATGTTCTTACTGGGGATCTTCCGGAGCAAATTCACTAAAGAAGAAAGATATTTAATTTTGCAAATAACAACCGCAGCTAGACTATTATATGCTCAAAATTGGAAATCTGATATTATTCCTTCTTCAAATATGATAATTAGGAAAATTTTAGAATGCTCAGAAATGAGCAAGTTAACGATGGACATTCATCAAAAAGACAACTCTGATTTCTATGAAACATGGGCAAAATGGTATTCCTGGTTACAATCAAATAAAAATCTAAAATTATGGACACAGAAGAAGACTTGATCCGAGAAATCTTTCCTTACCATCTTCTTCATAACAATAAAAACGATTATTATTGATGCACATAATCCGAGAATATAAATATGAAAAATAATGTAAGTATGTATAAATACGTTTTGGATTAGTTTGAAGTAAATAGTAAAAGGGATAAAGGTTAAAAGCAACCAATGTAGTAAGATTGATTGCAAAACTGGATTCAGTTACACAAAGGTATAGCTGTTAAAATGAAATGCCGTTTTTTGTGTATTAGTGTTTGTATTTTCTTTTTCTTTTTCCCTTTTTCTCCCTTTTCTTAACGTTTTCTTTTTTCTCTTTGATGTCGTGTGTTATTATGTATGTTTTTTTAAAGTTTAAAAATGAACATGATGTTTATTGCATGAATAGATTGGATGTTTGGAGGAAAGTCAGTAAAGTCTAGATGGGAACTACGACAATGGGAATAAACCCCTGTTTCTTCTATGTGTTGTAATTGATCACCATGTCAGGCCTGGAAACCATCTTGGGCCTTGGATTTCAGGCCTGCCACATTTAGTGCTGTGGGAAACTGGGAGCTTTCAGATTCGGGTTTTCCCAGATGTGCCAATATGACATCTCTAATAAAATGAAACTTTGAGGAAATGCAAGCCTCGGAGTTTTCTTTCATTGGGGGTGTTGCTTGGAACCCTGACATTAACCTGAATCCCCTTTAAAAACTTTACCAGCTGCCCCGAACTCACCACTCTGCAGATACTACAGTCAGGGGTGGGATTCACATAATTTACGTACCGGTTCGGCCAGCAGCACCAAAAATGTGAGCGCGTGCATGAGCACAACCTTCTGTGCATGCATGATTTGAAAACGTGGCAGCACTCAAAGATCGCTCAAAGACTGGTGAGATGAGCTGCTGTTTAGTTCAGCTGAGGTGCGGCAATCCGCTCTGCCACACGACTCAGCTGAGCTTAAAAAAATGGGAATATAGGACAGGGAACAGTGGGGGCAGGAACGGTGGGGGTGGGGCCAACCAGAGGTGGTATTTGCTGGTTCTCCGAACTGCTCAAAATGGCCGTTACCGGTTTAGCCGAACCGGTCAGAACCGGCTGAATACCACAGTGATGGCGAACCTATGGCACGCATGCAACAGGTGGCACGCGGAGCCATATCTGCCGGCACGCAAGCCGTTGCCCTAGCTTAGTTCCAAGGCGCATGTGTGCACCGGCCAGCTGATTTTCGGCTCACGGGGAGGCTCTGGGAGGGTGTTTTTGGCTAATGGTGGGCCTCTGGGGGGGCGGGGGAGGGCATTTTTGCTCTCCCCAGGCTCTAGGGAAGCCTGGGGAGGGCGAAAAACGGGCCTACTGGGCCCACCGGAAGTCAGGAAACGGGCCATTTCCAGCCTGCAGAGGGCCTCCGGGGGGCGGGGGAAGCTGTTTTCGCCCTCCCCAGACATTGAATTATGGGTGTGGGCACTCACGCGTGTGCGATAGCAGGCGCGCACGTGTTTTCAGCACCTGAGGAAAAAAAGGTTCGCCATCACTGGAATACCACCTCTGACTACAGAGTAAGGAAATGATGAGGGCAGTTGTTTTTCCTTGTTTTTCAAATAAACACAAGGATTATTCATGCAGAATGCCTATTTTTTGCTCTACAATTGCAGGAGGCACTATTCACCAATGCAATAGTTCAATGGAAAGAGCAAAATAGAGTTAGCCTGAAACTTTTTGGTTTGACAATTTATGTTCTGAATGGAGAAATTAAGGTGTATCAGGTGGGCACAAGAGCTTAGTCAACCAAAATACAGGTAGTACTTAATTTATGACAATTGAGCCCAAAATTTCCATTACTAAGCGAGACATTTGTTAAGTGAGTTTTGCCTCATTTTATAAACTTTCTTTCCGTGTTTGTTAAGCGAATCACTGCAATTGTTAAATTAGTAACACGGTTGTTAAGTGAATCTGGTTTCCCCATCAATTTTGCTTGTCAGAAGGTCACAGAAGGGGAATCACATGACCCCAGGATACTGCAACCGTCATAAATATGAGTCAGTTGCCAAGCATCTGAATTTTGATCACATGATGTTGGGGATGCTGCAACCGTCGTAATGTGAGAAACGATCATAAATCTCCTTTTTTTTCAGTGCCGTTGTAATTTCAAACAGTCACTAAATGAACTGTTGTAAGTCAAGGACTATCTGTATGGCTATCTGAGCCGGTCACTGTCAAACCTGATGTACGAACAGAATTTTCATATCTGTAAAAAATGTTTATAGTATAATCCTATACTCATTTCCTTGGGGGATAAACCCCACAATGTTCAGTTTGCATTTGAATTTGTGTCCTAGCATTGCCGCCAGAGCCTCTTTATAACAATTGCCATCCTGCCACAATAAAGCTTTAATTCTGCAATTACATTAATGGGTGTAAAAGAGCAAAGATTAAAGACGTAATTTCACCTCGATTAAATAAGGAGTGTAGAAAATATTCCATTTTGCTTGGATCGTCTTTCCAGTCCTTTTCTTTCTCTGTTAAATTCAAATGTTGCTTTTCTGTTAAGAAGGTGCTGTCTCACTCTGTTTTTGTAATTGTTAATATTGTATCTTGCAGATATATTCCCTGCAGGAGCATTTTCCCCCCTTATTATTATTATTATGCTTTGAAAATGTCAGTCTCTCTGATCATATTATAAAATGTCTGAAAACATTGGTATTTCTAGGGAAGCAGCTAAACAAAGACTAAGCTGGTGTGTGTGTGTGTGTGTGTGTGTGTGTGTGTGTGTGTGTGTGTGTGTGTGTGTGTGTGTGTGTGTTACCTGCACATACCGTGTGTGTGTGTGTGTGTGTGTACCTGCACATACCGTGTGTGTGTGTGTGTGTGTGTGTGTGTGTGTGTGTGTGTGTGTGTGTGTGTGTGTGTTTTATTTCCTTGATGTAATATAAATTAAGAGTTTTCTTGTTTCCATTTTACACTGAAAGACCCCTTGGTATACAAAACAACATTAAAGATGCCTGAAATAAAAGAATGGAATTATAGTTGCAAAAATAAATCTCTGAAGAATGAAAAGCTGGGCGAAAAAAGACAAATGTTCCAATCTTACCTTCATCATATTAGCATTTCTAGGGAGAGAAGTTCAAGTATCCGTCTATACTCGTATGAATCTGTCTCATAAATATGTCGAGCGCAAAGTATAGTTATTTTAATAATCTGTGTTGGTGGCCCATCGTGGATTTAATTAAGAGACAGCGAGTGTATGAAATACAGCATGGAAGCCCCCAACTAAATGGAGAAATGGTTTACTGCAGCGCCAAATTGGGGGGGGGGGGGCGCAGACTTAATGATGATTTGGTCTCAGAAATCCTACTTAAACTTAATTAATACTGACTGCAGCAGATTTGCTCGGAGAGAAGCAAAAGATAGAGGCACACAGGAAAAAATTAATAATGATTTAGGCTAGAGCGTGATTTTTGTAAAAATACCTGCATTAGTTCAAACCACATGGTGTTATTTACCAAGAAAGATCTTACCATAGCCTCTGCCCTATTTCCAACCTGGAATTAAAATTCATTATGCACTATATATAATGCCAGCTTCTAATTTTGGGTTTGTTTTCTGTTTGTTGGGGTGCTGTTTAGACACCACCCCACATTTATTCTGGGATCATGATTACAGAATCCTCTTTTTTGTGGGTTACCCCTCAAAATGAATGCAAATGTTATTCCCTTAGCATGAATCTAAAAGAGGAGCAATGGTGATAAATCAGGAAACTTTTCCCAAGTTGGGCCGGGGAGAGATGCCGAAAATAAAAATCAATATTTTACATTGAAACGACCCAAAATACCCCCCACCCCCACCCCCCCTGAAATGTCAGTCTGTGGATTCAAATTCCGTTTTAATATGTATCGTTCTTAAAATGCACTCTGCAAGAAGCAAAGCATCGGATACAGAAGGTTATTGAGATATAGTGCCTGAAAGACTATAAAACATCTAGTGGTGGGATGGTAGCCAAGAGTAACCATCCATCTACAGAATAATGTTTGACAGTAAAATGGGTTTTCCTTTACTCGGTAGCCCTGGTTCTCCTCCATCTGCTGAAAATCTGCTCCAGAGAGCTGGCTGCTTCCCTAATTTCAGAAAGCTGTAAACATGAACACTGCTGGCACCAACATCCGACCTACTCAGTGGATACAAATTCTGCACTGCTCTTTTTTTTATTATTTATTTATTCTGATACCTGGAAAAAGACAGATACAGGGTGCTTTGCAAAGATTCATGCTTCACCTAACCTCAGCCATGCAGACTTCAGGCTCACAGAAATGTGTTCATTGTTTATTAAATTTATATACTGCTTTTATTATTTTTACAAATAACTCAAGGGGGCAAAGACACCTAATATTCCTTCCTTCTCCTATTTTCCCCACAACAACTGGCTCTAGTTTAATAGTCTAATACAGGTAGCCCTCCACTTATGACAGTTCATTTAGTGACCGTTCTACTAAAAATAAAAGAAATTGACATCGCAACAGTCCTGATTCATTGCCATTAAATTAAATGCAAAGAATATCATTCATCTGGACAGGGCCAGCACTGTCTCTAGGTAGAATAAGATAGGTGGCTGGCAGGGGTGGGTTCCTACCGGTGCGGTGCCACTGATTGTGTAATTTGCGCGCGACGGCTCCGGTGCAGTCTTTGCCGGTCCGCCATCTTTTTTGGCCATTTTTTGGTGATTTTTTGCTTCTGCGCATGCGCTAAAGCAAAATCTCACTGAAATCTCGTGAGGGGATACGTGCGTGCGCCCCCTCATGCGATTTTGCTTTCATGAATGCGCAGGAAGCAAAAAATCACTGAAATCACATGCACGCGTGCGTCCCCTCGCAAGATTTCGGCATGCGCGGAAGCAAAATTGCATGAGGGGGCGCACGTGCACCGCAACATGGCAATGCGTGCGCAGCACACAGGTAGCGAAGGAGGAGCAGGAGAGTATCCCATTTCCAGATGTTAAAGTATCTGAGCAGGTACAGTAGATTGGCCCTTTGTCTTATGAGGAAATGTCTTGTAATTCTTTTTCAAGATAAATTGAGTGTCAGGCACAAGCAACCATGTCCATATGTCAAGGGTTCAGGTTTACTACTTTATTGTATTATACCAGGGGTGATATCCAGAAGGTTCTGACAGGTTCTGGAGAACCAGTAGCGGAAATTTTGAGTAGTTCAGAGAACCGGCAAATACCACCTCTGGCTGGTCCCAGAGTGGGGTGGAAATGGAGATTTTGCAATATCCTTCCCCCAGGAGTGGGGAGGGAATGGGGTTTTTGCAGTATCCTTCCCCTGGAGTGGGGTGGGAATGGAGATTTTGTAGTATCCTTTCCCTGCCACGCCCACCAAGCCACACCACGTCCACCAAGCCATGCCCACAGAACCAATAGTAAAAAAAAATTGGATTTCACCACTGTATTGTACCCATAGTACAAGAATCTCTCCAGACTCTTGCCCTCCTTTAATTAATTAGAATTCTTTATTGGCCAAGTGTGATTGGACACACAAGGAATTTGTCTCTGGTGCATATGCTCTCAGTGTACATAAAAGAAAGATACATTCGTCAAGCATCATAAGGTACAACACTTAATGATAGTCATAGGGTACAAATAAGCAATCAAATCATACTAGGAAACAATCAATATAAATCATAAGGATACAAGCAATAAATTACAGTCATACAGCCTGTCATACACCCATCTCCTCCCATAAGCGGGAGGAGATGGGTGATAGCAACGATGAGAAGATTAATAGTAATAGTAATGCAGACTTAGTGAATAGTTTGAGTGTTGAGGGAATTATTTGTTTAGCAGAGTGATGGCGTTCGGGAAAAAAACTGTCCGTGTGTCTAGTTGTTCTGGAGTGGAGTGCTTTATAGCGTCGTTTTCTAGGTAGGAGTCAAAACTATTTATGTCCAGGATGCGAGGAATCTGTAAATATTTTCATAGCCCCCTTTTTGACTCATGCAGTATACAGGTCCTCAATGGAAGGCAGGTTGGTAGTAATTGTTTTTTCTACAGTTCTAATTATCCTCTGAAGTCTGTCTTGTTGGGTTGCAGAACCAAACCAGACAGTTATAGAGGTCCAGATGACAGACTCAATAATAATTTAAGAACAAAGATTGAACTTTCATGGAACTTGGTGGGGGTCAGTCCTAGGTTTCTTGTGGCTGTGCAACGATTCAAGGCTAACTTCCCTTTTGATCCCGCTTTCTTGCCCGGTTGGTAGCTTCCCAACAACGAGCAGCCTACTGGATTTGGCTTTCATTTACTTTAAAAAAAAATAAGAAAAATAAGGCATTGTGTAGTTAGTAGATTTATGGAAAATATTAGAATGAAGATTATTCAAGCCTAGATTGCATGTGTCTGCCTTACCTGTGATGTTTTCCCATTTTGATCGTTGATGTGTTATAATTACACATATTGAAACATCATATATCTCCAGTACTTTTAGTAAGTAATACTAATTTAGGGCCGAACAACAAGACTTTTTTTCCCAATAACTGCAGTTCTTCCTCAAAAGCACCATGTAATAACGCTACATCCTGGAAAAGTTCCTATTTTTGTCTCCTGGCATTCTGGATAATGATTTGAAAGATCTTTGAGATACTTTGCTCAACATCTTGATTCTTTTTCTTTTTCTTTTAGAAAACTTTTAGTTCAACTTGCAGAATTTTGGTTCTGGAGAATTCATTGTTAGCTTTCAAACAGCAGCAGAAATGTCAGATCTGGGTAAGGAAGTGCACTGAAAAAAATGACTTACGGCCAGTTTTCACATTACGACCATTGCAGCATCCCCATGGCCATGTGATCAAAATTCAGACACTTGGCAACTGACTCATATTTACGATGGTTGTAGTGTCCCAGAGTCACGTGACCCCCTTTTGCGACCATCTGACAAGCAAAGTCAATGGGGAAGCCACATTCACTTAACATCCGTATTGCTAACTTAACAACTGCAGTGATTCACTTAACAACTGTGGGAAGAAATGTCATAAAGTGAGGCAAAACTCACTTAACAATTGTCTCACTTAGCAACAGAAATTTTAGGCCCAATTGTGGTCGCAAGTCAAGGACTACCTGTATCTCCGAGAGTATACTTCCAATTTTACTTTTCATTTCCTCAAGAGAAGAATTTTGCATTTGTTTCTGTTAAATTCCGCTGTTGGTTTCAGCCCACATTTTGAATTAAGACTATTGTAGATTTTACTTTTGTCTTCTAGAGGATTAGGTATCCTTTCCAGTTTTGTGCCATCCACAACTTTGAGGTGCATTTTTATTCATTTATTTTATTTTATTTATTGCAATTTGTCAAACAGAAACGAAAACAGGAATAATATAAAAATACAATGACAGTGACGATAGGCACATTAGTGCGCTTATGCACGCCCCCTCTACGGACCTCTTAAGTATGACGTGAGGTCCATGGAAGTCAATTTGTGTCAATATGCATTGACTCTCTTTGTTCAACTCATTAATAGAAACATTGGACGCTACCAGGTCCAGAAATGTATCTTTGGGATGCCATTCATTACTTCACTCCATTTTGCTGAGGATCTGTAAATAAGTACTCTTTGGCTAAAATTTTCCAGACAGCTATAAATTTACTCAGTCTTCCAATTCATACTTAACAAGACTGCTATTCAAAATGTCAGGAGTCTTTTATCAAATACTTTGTGGAAATTCAGGCGCATTATGTCCATAACATTGTCACAATTTTCTAAGGAAATTACTCCATAAAAAATAGGAAATAACTTTAGTAAGGCAAGACTTGTCCTTGACAAATTTTCTCTGATTTCTGGTAGTTCTGCCTTTTCTTTATTATCACTTACTTTTTTTTTTGCAATCTTCACTGAGCCGTTAATGCCTTTTCCCTTTCTTTTATTTTGGAGATATTGGAAGGAGCCTTTTGTGTTGTACTTAGCATCTTTTGCTAATCTCACCTTATTCTGACTCTGAACTTCCTTGACATCATCTCTATAAATCCATGCTATATATACAGTATGTACTGATTACTGACCTGTCTTTTGTTCTGCCTTTTCTACGGGTCTTTTGGATTTTCACATTTTTGCTTTTTTGGGCAGGCACATTGCCTTCTTATGCTATTTTACTTATTTCTTTTTTTTGTTAAAGCCCTTTGCAACTATGCTTTCAGTTATCTCCTGTTTTAGAAACTCTATCCACCTTACGCTCCTTTCCCAATTAGTTTTCTTCCAGCCTAAATGTCTACTTGCCAATCCTCTCAGTCAATTTAAAATCTGTTTTCCTGAAGTTCAGTTTTTGACTGTACTCCACTTTAGGAATGTGTAGCTATTCAGATCTGAAGTGGGAAAACATGCTTAGGAAAGGGAGTGGACACGCTCATTGCAGCTGACCTGCTGAAAGAAATTGTGTCTTTTCCTGGGCTTTCCCATCAGTTGTACATTCCCAGAAAAATCTACTGTCAGAGTTCCAAGTAATAGACCCATACTAAGCAAAACTCTGAGGCAAATGAATTCCTCAAAGAATAGCTTTATTGGATATATCATATTGGCACAAATCTGGTGAAAGCTGATTCTGAAGGGTCCCGCGGTTTTCACCTAGTTAAAAGTAAAAGTTTTTCCCTCAACCACAAACAGTCAGTCACATGGTCCAATCAAGGCACGGTCTGGTGGCCCGATGACATCATTCCTCCTTCTTCCGGCTAGGTGTGAGAACGTCCTTGGTTTCCCAGAAGAAAAAGTATTTTATTTTGATTACACAACCCCAGCTATCTCTAATCACCCCATCCCTATCCCTCAGCTCCAGTGTGGCAGCACTGAAGCTCCAAGATGGCTCGGCTAGGCCGGCTTCAGGGTTGACATCTACATTTCAACAAAGGAAATCTCAAAGAGGCCTGTTTTTCTGAATCAAGTCTTAAATTGAATCCAGTCTTCAAATTGAATTGATTTGAAATTTCTAATTCAAATCAGATGTTGGATGATTTGCCACAAACTCAGTTTCTGTGACAACCTCGCTGAATCACTCATTATGAGCAATGAATATCTCTTAGGACACATCTTTAGCTATGAGTTGTTATTCACTAGATGACATTTTATCTCACAAAATTAAACATGATTAAACAAAACCCCCCTAGAACACACAGTTTTGCTGGCCCCTTAGTCTTTTTCTTATTTTTCCTTATGTTAAAAGTGTGCAAATCTATTGAGGATAAAATGAGTTTCCACGTACATACTTGGTGCTTAGATCCTCATCCACTACCTGTCAGCCGAAGCCATATTTTATTTGAGACTCTGGCCTGCCACACATGATGCTTAGAATGTATTATTGCTGTGGGAATTTGGGAAGGGCTGTTGCATGAGCAATGTAAACATGTAGCCATAACAAATTCCTTTTAGGCTTTCAAGGTCATCCTTTGTTCAGCACCTGGCCGGAAGCTGATGGGAGTACTGGACACGTTGGCAGAAGACCACTGGTTAATGTGATGAACTTGTGGGTGTGGGAACAAGGGAATGAACTTTAAACTGGGTGGAGAAACCCTTGTGGCTTTAGATTCAGGTTTCTTACAGATGTGCCAACATGGCTCTGCTAATAAATTGGAACTTTGAGGAATGCTTTGCCTCGGACTCTGATTTGGTTCTGGATGCTATTTGGAACCCTGACACTACTATTATTACAATACCACTACACACAGTCTAGCGGGCTTAAGGCCAGCAAGATGTTGTCCTGCTCTCATTACTGGTTACTCTTATTACAAGCCAGAGTGTCAATCAGCCTCTTCAGGATGGCCATTGGGCACTATCATTCAGTGCAATGATATTCCTTCCTGGCAGCCCAAACTCTCCACCATGCAGTGGGAATGTACAGACAGCAGTCATCCTATCACATTCAGTGCAGTGGTGGGTTGCGGCCGGTTAGGACCGGTTCGCCCGTACCAATGCCGAAAATTTGCACCTGCTCACCGAACCGGCAGCAATGGCTGGCTGTCCACGCCCCCGAATGCGGCTGGCAAAGAACCCTCTGTGCATGCGCAGAAGCTTCTGCGCATGCGCAGAGGGTCATTTGCGTGACGGGCAAAACATGCACTTCCATCGCAATGCAAACCAGCAGGGAAGCTAAGTGGAACCCACCCCTGGCATTTGGCAAGAGAACACTGGATGTTTTTCAAGAACTTGCTGTTCTCCAAGATGAAGGCCTCCTCTCTGATTCTGCAGATGGAAGAACGAGCCCAGTGGGCAGAATCATCCAGGGGCTACCATCTTCGTGGAAGTAAACCCACTGTGAGTGAATAAAAACAAAATACCAAACCAAGTGAAAAATAAAACATAGTATGTAAGTTCATAATTGTTGGTAATGAGATCAATTTTAAAATGGGCAGCAAATGGCGTCTCCATCTTAACTTTAGGAAAGGCAAGAGACTTTAGGCTATCAATAAATTTTAAGATAGGCAACGGGATTGTTACACTTCCACCTTAATCTTCCCAAACTCAAACTTGTTATAAGAAAGAAAGATTTTCTTCCTTCCAGGGGCCTCATTGTCTTGCTACTTATCTCTTATGGCTTGGTCTTCCGCATCTTCTCCATGGGTGGAGTGGATATGTTGTCTTTAATGGATCTTGTTCACTGTGGAGAGTCAGTTTGATGTAGCGGTTAAAGTACTGGGCTGGAAACTGGGGGATCGCGAGTTCTAGTCTTGCCTTGGGTGAATTTGGGTTGGTTTACTAGGAAGGAGGCAATGGCAAAGCACTTCTGTAAATGTTGCCAAGAAAACTGCATTGACATGTCCAGGCTGTCAAGAATTAAGAGTAGTTTTAAGGTAAGGTGACCAGACGTCCCGCTTTTGGCGGGATAGACACTCTTTTCAAGCGTGTGTCCCGCGTCCCGCATTCTTTCCAAAAAGTCACGCTTTTTTGGAAAGAATGCCTGGACGTCTGGCCACCTTACAGTATAGCCGACTTGCTTTGTGCCCTTTTCCTGGCAACCCACCTCAACTTTCTTTCACAGCGTCCTTCCAAGCACGGCCGACATCCTGTCCGTGTTCAGTGACCGTCCCCCAGTTCCTTTGAAAAAGCGACCTTCCCATCATGGCTGACTTCCTGTGTATCCTTCTCCGTTACCCCCCCCAACTTCCTTTCAGCGACCTTCTTGGCACGGTGCACTTCCTGTCCGTCCAACGCGGCCGTCCTCCCCTCCACCCCCACCCCCGCGCCTTTGGAAAAACGGCCGACTTCGGGGTTCTCCCGCCCCACGGGGAAAGGTAACCGGAGGCGAAGATGTACTTGACTAGCAAGGGGCGGCAGGAGGAAGAGTTGGGGGGAGGGCTTGGGTATCCTCGGGGATCGCGAAACACAGGCGGAGCATTTCTGCCAGCCAGCCAGCCCAAGCCACTGCCGGCTCCCGAAGGGGAGGCGGGAGGCGAGAAAAGGCCTCCCGCCTCCCCCCCATCCACGCCGACATTTGAGTTCTTTTGCCCTCTGCGCATGCGCAGCGTTCTGCGCATGCGCAGAGGGCAAAACTCAAATGGCGGCATCCAGGCGGGCCCGCCCCCTGTCAATGGTGTCCCGCTTAAAAAAAAAATCTGGTCACTTTATTTTAAGGCATTAAACAAAACAAAACCAAAAAAGATCTCTAGACCAGGGTTCCCCAACCACCCACTCCCCGGTCCATGGATAGGCACCTGCCAGGAACTGGTCTGTGCAAGTAAGTGAAGCCCCATCCGTGCACATGTGGAACCATGAAACCACACCCTGTCACCCAACCCAGTCCGCAGAAAAACTGTGTAGCAGCTGCTGTGGCCTAGAGGTGGAGCTCTTGCCTCACAATCAGGAGGTTGTGAGTTCAATCCTAGGTAGAGGTAGATGTAGGGCAGGGGCGGGTTCCTAATTTTTTACTACCAGTCTGTGGGCGTGGCTTATTTTGTGGGTGTGGCTTGCCAGCCATGTGACCGGGTGGGTGTGGCTTCTCAGACTGCTGTAGTCCTCGACTTACAACGGTTCATTTAGCGACTGAAGTTACATCACTGGAAAAAAGGGATTTATGATTGTTTTTCATGTCTTGCAACCATTGCAGCGTGCCCACGATCACCTGATCAAAATTCGGATGCTTGGCAACTGACTCATATTTATGACGGTGGCGGTGTCCCGGGGTCATGTGATCCCCTTTTTTTGTGACCTTCTGACAAGCAAAGTCAGCGGGGAAACCAGATTCACTAAACAGCCGTGTTGCTAACTTAACAACTGCAGTGATTCACTTAACGACTGTCTCGCTTAGCAACATAAATTTTGGGCTCATTTGTGATCGTAAGTCGAGGTCTACCTGTATTTTATTCAGGAAAGATGGAATTAAAATCGAAGATTTTAGCAAGGTTGAGCTTCGGAGTAATATCCTAGCATCTCAGAAGACTCATGAATCGGGATCAAACACATTACTTACCCTATAAGTTGTTGCATATTTCCTTTGGACTATACGTGAGACACATGTGTTCCTTAATATTTTTATACCTCTTGTCTTGTGAAGTATTAAAAAGCTATCACTTAAATTTTTTTTTCAACATTTGCCCAGTTTGTGGGTTACTTGGCAAAGAAATTAAACCAGTCATTCTTAGTTTCAATGAAGTTTTTATTATGTCAGCTTTAATGGAAGAAACAACAATAAAATGACAGTGCAATTTTAGTATGCACAGCATCAGTTTGCATGAACTTTAGCTCAATGGTCAAAATACACACATTATATATTCCAGGTATACCGAGAATAACTTAATTTGGATTGACAGGGCCATAGTGAAGTGTGTAATTGACACATAAAGTATTTGGAAAATATAAATTCATTACTTCTTTATCACTAAGGAAACCATCAAGAAAGATCAGTTGGAAAGGTGAAGGTGGAAGCTATAATTTCAAAATATATTTGTTTTACCCTTTAATAAATACAGTTCAAAAGATTCATACATCTTTGCTAATATAAGTATGCTTAAAGGCAGTCAAATATTTTGTGTCTGCATGTTTATAGCAAATCCATTTTTATCCGTTATGTTTACATAAATTTTCTGTACATTTATTGTATCATGGCTGTCAGTCTGCATTTGTTAGGACCAAAATATATTTTTTTTCTTCCTGATATGATTCAATTGGAAAAGGATCAAAGCATGCAAATTACTTGCAGGAAACATTAGTGGCTAACAAGAATAGACATAACATTGTTCATATGAACAAAAGAAAAAGACACTGGCCATTTCTCATAAACTCGGCATAATCCAGGTCTCCATAAAATATAGGAAACAAGAAGGGAACTAAACACACAGTCTATTCCAGTGTTTCCCAACCTTGGCAACTTGAAGATATCTGGACTTCAACTCCCAGAATTCCCCAGCCAGCATTCGCTGGCTGGGGAATTCTGGGAGTTGAAGTCCAGATATCTTCAAGTTGCCAAGGTTGGGAAACACTGGTCTATTCAAATGCAGGGTAAGTTGGTTTAGAAACCTGAATGAAAGCATGGTAGGTCTAGAAAAAAATGTTTGGGATCCATAACTAGATCCATCTTCTCTATGGGGTCCTTGGTGCTCTCTGAGCTTGGTTGTTTTATTGAAGACATTTCATTATGCAACAGTGCTAACACTGATGATATTACCTAGTTGGGTAATGAAACATCTGCAAGAAAACAACCAAGATCAGAGACCACCAAAAAGATTATCCTGAGCTACAAATATTCTCCTCTATCAATGATCTCTAGTTTACAGCTAATCTGGGTGGGGATAAGTAGGTTTTGCTCCAGATGGAGTGATCAGGTTAGAGAAGGAATTATCTTCTCTAACCAAAATTAAGAAGAGTGAAGAAAATAGTTAGTTGACCATAAACTACCAGAAATATTGTCATAGTCCCTAGTCTGGATTCAGGAATATTCTTGATTTAAGTAGCCAACCAGAACAAGATACATGAAGAAATAAATGATCTGAATCTGGACATTCACTGCTAACATTCCATGAAGAAAAGAAAATGGGTCTCTATTGTACTAAAATAAATTGATAAATAAATGCATTTCCTTTGGCAACTGAGACTGGAATATGAATACGCAATACATTTTTATTTTCAAGACTCAGAGGTAAGACAGTAATGCAGGGGTAGGTTCTAAAAATTTTAACTACTGGTTCTGTGGGTGTGGGTTATTTTGTGGGTGTGGCTTGATGGTCATATGACAGTGGGTACGGCTTCATGGTCATGTGACTTGGTGGACATGGCTTCATGGTCATGTGATTGGGTGGGCTGGCCAACTCAATGTCACTCACATCAAGGGGTGTCTCACCTGGCCCCTCCCCTCTCAGCCATTCCTTGTCACACCCAGCCTCAACGTATCTATAGTTCTGTAAAAATGTTGTTCACTTTTTTTTCAACTTTATTATCTTGAAAGTACACTAGAGATGTACTTTCATGGACCACTGAAAGGAGGAAATAGCTCACATGCTTTGCCCAAGAGGGTGATAGGCAACAGGCTTTTAAGGGGCTGCCAGAAAGAAGAGGGGGCAATGTATTTTCCAAAGCACCAGAAGGCAAAACAAGAAGCAATGGATGGAAACTGAACAAAGAGAGAAGCAACCTAAAACTAAGGAGAAACTTCCTGACAGTGAGAACCAATATAGGTGAAGAAATATATCAGTCATAATTTCACATCTAAAATATCCATTTGTGCAATACAACCTGCATATTGTTCAAAACAGTCATTAGTATTATGGCTGATGTTTGACAGCAAGCCTAAAAGTCAAAGATCACAAGAGTACCAGATTTTTCGGAGTATAAGACGCACCTTTTTACTCCCAAAAAGTGGGTGAAAACTTGGGTGCGTCTTATACACCGAATGTAGCCCCACCCACCCAGCCACCCCCACCCTTTGGCCTCTGTCTTCCAGCAATTTACCTGCTTGCAGCAAAGAGGGAAGAGCCTGTAAAGCCAAGCAAGTCAGTAGCAGCTTCCCAACCTACAGCTGATTTGCCACATGGGAAAATGAAAGTGAAACTAGCTGCAAAGAGGCAAATAGCTGGAGACACGCAGATTTTTATTTTCTGCTGGATGCAAGGGGGTAAGTGAATAACTATAAATGTCTGTAGAATGTTCAAATTATTAGACTTATTTTTTAAAGACTGCTTTATTATTGTTCTAGAGCCAGGGGTCTCCAATCTTGGCAATTTTAAGACTTGTGGACTTCAACTCCCAGAATTCCACAGCTTTGATAGCTTTGCTGGCTGTGGAATTCTGGGAGTTGAAGTCCACAAGTCTTAAAGTTGCCAAGGTTGGAGACCCATGTAAATCTAAACAACTTAACAAAATAAAGAAGCTTTTTAAAATAAATGCTTGCTCTGAAGAGGTCCAGTGCTATTGTGTCTTCTTTTAATTAATAGAGAATAATGTATACTTCCAGAAATTTTAATTAATTTTAACAGCTCTGTACAAGTATAGTCTGAAATGTAACAGTGTCCTGTTTAGTATTAGAGTTAAATCCTGACATACCTTGGAGTAGATCTATTTAAATAATTGGGAGGAGTTAGTGTGACTACATTTAAGAAAACTTTCTGGCATAATGTACATTTCTCCAATTCTTTGCTATTTCTATGGGTCAGGCACACATGCACAGAAATACTTTGCTTAAAGGCAGAGGCCTTTTTTCTTTGTTTTCCTCCCCCAAAAGTAAAGTGCGTCTTATCCTCCGGTGCGTTTTATACTCCAAAAAATACGGTATTTCTTTCTCGGTATATAAAACATCAAATACCAGGAATAGCATATTAAGCTGGACTTATGCAACCTGATGTACAAAATAAACACATACATATTTATGCTCTGGACTATAGACATTGAATGCACATAAATTCCTGAAAAATATGTGGTAGCCCTGGGCAAAAGAAAGGCAGAAAAATCACTCTAGGTGTAGGGACAGTGTAAAATATTAACACATGATAAATAATATAACAATTAAAAATAATAGCACAGAGGGGGTTTTTTTCTCTCTCCCTTCCTTCCTTCCTCTTTCTTTTTTTTCTTTTTCTTTCTTTCTTTCTTCTCTGTTTCTCCCTTCCTTCCTTCCTTCCTTCCTTCCTTCCTTCCTTCCTTCCTTCCTCTTTCTTTCTTTCTTTCTTTCTCTTTCTTTCTTTCTTTGTCTTTCTCTCTCTCACACACACACACACACACTTCCTCTTCCTTCCTTCCTTCCTTCCTTCCTTCCTTCCTTCCTCTTCCTCTTCCTCTCTTCCTCTCTTCCTCTTCCTCTCTCTCTCTCTCTCTCTCTCTCTCTCTCTCTCTCTCTCTCTCTCTCTCTCTCTCTCTCTCTCTCTCTCTCTCTCTCTCACACACACACACACACACACACACACACACATGGTCTGGGATGAACTGATCCGGCGAGCACCAGAGCAGCAGCAGTGGGAGAAGGAAGAAAGCAGCGCGTCGGAGGGACCCGAGGTGGATGCGGGCGGCAGTCACCCAAAAGCCCTGCAGAGCAGCGGACTCAGTTGCAGCCCAGACAAGCTGAGGAACTGCGGGGAGCCCTCTCCCACCCCCTCCTGGCCTTCGCCCATGCCTCCGCGCCGTTTTTAGCCACCCACTTCCTTGGCCGGCTGGCTGGTCTTGCCAGAGAATGGCCTTCTTAGCACGAGATCACCATCTCAAGTTTCAAGTCCTCATGGGTGACTCAGATTCCCGGGAAGCCTAATCCAACTCTTGGCATCCCCCCGAAACATGCAATTCAGCCCTCGCCTTGCTGAGCTGCACGGATATGTGACCTGCCCAATTGTGCAGCCCTTTGCTCCGAGTCAGAGTGCACCAAGCCATGCAGGGCAGGCAGCAAATGCACTTCCCAGGAAGCAGAGAGGCCTCTGGCTAAGAGCATCTGCACACAGGCTTTGGCTGCAATCCATCGGTGTGGTTGGATTGGAGCAGAGCGAGCAAGGGGCTGGGTGGCTCCCGCCGCGCTGTGGTGCATGCCTCTCCTTGCAATGGTGCAAAGAGAGCTCCGGTTCCCCGACCACCTGCCGCCCGCCACTTCCCGTGTCCCAGCCGCAACTCACCAGCAAGCAGCAATGCAGGGCTGGTGCTGAGTTGCCGGGCCTTGGGGCTGCGGACGATGCTGCTGCTGCTGGGCCAACCCAGCAAGGATCCGTGTGGCCCAGCCACTGCACCAAGCCTGACCCTCCGCAACACAGGAGAGGCCAGTGGCGGAAGAACAGGGCAGCGGCAGGGAAGGCAGTGACGGTGGGGAGGGCCCTTCAGGGGACTCTGGCCAGGGGCGGGAGGGGGCCGCCAGCCCAGAAAGCTTCTAACCACCATGTGAAGGTTGCCAAGCTGCCCTCTCCTCCCATCCCTGCAGCCTTCGGGAGATGCTGGCCGGGGGCAGGAGGGGGCTGCCCTCCCAGAAAACTTCTAACCACTGTGCAAAGGTTGCCGGGCTAACCTCTCCCCCCATCCCCGCAGCCTTTGGGAGATTCTGACTGGGGTCGGGAGGGGGCCGCTGGCCCGGAAAGCTTCTAACCACTGTGAGAAGGTTATCAGGCTAACCTCTCCTCCCATCCCCGCAGCCTTCAGGAGACGCTAGCCCAGTGAGGAGGGCAGTAGGCTAGCATGAATGCTTAGCTGTGTGCAGGCAGGAGGGGGCAGTTCTGTGGTTGCACGTGGCGAAGGCGAGGCAGGGTGAGCGTCGGGCGGGGCAAGTGAGCATCAGGCGGGGCAAGTGAGCATCGAGCAGGGCGAGTGAGCATCGGGCTGGCGGGGTGGGCGAGCAAGCAGCGACATGGGGGAGACCAGTTCGGGGATGTGGCCAGCCAGCCGTTGCTACCGGATCGGCGACCCAGGCCCAATTACTGCTAACACTTCTGCCGAACCGGTCCAAACCGGTAGCAACCCACCTCTGCAGTAATGTCCCTCTCTTTTGGGAGTAGCTTGAATGAATGCCATTGTTTTGTTGCACATGACTTGAAGCCAATGAGTTGATGTCCCACACCATTACTTTATGTTCTTCACAGCCTCCAAATATGTAATACATTATCCCAAATCCTTAATATGTTCCTTGGTTTAGATTATGTTAGCATGCATGTATGTCTGCTAACATTGTTTAAGACATAATAATCCATTTGAGATCAGCTGCTCCTAGAGATTCTTGCCATAGTATACAGTAGGTACTTGTTTCATCTCTTTGTAGTCTTCCCTTAACCACAAAACACAGGTGGGTCATTTCGGACCAGTCATTTTCTCTTTAGACTGGAAAGTAAAAAAAAAAGTCTACCAATCTGCACTGGACCACTGTGATAGGTTATAGCCAATCATTTTCACTGAAGAAACTTTATCATGAAGTGAATTGATTTGGAATAATAATAATAATTCATAATAATAATACAATACAATACAATAATGATTTTGCAATACACATATAAAAATTATTCCATTATAAACAACAGATTAAATCTTGACTAATGGATTTTATATTGGCCAATCCTTCTATTATGTCAATAAAGAGCCGTTCAAAAGCAGAGGAATGTATTCATTCCAGCATTAAAAATCCAGAGGAGCAGTTCCTAAAAGAGAACTATCTTTTAAACTCTGCATTTGATAAATCCTAGTTCTTCAAAAATTGATAGATTCTCATTTTTCATTTTATAATTTAACATAATGTTAATGCTAAATGTCCCTTAAACATGAAAAAGAATCATTTGATGGATTAATTTCATCGTAACATATGAAATTTACTTAATATGTTTTGAACCTTAGCCATCCCTTTGTTAATATGGGACAGTCCAACACTTTATTCTAAAGTGTATTCCAGTTATCAATATCTATTGAAATATTTTGCGACCTGCTGTAAAAATAAACACCAAGGATTAGAATCTTCTAATATACTTTTCAATAGTACTGGAAAAGTAGGGATTTCAGTGATTGCTGGCATAACACAGGGGTATCAAACTCAAGGCCCGCGGGCCACATCCGGCCCATGGGGTACTTAGATCTGGCCTACAGGGCCAACCTGGAAACATTGAAGGACCGGCCCACGATGCCTCTGTCAGCAAAAACGGAGCTTGGGAGGGCTGCATATGGCCCTCCCAAGCTCTGTTTTCGCTGGCAAAGGGTTGCAGGAAGCTGTCACAACCAAAAATGGAGCTCGGGAGCCTGTTTTCTCTGGCAGAGTGCTCAGGCCACCACAGGAACCCCTGACACAAGTCACATTGAGCTGGCCATGCCCATCCTGGCCACGCCCACCCCAGTCCCCCAAGGTCAAACACAACCCCTCAAATGAAATTGAGTTTGACACCCCTGGTATAACAGATCCAAATAGTGAAAAAAGATGCTTTTATGTATGCTGTCATTCAGCAATTTTAATCATATCTCACTCTTCTTGTGAGTGCATCTTTTAACATAGGAACATGATGAAGGGAGGAGAACTTGTGGCTTAGAGGTTAAAAGCACTGCCTAACGAGGCAAACAGCCCACGTTTGAATCCCAGAAGGATATGGCTAGCTGATGAGACCTAACATAGGAACGTGATGGCTCACAAGGTTAGAATGCTGACTGATAATCAGCAGCCGTGCGTTCGAGACTTGCTGCTGCCATGAGGCCGGGTGAGCTCCCATCCCATGCTTCAGCTCCTGTCGACTCAACGATTCAAAAGCAGGTGACCGCAAGTATATAAATAGGTACCACTTCGGTGAGCAACTTCACAGGGATGTGAAAGGAGTCCCCAGGCAATGGTGTTGTCACTGGCAAATCCTTTCACCACTGAAGCACTTTTGGTGCTTCCAACACAGAAGTATTAGTATCCTTTAACAAAAAAACAAAAGAAGGAATATATTTGAACAATTTTGGTCTGTTTCCACTAAAATGCTTACCGTAACTAAAATGGATTACCAGCACATTTTATCACAATGGAAAAACTTGTGACCAAGAAGCCATCAGGTTATTTCATTTACTATCCAAGTCCCTGCTCCTCGTTCTTACTACCGGTAGTAAAAGTCATGGGCTTGATAGCCTTTTTGGGAGAAGATGCCTTCAAACAGGTGGCTAGTCCTCTATATACATAGGACTAGAACTGTTCCTTTGTTGACCTTAGTTTATAATAAGCCCATTCCATTAGTTCAGCCAGAGTGAATATAAAAAAATAAATTATGCATGCATACATTGATGGTTTGTGAAGGATGCTTCTTTCATGGAAGGAATGTTTCCACATGTGTATCTTTGTATTCACACAGAGCTTTCCCTTGCACTAAGCTAAATACAAAACCTCTCAGCCTTAGTATCATTTAGTCTGTAGTAGTCAGAGAACCTCAGCTGTGAACCTGTGAAACATTCTGCAGAAAGATTTTCTTTCAACACATTCATCTATTAAGACTTCAACAGTATGTCTTTGTCAGATGTGTGGTCACACCTTAACTTTTATTCTCACTTTAAAAAACGAAAGCAATTAATTAGCCTCCCTAAATATGAACATTAACATTTAAATTTAGTGGAAAAGTGTAAAGCTCTTGACTAATTTAATTAACAAATATCCAAATTGTTTCTTGAAGATGGAGGTAGAAAGGTATTCAGAAGAAGCCTTTCCTGAATGCAAAACAGCAAAGCAAAACATTGACAATTTTTAATGAATTTCCAAAATGAGGGTGGAGCTTGTGATTTTATACATACATACATACATACATACATACATACATACATACATACATACATACATACATACATACATATATACACACACACACACATACGTATACGTATACGTATACGTATACGTATACGTATACGTATACGTATACGTATACGTATACGTATACGTATACGTATACGTATGTATGTATGTATGTATGTATGTATGTATGTATGTATGTATGTATGTATGTATATGTATACATAGCCGGCCCGGGTTCAAATCCCAGTAAGGGGTATGGCTATCTGACGAGAGCAAAATAAGCTCAAAATAGATCTATAATAGTCTCCCTTTATTTTCATTTATCAGCAAAAAAAAAATCCTACACATATAGATTAGTGTGTCGGCTATGTAAAAAACAGCCTGGACGGTCCCAGTGAGGGGCTGAAAGGCAAAAATGGAAGCTGTGATGCTTTCTCTCCCTTATTTGGGTACACCAGGATAACACGACAGAAAAACACACACATATATATATATATATATATATATATATATATATATATATATATATATATATATATATATATATATATATATATATATATATATATATATATATATATATATATATATATATATATATATATATATATATATATATATATATATATATATATATATATATATAATCAAACTTATACAAACATTCATACATAAACCATATTATCAAACATCCATAGTTATATATTTCTATCCAAAATATCATAAATATATATCCTTAGTTTGCTCTTTTTATACTTTTATCTCCAGTTTGCTTTCCTTCTATATTTCATACTACTCTCCTCCCTCTATCTCTATCTCTCCCCTCTATCTTCTTTTTTAGATTTATTATTAGAGTTGGAAGGGACCTTGTAGGTCATCTAGTCCAACCCAGGGGTGAAATCCTCCCGGTTCGCCCGGGCCAGTCCTTCGGTGTATAGCTGATGGAACTGGCGGCGGTCGCGGCGCGGAGCTTTTCCCGCCCGCTTTCCCGGCCCGGCTGAACACAATCACCGCTTGCCCGGCCCGGCTGAACACAATCATTCGGGTTATTTTTCCCTCTGTGCATGCACACGCATGCACAGAGGGAAAAATAACCCAAATGGCGGTGTTCAGCTGGGCCGGGAAAGCGGGTGGGAGAAGCTCCGCGCCGCGACCACCGCCAGTTCCATCGGCTATACGCCGAAGGACTGGCCCGAGCGAACCGGGAGGATTTCACCCCTGGTCCAACCCCCTGCTCAAGCAGGAGTTCCTACACCATTTGAGACAGATGGCAGTCCAGTCTCTCCTTGAAGGTCGCAAGTGTTGGGGCTCTCACAACCTCCGCTGGCAAGCTGTTCCACTGGTTCCATTGGGAGTTGGGCGGCATACAAATCCCTCTCTGCCTCTTTCCTCCTTCCCTCCTCTCTCTCTCTCTCCCCTTCCTTTCTACTTCCTCTTCCTCCCTTTTATCCTTCCCTAATCTTAATCCATTCTTCTAATCTTAATCCATTCTATGGTTAGCAGACTAGGAATTCAAAAACCCTAACTTCGTTCCAGCACAGGAGCTACTTCCTAAACTTGTATCTTTCCCTTTATCTACCGGTATATTTATATGTTTAATATATTCTTCCAGGTATATCTACTATTATTCCAATGCTGCCTCCTTCTTCCACCTATCACCTGGGTCTACCACCTCCAACTTTCAACTTTCTTCCAAATTGATCGCTATGGCTTAACTCCTTATCTCTTATAATTAATAATCGCTTGTGTATATGTAGTTTGCTATCATCATAAGAATATAAAACAATATAAGTATAAGCAATAGGGTTTTTTTCAGGAATAAAATATGGAGAACCAAGCGTCCACCATCCTACCATCCCCATACTGGAATGTTCATTGTCAGCACAAGGAATCATCAAAATGATCCTGGGATTTATCTAATCCAAACTCCTATACAATCAGATATGTATAAACTGCAACTACAGTGTCCAGATAGCCTTTGCTTGATTATCCAGGCCTTTGTTAAACAGGTATATCACTTTCCCCCAAAAAAGATTGTTTTGCTTTCAGATTGTTCTTGTCATTAGCCAATTTCTCCTAACATTAGTAGGAGAAAATCTACACTGCTCTCTAGGAGGTGGTGTTCCCTACCGATTCGCAAATGTGAGTGCACGTGTGAGTGCGCTAGCTACACTCGCATGTGCCACCTCCATGCATGTGCACAGCCTCCCGCGCATGCGGTTTACTCATGCGCATGATTTCCACACATGCGCCCAGCCTCAAAAATGTGGCTAAATGGGCGGGTGGGCAGGCACACTCACAGTTGGCGCTACCGGTTCGCCTGAACCAGGCCAAACCGAACCGAATGCTGCTCTCCATTGTTTCTAATCTGAACCAACAGAGAATAAATATGTTTTACCTTCTATGAGGAAGGAAATTTGCATCCTTTTCATGTAAAACCATTTCTTAATATATCCTACTTTTAATGCAACTGCCCTAAAAACATTAGCAGAGGGATGAAATCTGCAATTTCTTTCCTCCCATATGTGTATGTCAGAATGAGGAAGATAGCCTTCTTAGCTCTATTCTCCTCTCTAATATAGTGATTAAAGTCAAGCCACTTTGGAATCAAGGCTGAGTCTTGCAGACACTTCTCAATCACACTCATACAGCTTTCTTGGGAACAGTGCAAGAGTGTTCTTGGGAATAGTGCCCTTGCCTTTTTTGAGATGTCTCCCTACCAGAGGTGGGATTCACATAATTTCCCTACCGGTTCACCCAGCACCGAAAATGTGAGCATGTGCGTGCGCACGCTCACTTTGATTGTGCATGTGCATTCTGTGCATGCGCACAGCCTTCTGCACATGTGCGTGGCCTTCCAAGCATGTGCACGGCCTTCCACGCATGCACACAGCCTTCGACACATGCGCACGGCCTTCCGCGCATGTGCTTTGTTTGCGCATGCATGGGGTTTGCATGCATGTGCACAGCTTGAAAACGTGGCTAAATAGGACGGCATAGTGCCGGGGTGAATGGGCGGGTGAGCGGGTCCACCCGCAGGTCCCTACTACCGGTTCTCCCAAACCGGTCCGAATCGGCTGAATACCACCTCTGCTCTCTACCTCACCCCAAACTTCAATTTTTTTTTGAAAGCGCTGAATCCTCTGATACATTTTCATCAAAATATTAACTGGGCTCAAATTTGTTTAACTAGAGTTAAAGTCTAACAAAGAGAAGGATCGGGAGTGACATGATAGCTGTCTTCCAGCTCTTGAGGGGCAGATGCAGAGATGAGGGTGTTGACTTAATCTCTAAAGCACCTGACAGCAGGACAAGAAGTAATGGATTGAAGTTTGTTAAAGAGAGATCCCACCTGGAAATAAGGAGAAATTTCCTTAGAACAATTAATCAATGAAGAACTTGCCTCCTGGAGTTGTGGGTGCTCCATCGCTGGAGGTTTTCAACAAAAGATTGGACATCCATTGGTTTGGGAATGTAAAGGACTGCAGCCATGTGTAGTGGGTTGAACTAGAAGATCTCCAAGGTCCCTTCCAGCCCCATGATTCTATGATTTCTATGATTAGTTCGTGAGCGTAGGAAAAATCAGCGAGGAGCTGCCCCTTGCTGGCCCCAGTTAATCTTGGCCAAGATTGCAGTTGCCTTGTTAGTAATGCCACTATTTATTGCCTCCTGTAAAAAAAACAAAGGCAGAATTTATCCTTTTTACAATTGATTTCCATCTGGTTAGTTATCGGTCAAACTGGATTCAACTCCTATAGCTGAAAGCAATTCAATCTGAATCCAGTCTGGTTACTATACAATCTGAACCCAAACCCTACAATTGAAAGCATATTTGAGATTTTGAAAGGTTTTAATTAACTATTCGATATCACTCTGAATTCCCATTTTATCTTCAATGGTCTTCATTCTCAGTTCTTTGTCTTTTGGCAAACTGGATAAGCAGTCTTTTTTTTTTCTTGGAACTGTCTTCAAACCAGGTGGATAACTGAACTTTACTTGTAACCCCTTTCCAGTCTGATGCAGGACCATTCGTGAATAATCTTCATCTCTGATACCTCATTTCTATACAGGTACTTCTCAACCTATGACTGTAATTGAGCCTGGAATTATGGTCATAATTCATGGCAGTTGTTCATCAAGTCTCCATGTGAGCACACCTGTTTTACAACCGTTTTTTGCAGAGAGAAGCAACCTGGAATTAAGGAGAAACTTCCTAACAGTGACGACAATTAACCAATGGAACAGCTTGCCTTCAGAAATCATGGGTGCTCCATCACTGGATGTTTTTAAGAAGACTAGACTGACACTTGTCTGAAATAGTATAGGTTCTCCTGCTTGAGCAGGGGGCTGGACTAGAAGACCTCCAATGTCCCTTCCAGTTCTATTCTATTCTATTCTATTCCATTCATTTTTTCTTTCTTCTTTCTTCTTTCTTTTCTTTTAAATGCTGCTGT
The DNA here is from genome assembly GCA_023053685.1 of Diadophis punctatus similis. Classification (NCBI taxonomy): domain Eukaryota; kingdom Metazoa; phylum Chordata; class Lepidosauria; order Squamata; family Dipsadidae; genus Diadophis; species Diadophis punctatus. The sequence goes on along the minus strand of JALIGW010000035.1, from coordinate 6,141,545 downwards.
CATTCAAAGAACACCATGCTCGTTAAGCAAAACGGTGGTCATTAAGCAAATCAGTGGTGAAATCCAAATTTTTTTACTACCGGTTCTGTGGGTGTGGCTTGGTGGGCATGGTGTGGTTTGGTGGGCGTGGCTTGGTGGGCATGGCAGGGGAAGGATACTACAAAATCCCCATTACCTCCCCACTCCTGGGGGAAGGATACTGCAAAATCCCCATTCCCTCCCCACTCCTGGGGGAAGGATATTGCAAAATCTCCATTCCCACCCCACTCTGGGACCAGCCAGAGGTGGTATTTGCCAGTTCTCCGAACTATTCAAAATTTCCGCTATCGGTTCTCTGAACTACTCAAAATTTCCGCTACCGGTTCTCCAGAACTGTCAGAACCTGCTGGATTTCACCCCTGAAGCAAATCCATTATAGCCAATGGGCTACACACTGCAAGCAAATGTCAGTTTTCAGCAAAAAAAAATTGAAAATTGCTGCTGCAAATGGCTGTAAATACAGGCTGGTCGCCAAGGGCTAAAGTGTGATTGTGTGACTGCAAAAGTGGGCAGTCATTGGAACATCAAACTGGGTCATAAGTATCTTGGAATGGTTGCTAAGCGACCGGCCCTAAGTTGAGGACTACCTGTATGGATCTATCTAATGTCCAGGACATTTTTTTTACCATCTTGATGCACAAAAGGTTTAACCAGAGACTTTGGTTGTCTCAAATTTTTCATTCATAAAATTCTCAAACAACTCGATCGAAACAGTGGATGAGGCTCATGTAGCATGATTTGCTTAAAAGAAAAAGATCGAGCCTTACATTCACACTCTGTAAATTCATCCCTTCTTTGCCTCTTCTTGTTAGGTCATTTTTTTTTTGTCAAACCTGCTCACTCATTTCCTAGAATGTGAGAGCCTTTTTCACCGTACTGATCTATTCCTATTTCCCAGCAGTAATCAGACACTGTATATGCACATTTCCAGATTCCAGCCATTCAGATTCTGGCCTGGCCTTTTGGATGTCAGCTGATACTTTTTAGACTGATAAACCTGAAGATCCTGAGATCCAGCCTAGGACTCAAAATCTGAAGCATGAATTTAGATAGGGGTCTCCAACCTTAGCAACTTTAAGACTTGTGGACTTCAACTCCCAGAACTGGGAGTTGAAGTCCACAAGTCTTAAAGTTGGCAAGTTTGGAGACCTCTGATTTAGAAGGTTAACAATAATTTGGGATTACATGTGTGTATATATGGACTTCTATGGTACTAGAAGTCCTCAACCTACAGACGAATTGGCTACAATATGTTACGTAACTGGCACTTCTATACTATAAAAGATAAGACCATGAAATAAATTATATGCCTGGAAAGCCATATATCATATGCTCAGGATTTTATTTGACTTTATTGAATTCCTTATCTATTGAAATGTGGATTTCCATGGAATTAGGAAAACTGATTGGTAATGTACTTGGGAAGATAGAAATTAGAATCCATTGGAACAACAACTGTTTTTGTGTCAATTTTTGGGAGAAGACTGAAAGCTTTTTTTCCAGAAAACAATGCATTTCAGATTGTTGTCTGTTCAGAAATTCCTGTTCTCCAGTTCACTCAGGCATGGCAGTTGAATAAAATACATTTTGTAGCTCTACAATTCACACCTACTTGTTGAGAGACAAAAAAAATATTAAAAACCATTCTCCAAAAATTCACATATCATTTGATCTGAAAATGGGAGTGTTATAGGGTGGGAGGAAAGCACATGCACAAGAACAACCCTCCATGCTCTAAGGTGTTTAGCATTTCTTGCAAATAAACAGACTTGTAAACTTCCTTGCAATTGGAAACCTGACAAGGTTAACTCCCAGCTGCAAAGAAACTTGCATACAGACTAAGCAGGGTCCATGAATTTGCAGAATTGCTGTTTTCACATACCGGTCTTTCATATAGACATAGAGGTGGCTTTCACTTACTTTCAGTGGTGAGTTCCTACCGGTGCTGTCGACTCTGCTGCACCGTTAGCGGCCAGCAGATTACGCAATTTGCACATGACAGCTCCAGTGCCGTCTTCACCGGTCCGTCGCGCGTCACCATCTTTTTTTCAGAATTTTTGGGCTTCTTTTGCTTCCTGCGCAAGCAAAATCTCGAAGGGGACGCGCTCACGGGTTAGATTTCAGCGATCTTTGCTACCTGCGCGGAAGCAAAATTGTGCAAGGGGGTGCGCGCATAGTGAGCGAGCGCATGCACAAAACATGGTGATGCACGTGCAGTGCACCGGTAGCAAGGTAAGCGAGCAACCCACCCTGCTTACTTTCCCTACCAGTTCGCAAATGTGAGCGTGCATGCCTTGCATGCATGCGCGCGGCTTCAAAATGAGCCTAAATAGACTGACATAGCTCCGGGGCGGGTGGGCGGCCACTCACAGGTCGCTGCTACCAGTTCACCCGAACAGGCTGAATAACACTTCTGCATTGAACTAAATAAATTTCTTCCTTTTCAGTGCTGGGATTTCACAAATCTGCATTCTTTTTTTTTTAATAGCATTATAGTGTCAGCCCAAACAACGATGGTGCTATGCTGATCCTTCTCTATTAGAGATCTCTTTTTTTATCATCAAACCACATTTCTCAGTTTAGAGATTAAAACAAATTCTGTCCACAATCCTGATTCAGTGAAATCTAGGTATTTCCCTTCCACTGGATTATGACTCTTACTATTTTTGAACTTTTAAACATTCTAATACACTTACAACAGTGTCAAACTTGTATTTATGAATAGGTTTTCTGGTTGGGTAGTTTCTACAACCAAGCTGCCTTGTAACTACACCAGTTGAAATTTTGTGGGATGAGGTGCTAAAGATGCTTGGTATAAATTGTTCCCATAATAGCCATTAAAAAAAAGCTATTCCCCATTATCTAGTGGCAGATGCCAATAAGAAGCCTTCTGTTGTGGCCTGCCCGCGTCCCGCACAGCTGGTCATGGATCCCGAGGACCAAGAGGCGGTTGTGGCGCAGTACCATTGGCCCGTGCACCTGGCACCTGAGTCCGATAGCGAGGAGGTTGGAGAGGACTCGGTGCCAGAGGCTGAAAGTCAACCAGGGTCTTCTGCAACTCATGAGGTGCACATGAGTGACGCAGAAGAAGAGGAGGAGCCTCTTCTTCTCGATGCTAGGGCACGGAGGGCTGTTAGAAGGCAAGAGTGGCTACACAGGAGGAGGTCTCCTCGAGAGTAGAGCTGCAGGCTAATTGGCCATGCCCTTAGACTACTTAAATCCTAACCACGCTGAGCCTCATTGCAGGGAACAACGTCGCTTCTAAATCTTGACTTCTGTGACTCCAGTTTGCATTCCAGCACGGATCTTGTTTCTTGCATTTTCTAGTTCCTGGACTTGTGCCAAGTACAGTAAGACTTGCCAATTACCTCATGGACTTCTGCCAGCTGTTAAGATAGTATATTAACAGCTGGGTTTCTGAACAGAATAACTTCTGCATTTATTTTGCTTTTTACACTCCTAAGAAATTATTAGGAGACTTTGCTTTAATTACTAAAACAAACTGTGTTGGGACGTTTGTGTATGCGTAATTATTGGTGGGCTCGGCGCTGGGGCAGAACACCTTCTGGTGGAAGATCTGGTGGGCTTGGTGAATGTTGTTCATATCTAACAGTGTTTCCCATGCATAAGGCCTTACAATCTGCCTACAGAGAAGAATAAATAAATCTATGGTAGTGGTTAAGGCACCCGGCTAGAAAGCCGAAGGCTTTGAGTTCTAGTCCTACCTTACTCTTGGCAGCAGGCTGGGTGACCTTTGGCCAGTAACCCTCTCTCAGCCCAACTCATCTCACAATATTTTATTAAGTGAGGAAAATAGGAGGTGGAAGGAGAATTAAATATGTTTGCCACCTTGAATTACTTGTAAAGTAATAAAGGTGGGATAAAAATCTAATAAATAAATCCAGAAAGGCTCACAGAATAGAAGGATTCAGGTCTTCCTCTGTTTCCCATAATGTTACGATCCAGACTATTAGTGGAAGTTCATTTTATCAACAGAGGCTTTGCTGGAGACTGCCTGTGTTCCTCTCAAAAAAAAAGGCAAGAAATCATTTTTGATCATCTGCATCATGCTGAACAGAAAGGGTTCCTAAGAAACATGATTGATTTCAGGCCAGGCAAGGAGCAGGACTCATATCTCCTCTCAGGAGGAGAGAAAAGGGCAACAATAGCTAATTCCTAAAGTTATTATTGGTACTCTGAAGAAAGCTTGGATCAGTCCTCTCCCCCATCCTATTTAACATCTACATGAAACCACTGGGTGAGATCATCTGACGACATGGGTGAGGTTACAGCAATATGCTGATGACACCCAGCTTTACATCTCCACCCTGCGTCACTTCAGTGAAGCGGTAGACGTGCTGTGCCGATGCCTGGATGATGTGAGGGTCTGGATGAGAGTCAACAGGCTCAAACTCAACCCAGACAAGACTGAGTGGCTATGGATATTGCCTCAAAAGGACTATACCGACTGTCCTTCCTTGGTTCTGGGTGGGGAGAAATTAACCCCACCCTACCACATACCTCACTACGACCAGTTAGGTCCCACAGAGAGGGCCTCCTCCAGGTCCCGTCAGCCAAACAATGTCGGTTGGCGGGGCCGCGGGGGAGGGCCTTCTCTGTGGGAGCCCCGTCCCTCTGGAACCAACTCCCACCAGAGATCCGGACCATCCCCACTCTACTGGCCTTCCGTAAAGCCGTGAAAACATGGCTCTTCCGACAGGCAGGGTGAACAAGGAGATCTGATTCCCCCATGAATGGTGTTTTGTTAATGCTTTTATATTGTGTTATTTTAAATTGTTATTATTGCTTTTAATGTACGTTTCTTATCCATGTTGTACGCTGCCCTGAGTCCTACGGGATTGGGCGGCCTATAAGAGCGTAGAAATAAATAAATAAATAAATAAAACCCCCTCAGAACGGGTACGCAATCCTAGACTCACACCTGAAATTAGACCATCATCTGACAGCTGTGGCTAGGGGGACCTTTGCACAGGTTCGCCTTGTGCACCAATTGCGATCCTACCTGGATCAGGAGGCTTTGCTCACTGTCACTCATGCCCTTTTCACCTCATGGCTTGATTATTGCAAGGCACTCTACATGGAGCTACCCCTGAAGACTGTTCGGAGACTGCAGCTAATCCAGAATGCAGCTGCGCGAGTGGTTGTGAGTGTTCCTAGATACACCCACATTACACCAATCCTCCGTGAGCTGCACTGGTTGCCCATTGGTCTCCGGACACAATTCAAGATGTTGGTTATGACCTTTAAAGCCCTACATGGCTCAGGGCCTGGTTACTTACGTGTCCGCCTGCTACCACATACCTCCCAACGACCTGTTAGAGCCCACAGAGTCGGTCTCCTCCAAGTCCCGTCAGCTAAACAGTGTTGGCTGGCGGGCCCTCGGGGGAGAGCCTTCTCTGTAGCGGCCCCCACTCTCTGGAACCAACTGCCTCCCAAGATTCGTGTTACCCCCACCCTTCTGGCCTTTCGCAAAGCCATAAAGACCTGGCTCTTCCGACAGGCTTGGGACCATTGACCTCAAGAGAAGATAGAGGAGGTCGGCCCATGAATGGTAGGATGATTGTAGTTTTATAAAGTATTTTTTAAAACTGTGATTTTATCTTTTTTTTTTGTTATTTATGTTTCTCTCTGATGTGAGCCGCCCCGAGTCCTTCGGGAATGGGGCGGCATAGAAATGTTAAATAAATAAATGAATAAATGAATAAATGAATAAATAAATGAATGAATGAATGAATGAATGAATGAATGAATGAATGAATGAATGAATGAATAAATAAATAAATAAATAAATAAATAAATAAATAAATAAATAAATAAATAAATGTCAACTGGAGGCAGTGGTGGAATTCAATTTTTTACTATCGGTTCTGTGGGTGTGGCTTGGTGGATGTGGCGTGGCTTGGTGGGCGTGGCTTGGTGGGCGTGGCAGGGGAAGGATACTGCAAAATCCCCATTTCCTCTAGCTGGGACTCAGGAGGCAGAGAATAGATGGGGGCAGGGGCAGTCAGAGGTGGTATCTACCGGTTCTCTGAACTACTCAAAATTTCCACTACCAGTTCTCCAGAACTGGTCAGAACCTGCTGAAACCCACCTCTGTCTGGAGGGATAGATTTCATAGGTTGTCTATTTTATATCCATTAGGAAAAAAATTATTCCAAGAGTTCCTTCCAAAAATCATCAGGTCATGAAATCAATTCTTCCACATGGTAGAATTACACAAATTTTATTCTACAGCATTTCTCTGCTGGCTTTATGTGTATTATTTTGCCAGTACACAAATATAAGTCAGTACAGTTGCCTTCTTTTTCTGTCCCTTTAAAAAAATCATCAATGACCTTCCCCCCCCCACACACACACACACCTCTGGTTCATATACTTTCAGTTTTCTTTGGACAGTTTGTCTGAATTAGAAAGAAAATATGTGTATTATTTATTGGATTACCCAGTGAAGAATCAACCTAGCTAGGAAAGCCTATCTAGGAGTTTATCCAAGGGAAAGAGAAATAAGCCAGACATAAAAGAAATATAATTTATTATGCTTTCACGGCCTTTTTTACAACCCACTCTTGTCGCCATTACTAATTTCTTCCTGATACCCTGTATCATCCACCTGAAAGCCTCTTTAGATCTGCTTATTTATGTCATGTCTAGCTCTTCATTTAAAATGGAGCATCTGACTACATTTAAAATCCACAAGGCAAGAAAGATTGCCACTTGTATCTCAAGACTTTTTTTGGGGGGGGGGGAATAATCTCAGTGTTTAAGCTTCCTTATTAAATGGAGCCACAGCAAAGCTTTGAAGGTTTAAATATAGATGAAAGAGAACAGCTCTCCAGTTTGCAATAGAGACCCAAACGATGGGGAGAACCTCTCATTTCCAAGCAGTGCCATCCAGGGGCAGGTTGCTTGTTCTTCGCTCTACCAGTGCACTGCGCATGCATTGCCATGTTTCGGCGTGTGCACGCTCACTACGTGTGTGCCCCCTCGCACGATTCTGCTTCCTGCGCATGCGCGGAAGCAAAAAATTGCTGAAATCTCTCACGCATGCACTTCCCCTCACAACATTTTGTTTCCGCGCATGCGCAGGAAGCAAAATCAGCCCAAAAATTTCCCCAAAAAGATGGCGCCGCGCGACAGACCGGTGAAGACGGCACCAGAGCTGTCGCGTGCAAATAGTGCCATCTGCTGGCCGCTACCGGTGCGGTAGAGTCGACCGCACCGGTAGGAACCCACCACTGGTGCCATCAGATGTGGTGCTGTGTCTCCTGAGCCATTGTCCAAGCACTCCAGGTGATGACATAAAGCTCAAGCAGGTCACCAAATCTAATCTGAATGGCTGGGCCAGGATCCCACTAGATCACAAGAACAACCTGGTTTGCTCAGCACTTCACAGAATTGGGTTGAGACCCGAGTTTTGCAACCTGACACAGAGATTCCTGTTGTTAGAGTTAAAAAGATTCTTAGAAAGATTTTTACATATCACTGACTGGAGCGCCACTAAGTGGCCAAAACCCATGTCCTCTCTCTCTCCTCCTCCTCCTTCTACTCCTCCTCTTCCCTTTCTCCTCCTCTTTCTGTCTTGGTTTGATTTCCCAGTATTCATGTTCAGCTCAGCCTTGGTAACAGCTTCCAAGTTCTTTCTCTCATACTTCCAAGACCCTTTGCTATTCCTAAGATGTGGTCATGCTTAACTGTGTTTAAAGGCTATGTACAATATTTCATGCCACTCTTTTATTCACCTGATAACAATGTGAAACAAAAGGCTTTCTTGCGGGTTTCCCCCCCCTCCCTCTTTGGGTTTCTGATTAGTTTACAGTCCTGTAGTTCCAGCTGTTTTATTCCAAAACCCTAAAACACTAACGCTGGGGAGTTCTGCGTAATTGCACATAATATGCGCCACATTATCCATTTCAGGAACTCTGCTGAAAGGCAGCTGCAATAAGGGGTTTTCTAAAGGCAGTCTGGTTTACACTAATGGCCCTAACAGGAAGGAAATGCAATTTGAAAGAAGCTGATGCCTACGCTCTATTCCTGACTATAATATTTGATTTAATTATTAACTGTCAGTGATGGAGAGGCAGATCCTACATGGTATTTGGCTTCTGCTATGGATCACTGCCCAAGACCAGTGCTGAAGGGGGTATTTTTTTTAGATGGCGGTGGAATGCTGACACTTAATTATTACATTAAAACATATCTCCTGAATATTCCTTGAATCTTATGAAACAGCATCTTGTATTGTAATAGACTATGTGCTGAATTTAGCATAATCTCTCTCTCCTCTCGATTTCTTTCTCACACACCCATACCCACAATTATAGCTTGGGGTTACAAGCTGGGGGGGGGGAACTATCTTACATTATTCTCTATCCTTTAGCCAAAATTGTCTTACAGGAAAGTTGTGGTGTTTCTATGGCATGAATATCATTCTTAGGTATTGCACAAAGTTGTGAGGACCTGACTCTTCCTCCAACAATGCGATGGGGACATTAGTACTGGAGTTCTGACATAAGTGTGTGTCTAATGATTTTGTGATTTTACTGAGCCTTGATGAAGTTTTAATTGATTTTTTTTCTGTTAATGACATTCTTTGTTTTTTGTTTGTTTGTTGCCCAGTGTTTCTTGGATAGATGGGTAGCCATATGATGGATGGATGGATGGATGGGCTTTGCTAAACAACTTGCACAGAATTGTATCAGGCAAAATTTAGGACTTGATCAAAAGTACTGCTGATCCCTAAGAGCCTACAATCTTCTTACTGTACCCAGCCCACCAAAACAAGGAATGAATCAGCGTACCACTTGATGGCAAGGACTGCATATGTGAATCTAAGGTGCCCAGATCTCCATTTTGTATCAAGCACAGCAGTAAAGAGCCTATACATGTCAGTTATTCTAAGCAACTCCAAGACAGTTCAGTAGCCTTCTTTGGACATCTTTCTCTACTTAGTCTGGCAAAATGTTCAAGTGAACAAGGTGTCTCCAACATCTCTGTCCCCACTCAATCAACCAGTAGCCTTCACAGGTTGTGGACAATCCATGAAAGAAAGATTTATTGTGTATTCAGGAGAAACATGAGAATCCTTTTCATGCGCATACATCCTGACTGCACAGGAATTCAGATTTCATAAAGGAATTTGCTGAATCTGCAAGGAATCTCCTTTGACACTCGATGTACAAGCTGCAGGAAAGAAATGGGAAGAAACATTAAAGGTGGAATAAATAGACTCAGCTCAACCCCTTCCCCTCTACACATTGTTTGAATGTGTGGAAGGTAAGTTTGCAAAAGAGCCAAGGAAGAAAATACACCAAAGCAAACATTAGACAGCTAGCATGAGGAAAATTTTCACTCTAGTTGGCTAGGTCTGGAGCAGAGGTGGGTTCCTCCCTGTTCGGACCAGTTCACCCAAACCGGTAGCAACCCGCTGGTGACATCACGATGATGTCACAGAACCTGTTCAGTCGGTTCCGGTCCGTAGGTGCTGCCATCTTTTTTTGAATTTTTTTCCTGGTTTTTTTTCTTCTGCACATGCACAGAATCCGAGTTTCCGGCACTGTGCATGCAGCCGCCATCTTGTTTTCGGCTTTTTGGGGGGAGGTTATTTTTTTATTTGGGGGGGGGATTTTTTTCTGGGTTTTTTTTCTTCTGCGCATGTGCAGAAGCCGAGTTTCCAGCACTGTCCATGTGGTCGCCATCTTATTTTCAGCTCTCATTTTTTTGCATTTTTTTGCATTTTTTGCCACTGCGCATGTGCGTGCATGCCCACGAGCGCGGCCATGTGGAGCAGCAGGAAGCGAACCAGGAGTGAGGTGAGTTAGAACCCACCCCTGGTCTGGAGGTTTAAGCTAACTTGTCTATGAATCATACTAGATCAGGGGTGTCAAACTCAAGGCCCGGGGGCCGGATCTGGCCCAAGGGTGCTTAGATCTGGCCCATGGGGCCGCCCTGGAAACAGCCCGGGGGCCGGATCTGGCCCACGGTGCCTCTGCCAGCAAAAATGGAGCTCGGGAGTATTGTGTAGTGGGCTTCAGCAGGCAAGAAACAGACAATAATGGATACAACAACATTTATTGACTGAAAACTGGAACTGAGGTACTGCAGGCAAATTCCTGTAATTTATACTCTGGGCCCACAGGGTCTTAACCAATCATAATACTTGAAAAAGCCCACCCAAATATGAATGTTCTAAGTTTCCCTCCAAAACAGTTGGAGTTAACAGTTAGGATCATCTAAAGGTTAGTTTCACTTTATCAGGGTTTAACACAACTATATACTGTATATTGAATACATAACAGGGAGGGCCGCTCATTTTTGCTGGCAGAGGGTTGCAAGAGGCCGTTGCAGCTGAAAAGGGAGCCTGTGACAGCTGCACACACCCTTTCCGAGCTCCATTTTTGCTGGCAGAGGGCTGCAGGAGGCCATTGCAGCTGAAAACGGAGCTCGGGAGCCCGTTTTCGCTGGCAGAGTGCTTGGGCACAGGCACCTGTGACACGAGTGACGTCAAGCTGCCCACACCCACCCTGGCCACGCCCACCCCAGCCCCTCAAAGACAAACACAGCCCTGAGGCGGCCCTCAATGAAATCGAGTTTGATACCCTTGTACTAGATAGTTAAATATCAATAGCAGCCACTATTAAAGTAACTTCCTATTTGCAACATGCAGCTGGCTATTATGGGAAGAAAAGGCTAGGCTAGATGCTGGCTTTCCAATCTATGGCCATTGTGAGGTTTGGTATGTTTGGTTTTTGTTTAGGATGATGCAGGAACCATCTTTAGGCCTGCGCATTGTATATGAAAGACGACGCTATGGCTTGCTAAGCAAGCCATGATTTTGAAAAAAATTACCATGACTGGGCTAATATTGTATTTCTCAAGGGACTGCTACAGAAGAAGAATTATTGTTGAAGGAAATGTATGTGCATGAGAGCAGACAGGAGACCATTACCTTTATCAAGCTCTCTGCTTGGTTTCCTAACTGGTCCTTTTTCATCAGCATAGCTGTCAGCCTAGAATACCTCATGGGTCACCCATCTTGAGATCTGAAGAAATCTTGTTTGTGATTAAAATGCCTGCCTCTTTTCACTACCACTCACACATAGCTTTGTCTCTTGAAAACCTGCCTGTTCTCTTGCATTCCAAGACCTTATCTACACATAGTTTCTACACATGTGTATACCAGTGGTGGGTTCCTACCGGTGCGGTCCACTCTATAACACCGGTAGCGGCCTGCTGGTGATGTCACAGTACTGGTGTGGTCGGTTGCTGGTGCCTGGGCACCGCCATTTTTTTAAAAAAAAAATTTTATTTTTAAAAAAATTTTCTTCTGCACATGCCCAGAAGCCGAGCTTCCGGCACTGTGCATGCGCTGCCTTCCTACCCCACAGTGAGTCAAAGCAGGGGAGGATGGCTGAGGGAGTGCGTGAGACGCTGAAAGAATGGGCGGCAGGAGCTTTCTCCATTCCCCTTCCTTCAGCAGTCCGAGAAGCCACGAACGTGTGGTGATGATCCCAGGCATTTTCGCACATTCGAGGCTTCTCGAGCTGCTGAGGGGAGGGGGAACGGACGGCAGGAGCCTAGGATCATCGAATGGGTAGAAGCATTCAGGCCGGACGGAGCCTCCTAGAAGAACCGCTGCCACGGTCTTGCTGCTCCTGTTGCAGGGGGCTGCATAGAAGGAGGAAGCAATATTAGAAGTGCTCACCGCCTTGAGTTTATAAAAATAATAAAAGGCAAGATAGTAAAATAAAGTATACTCCCCTGACTGCAGCCTGTGTGGTACAGTCCATTCTTCTTGGGGACCTTATCACCTCATTCTGCCTCTACCTAATGTTCCTTCAGAGCCAGAAAAATGGTCCACCGGGTTCTACAGAATGCCTCTCTCTCTCTGTGCGTCTATGCACACAAAATTGAAGAACAGCTTTCGCTGTCAATATTTGGTTGCTCAAATTCTTATTTTCCCCAAAGCATGAAAAACAGTGTATTTCTCCTTAAAGGGCAAATTCAGTACCGACACTGAATACAGCTGTGCTTTTGAAAGGCAAAAAAACAAAAGTTTCAGCCCGCTGAAGTCATTCAGCTGGGAAACAGGAGTTTAACACTAGTAGTAAACAGCATAATTGAGCAATGTAATTTCAGTGGGGTATTTTGTATCTGTCTGCTAAGATTATTATCATTGAGATGATGCTGGACAGATGCAGGATTGTAGTTCGAACCAAACAATGGAGGCAATATTGGGAATAAATCCAAAGTGTTCTCCATTGTTTGCAAAAGTAGTTTTTACCTCGTTATTTGATCCATAATTTCTCACCTTTCATTATGCATGTGCTTCTGCACAGAGACACACACAGCTTTGACTCAGTGGGATGCCTTCCCCCCCCTTTTTGGGTCTTTATGATTTTAAAGGGGATTGTTTATTTTTGTCATGAGTAAAATGGAAAGCAACAAAAGCTTCCTGAAAATATGCTGCCACTATTTAAATGCCTAATTGGCTTAGACAGATTAAGAGGGAAATAGGAGAGCCATTGACAGCGAGTTTCCGCTCTTGGGATAAGACTCAGAAATTTCTTAGACAATCATTTCCTCCCAGCTAACCTCCTTTACACCACAAAGGCTAATGCGCATGCGCGGAGAGAGAGAGAAAGAGAGAGAGAGAGAGAGAGAGAGAGAGAGAGAGAGAGAGAGAGAGAGAGAGAGAGAGAGAGAGAGAGAGAGAGAGAGAGAGAGAGAGAGAGAGAGAGATCAAATGGCAGGCTGTACTTATTACAGCATGATCCATCTCAGACTTGATATTAAATCGTCAGCAACATTCTCAGTTTTATATGGAATGTAGGTATTTTTATCTTGAAATTTTATATATTTAGGCGTAGAGTTCACTCATCATTCTTTGACACCTGAGCCCTATTTTTTTTTAAATCAAGTATCATCAAAGGCGTAAACGAGAAGACAGGCATTCTTGTTGGTATTTCCCTCTTACACGGGATATTGGGCTACAGCATTAGCCAAAACGCAGAATGAACTTCTACAGCAGGGAGCTGAAGAAGTCGGCTCCCTATGTGATTTGCATCCTCATTATTTTGGGTTCTGAATGGCAAAGGGAGCCTGCTCAACTCAAGTAGTCTCCAATATTTGGAACCAGGTCACATGTCAGAAGGACCCCCTCCCCCCCTCCACCTCCAAAAGAGGAATTTTAATGCTTTGACAAAGGTATAATTTATGAAGAAAAACTGCAGCCACTGTTTCTTATGATGGCCTGATGCCAGGTTGTCATGTCTCATCATCTTTTCTTGTACATTAGAACTACCAGAACTGGCCCAAGTTTTAGATGAGTGGAATTCTATGGGGGATTCTAGTATGTGAAACCTGGAGAGGTTTAGAGCCACTCCATCCTGAACCAACACCTAGCAGGATGTCCCATTCTGAAAGATCAGAGCCTTGAAAGACCCAAAGTACCTTGATTAGTTCATTCTCCTCTTTGAAACCAACTAAGGTCAATTCAGATAATCTGTTAAGGAGAATAAATCTCCATAGAGGCGATGTTGATCTTTCTCTCAAAACTCAGACATTTAGAAATAAAGCCGAAGTTAAAAGTCTAATAGAAAATATTTATTTCAGTACAAAAACAATAAATTCTGAATAGTTACATTCTTGCTAATTAAATGTGACCGTTCCAGTCAGAGCCAAACCACAAGAGAATAATGGAGAATCAGGAATGCACACATGCACAGAAGATCACATCACGTGTTCTACTTGTAATGGAATGTACCATAATATTAGAATAGGGATGCATCACCCTGCATATACATACAACTGGCAATATTCACCACGTGACATAATCCATGGAGCAAAATGGAACGCCTAGAGGAAAACGCAAATATTCTGGGCTTGGAAAATCTGGAACTGCGCCGCCTGCGGTCCGATCTAAGCATAGTACACAAAATTGTCTGCTACAATGTCTTACCTGTCAATGACTTCTTCAGCTTCAATCACAATAATACACAGGCAAACAATCGATACAAACTCAAGGTAAACCGCTCCAAACTCGATTGCCGAAATCACGACTTCAGCAACAGAGTAGTCAACGCCTGGAATGCTCTACCCGACTCCTTTGTTACCTCAAACCCTCACAGCTTCAACCTCAAACTGTCTACCGTGGAGGGCGTGCATAAGTGCACCAGCGTGCCTACCGTTCCTGCCTTACTGTCTCCATTCATCTGTACTTACTTCCTTTGTTTATGTTTATACCTATACCTGTTATCTTGTTCATGTCTGACAAACAAACAAACAAACAAACAAATAAATAACCAGGTAATTTTTTTACATCAAGCTTTATTCTTGATGTAAAAGATTACTTTAGCTAGGGCAAGACTCTATACATTCAGTTAACGATTTGAAGGAATATCAGAGCACTTACTCTAACCATTAGTCAAAGATTTAAAGGAATAGCAGAGCATTTACAAAAAAAACATATCGTATTTTTTGAAGTATAAGACGCATCTTAGTTTTGGGGGAGGAAAACAAGGGGGAAAAATTCTGCCTCTGTCTCCCAGCAAACAGCAAACAGTACCAATGATATACACTGTTTGCTGTGTATTTCTGTGCATGTGTGCCTGACCCATAGAAATAGCAAAGAATTGGAGAAATGTACATTATGGTAGTATATTAATGCCAGAAAGTTTTCTTAAATGTAGTCACACTAACTCCTCCCAATTATTTAAATAGATCTACTCCAAACATGATTAAGTCAGGGTCTAACTCAGCTGCCTTATCTTCATACTACAACAGGACACTGTTACATTTCAGACTATCCTTGTACAGATGCTGTTAAAATTGATGTGGCTTTCTGGAAGTATAGTTATTCTCTGATATGTAAAAGAAGATGCAATAGCACTGGGCCTCTTCAGATCAAGCATTTATTTTAAAAAGCTTCTTCATTTTGTTAAGTTGTCTAGAACAATAATAAAGCAGTCTTTAAAAAAATAAGTCTAATAATTTGAACATTCTATAGGCATTTATAGTTATTGACTTACCTCCTTGCAGCAAACAACAAACAGCCAGTTTCAACACAGCTTGATTAGCGCAAGAAAATAAAAATCTGCCTCTTCCTCTACCTTCGAGCAATTTGCCTCCTTGTGGTTTTAGTTTCACTTTCAGTTTTAGCACAAGCAGCTAATAGTTTCAGGCTGCAGGGATTGCCAGAGTCTATTGCCGCCTGCCTGCAGCCTGAATCAGCTGATGGTCGGGAGGCCGATAATCAGTTGCTTGTTCTAATCAGGCTCTGCACTGTTTGCTGCAAGGAGGCAAATTGCTGGGAGGCAGAAGCCAAAGGGTGGGGGTGGCTTGGCAGGGCTACATTCGGTGTATAAGATGCACCCAAGTTTTCACCCTCTTTTAGTGGGGGAAAGGTGCATCTTATACTCCGAAAAATACGGTATTTTGCAGGTGTTCTACTATACACATGATGGGGCAGCACCCTAAAGTACACTAATTTGAGGGAACAACAGACACAGTTCTTCAACTTTCATTTTATTTCATTCATTTTAATTCACTTTCAGTTCCTTCACTTCATCTTTCACTTACCCTAAGTCAGGGGTCAGCAACCTGCAGCACTGGAGCCGCATGTGGCTCTTTTATCCCTCTGCTGCGGCTCCCTGTCGCTCAAAATATGCGTCACAACTGCCAATGTGCGACACCCACCGACACGCAATTTATTGAGGTTTTTGAGCCCCAGTAGGCCAACCATGGATAAATCCAAGAAAAGAAAAGTTTCAGAAGAAAACAGAATCTTTAATTCAACTATATATGCTAGTTTTGTGGCCTCTCAGGAAATAGTCAAGCACGGGAAGAGTTTTGTGGCTCCTGGTGTTTTCTTTTCTGTTGGAAACTGGTCCAAATGGCTCTCTGAGTGTTTAAGGTTGCTGACCCCTGCCCTAAGTCAGGAGCATTTTTTTCCATATTACTAGCAGAAGCCAGCTACACTGAGTGATGATTGTTAGACGGGAGAACCTGGCCTAAAGCCGCTTCCAGTTCCAAAGAGCATACCCACCAACCATTAAATGCTGAGTGGGTGTGCTCTGGGGCAGGCCTAAACTACTGCACAGTGTTTTAATAAATACAATGTTATGTTTGCAATCTAAAGCTATGGGTAAATTATGGGCAAAGAGAAAAAAAATCATCCTGGATTCAGAGTCTGGTTCTCGTCTCCCTAACCGAATGAATTTAGTGGGAAGAAAGCAACAGCTGCCTGCCTTGATGGAGATCTATTTATGTAAAATGCTCCACTGCCACCTTTCATGCGTTTTCCTGCTGACAATGCTCATAACCATCATAACTATCCTAAGCTATTGTGTATACAACTCACATGGCTGGGACGATATATATTTTTTCCAGGCTTTTGCAGTTCACTATCATCTAGCTGCATTACACTTTAGCTCCACTCTTCTGCCCACAGGGAAAAATCACCAGGGGGGGGGTTGGTCTTAGTGCTTTTTTTTGGGTGGGCAAGCTTATTATCTAAGAACAAAAGTCAAGTCTTAGAAAAGATACAAAGATATTGGGGACCTCTCCCCCAGGTTCCATTCCCAGGAATTAATTAATTAAAATGTATTTATTTATCAAATGTATACAACCCCCCACAATCTGCCCCCGAAGAGAACTATTCATTTCTTTAGCCTATGTCATACAATGTCAGGGATGCTACAGGAATGCTACACATGCTAGATACAATGCAGTTCCTGACAGGCTAGATTGGTAGTTCATTCTCTTCGGCCTCTCCGTGTCAGGGTTCCAAGTAACACCCCCAACAAAAGAAGACTCTGAGGCTAGAGGTCCCTCAAAGTTCCATTTTATTAGAGATGTCATATTGGCACATCTTGGAAAACCCGAATCTGAAAGCTTCCAGATTTTCCCCACCCAAAAGAAAGTCAAAGTCCCTTCCCCTGCACCCACATGTTCATCACATGGTCCAATCACTCCACTGTCCCAACTGGAGATGCCTCCCAGTCACGCCACTCCAAGTGCAGGCTGAACCGTCCTTTACTCCTGGAGAAAAGAATGTTGTTGTGGCTATATATCTCTAACACTCCATGAAATCCCCCCCTCACGGTTTCCCACAGCACTAAGTGTGCAGCCCTGAAGATCCAAAGAAAAAGATGGCCTCCAGGGCTGGCCTCCGTGCCTATCCTTGGTGCACTGCGTGGGGCAAACTAGTTTTACATCAATTAGCTAGCGGCACTTGGAACAGTTGCTAGCTGTTCCAAGCTCCTCCACCAGTCTCACCTCACCTTGTGTTGCAATGCCTTGCCAGGTCCAGTGCCAACTTCCACTCTCCACACACACAAATGCAGCTCAGGTTTCTTCCCCCCCCCCCCACCAAAGTGGTACCCATTTATCTACTTGCAATATTGCCTGCTTTTGAATTGCTGGGTGGGCAGTAGCTAGGGATCGAGCGACAGGAGCTCACTCTGTCTCACAGAGCAGGGCTCAAACTGCAGACCATTTCTGGCTGGCAGTTCCAGCGTCATTAAGCCTCTGCGCCACAGTGTTCCTTAGGAAGGGGACTCTGGGCAGCTCACAATAATATTTTTACACTTCTATCAATAAGTATTTGTCCAGTGTGAAGGCAATTCATCAAGGCAACAAATTAATACCTGTTTCTCTCTCTGGATCAAGTGTTGAGGGTAGTGATTATTTCCATGTTCACTAAGTCTAATTCTGTCCAGAGAGTTTTACTTTGCTTTGGTAGAAATCTTTATATTCCTACTGCACTCACTTTACTCACTCCCCTACATATACAACGATCACTCTTCATCAGCCCGGGGCATCAGCATGGCTATGTAACAGCTTGAATGTGGAAAGAGAAGCTGGCTGGATGTGAGGTTGTGTGTTGTGATCCAAATTTATTTCTCTCTACAATAAATAAATGTAAAGATCACCTTCAGCATGTCCATCTGCCAAATCTTAAGAAAGAATGAATAGATGTAATATTATTCTCTGGTGATCACCATCTTCTGGCTGTTTTCTCTGACAGATTCACACATTTTCAGCAGAATCTCCTCCAGTATTTTGTAGATAGCAATGGGTGAATATACCCTGCATAAACTGAAGTTCATCATTCCATGCCTGCTAAGTACCTACGGAGTCTTTCTCCTATCTACCTGTATTTTCAGAAGAGCCTACCCATCATTGATTTACAAGCAAACAAAGTGTTTGTTCTCCAGTACAATACTGAAGAACTTGGCTCTTTCTTCTTTTGCTTAGCCCAAGCTTTCCAAGGTGGCTTATGCGTCAAAAACAGTAGTATCCCACAAATACTCATCTCACTTTGATTGTGTCCTGTTTATAAGGGTGGCTGATATTGAACCGAGCAGTTCAAACAGTAAAAGGGAGGGCAGACATCCATTCAGAATTTAGAGAGGGGAGAAGATTATTTATTTGTAGAGCGATGGGAGCATTGTGACAAATGATTGTACTAAGAAGGAAGACAAACTAGAGGAAGAATACCCTTATTAAAAGTTCCGAAGATTATTTTAAAGAAGACAACATTAAAATAAGACCACTGGCTACTCCCAGCTGCCTGCAATATGGCAGTTCAAATCTTATCAGGCTCAAGGTTGACTCAGCCTTCCATCCTTCTGAGGTTGGTAAAATGAGGACCCAGATTGTTGGGGGCAATATGCTGACTCTGTAAACCGCTTAGAGAGGGCTGTAAAAGCACTATGAAGCGGTATATAAGTCTGAGTGCAATTGCTAAGTGCAATCGCTACTTAGAGCTTCCTCCTTCTTAAATTCTTTATAGAATTTTATTTCTTCTTGAGAAAATGAGGTAGGAGGGAAGGCAGAGATTCATGAGTCCTGGAAATTTGACCTAGCCTGAATATGAATGAGCTCTCCTCAATTTCACAGATTTGGAAGTTGTTAACAAAATATCTATTACTGCCTGTAATATGTAAGTTACATAGGAAGGAGGAAAGGGGGAAAGAAAAGGGAGGGGGAGGAGGAAGAAAAGGAGGACAGGGTTTTGTATTTGATATGTCTTAGGAGACATACAAACTGAGGCAGACACGTTTGAAAGGCTAACAAGTTTATTCAGCTCAAGGTAAATGCTAACAGTGAAAGCGCTAGCCTATCTGCTTAGCGCGGCACGCTCAGGCTAACAGAGTGTGGCAAAGTCAGTACCCTTGACAGCTCCTTATATAGTCGAGCCAGAACGGCTGCGACCAATCAGCTTGCAGCAGCAGCCCGGCTTCAGCTGAGGACCTGTGGGAAGCCTGGACGCAGCAGTATTCCTTGAATGTCTAAACATTTAAAAAGTGGGCAATATTCATCACATCTTGTGACACTGAATTCCATAGCATATGTCTTGATGTTCCTGCTAGCAAGATCAAAACAATCTTTTGTTTTTCTCCACCCTAGGAGTAATACAGGGGTGGGTTCCTCTTACCTGCCTACCGGTGCACTGTGCGTGCATCATCTTGTTTCACGCGCACGCTCGCTACGCATGTACGTCCTGTGCAATTTTGCTTCCTGCTCATGCGCGGAAGCAAAATCTCACGAGGGGACACAAGCGAGAGATTTTGGCTATTTTTTTGCTTCCGAGCATGCACGGAAGAAAAAATAGCCAAAAACTCTCTCTCACACGCATCCCCTTATAAGATTTTGCTTCCGCGCATGCGCAGGAAGCAAAAAAAGCCCAAAAATTCCAGAAAAAAGATGGCGCCGCACGACGGACCAGCGAAGACGGCACCGGAGCTGTCGCACGCAAATTGCGTAATCGGCAGGTCCCTACCAGAACGGCGCACTGGACTGCACCAGTAGGAACCCACCACTATAGTAATACGAGCAAGAGTTTCTGATAGCAATATAGAAATATGAAAATAAAGGGGGGGATAGGCCTCATCCTCTAAAACAAATGATTTTTTCCAATCATTTGATGATTGAAAAAAAACAACCCACTATTTTTCTCTTTCTTTGAATGCCTCGTGCATGAAAGGTTCATGGCAAGTAATAATGGCATTACCGTAGGAAGACCTCCTTTGCCTGCTGGGGGTTATCCTCTGATGTCACTGCAAGAGGGAATGAAATTTTCCCCCAGTGCGGGCTGTCAGCAAGGCAGCTGTGGATTTCCTTAAAGTAATAGAAATCTGAAAATAGAAAAAGTATTGATTGAGGCTTTCTTCCCTACAAGGGAAGAGCAAAACAGGCCCAGCAGGTAAAATAGAAGACTTGTTTGCAGGAGAAAATAAAACATGTCTGAGGAAGGCAGGGAGTTGCTGAGGAAATCTCTGGGCTTATTTATTTCCATATTTTTATTAAGAGATGGGATGATTGGAGATTAAATTAAAAAGAAACGTCAAATCCATAACAGTTCTTAGTCTGCGAACTCTTCCCACAGGCTACCTCATAATTCTAGTTTTTAAAGAACATTCCTGGGTAGAGAAATTTTTCTGTAGGCAGAAAGATACCCAGGAGGCAAGACTACAAGTCTTCACACCGTGTTTGTGTTTGTGTTTTTGTGTGTGAGTGCGTGCTTTCCTAAAGGAAAGGAAAGGTTAACTGGTAGAGGGATTTTCAAAGAAAATCCCTCTTCAAATCCCCATCTTCATTCTGAAATTGCATCAGAAAGTTCAAGTTCCTGTTGATTTCTGTATCCGGGATGCAGTGGGATGCAGTGATAGCTTTAGCTACGGTTGAGTGAGTACTGTTCTTTATTTAATTTTGATAGTTAATAGTTTGACTGCAACCTGAGATGATGGCTCTCTAAACATCTTCCCAGGTAGTATCAGGCAGCCCGGTGACAAAAGTGAACGAGATGGCGCAGTGGTTAAATGCAGCACTGCAGGCTACTGCTAGTTCAGCAGTTCAGCTGTTCAAATCTCACCGGCTCATGGTTGACTCAGCCTTCCATCATTCCGAGGTGGGTAAAATGAGGACCCAGATTGTTGGGGGCAATATGCTGAACTCTGTAAACCGCTTAGAGAGGGCTGTAAAGCACTATGAAGCTGTATATAAGTCTAAGTGCTAGTGCTAGTGCTATAATACATATAAACAAATACTAAGTATACATGGATGTCAAGGTTGGAAATATAGCTAAAATAAATTCACTCTGTGTGGATAGACATTTAAAAAATAGTTTTTAAGATGGAAATTTGAGTAAAACTATGTTAAATTAGTAATATAAAAGTGCCTTGGAGGCAAGTTTGTTCATCGACCAAATAAAGCTACTCTCTCACTCTCTGGACACATCTATGGTTGCACAATCACTGTGCCTCATTGATAGAATTGTGGATAATATTCCAGATAATATTGCTTTAATTGATTAGCCATGCATGTTTTTTTCCATCAATTCTTTTTTTTTTCCTTTTCTTATTCCAAACAAGTAGAGGTAGGTAGCTTGATTGTTGTGCATTGTTTTCTGACTGATAATACTAGGAGCTTTCAATCTGGAAACATCTTAAAATGAGAAAGCCAAGTCAAGCATGACCCGTCAAAATACTCGTATATTATAAAGCTATTCAGCCTTTTCTTCCCTAGCTGATTTTTCTAGTAAGAAAATAGAAGATTCGTTACAACATACAGTAGAATTAGATACAAGAGATGGATATCTGGGCTCCTTATCACTGACACTTTATTTTTTAAAAAAGTATTACCTCAGTTCCTCTATTCCTCAGGCATTTAGACTTATATACATATGGATCTGTATGGATGTATGTCTTTATGTTTACATTCAGAATCCATTTTAACACATTGTTAATGAGAGTTCTGTATTTCTTTGTTTCGCTCCTTGAGTAATAATTAATTCTTTCTCATTATCTGGAGAAAAGCACCCTTAAACATCTATCCTACTCCCAACACATTTCAGACATAATTCTAAATATTGGCAATGATCTCACTTGGTCATCTCCCTTTCCCATGGTTGCAAGAAGATAAACATTCTCTCTCTCTCTCTCTCTCTCTCTCTCTCCATCCATCCATCCATCTATCATTTTTATCATCTGTTATCTATCTGCCCTAATTAATGATCCCAACTGAATCAGCTATTTCAATCCAATTGGAGCCCAATCCACAAATATCTTGGAGATGAATTACAGGGCTTTGAACTTTATGCCAGCATGAGCACCACAACCTCTCCGCTGTTTATTAAAGCAGTCAAACTGTTTAGCCTTCTTAGCACAACTGGAAAAAATATATATAGCCCCACTTTAATATCACATCAATGGCTCAATATCTGGGAGCAGAAATGTCTTTCTGTTTAAGGCTCACACAAAGGGATGACAAAGTTGGATTCCTTTATGTATAGCAGAGGTGCTTGGCTCAAGCTTTTGAGCCGAAGCATTTCCTGGAACCCATTTTGGAAATTTACAGTCTTAATATAGAATCGTTGAGATCATATAGGTGAGGAATTAATAGATTAGAAATCTGAAAAGGTGTTGAATGAAATCACTACAAAATCGAAAGAGGCGGGGAGCATGAAACAGACAACATTTCTCCATCCCAAGGGTGGGGGGGGGGAGGTCTTTTACCAGGCCAGCTAAGAATTCATTGTGCAAGTGACCTTTATAAGATTATTGTTTATGCTTTCTTGGTGCGAGATAAAGAAGGAAAAAAGAATATTCCAATTTATTTCAAAGGTTACCTATTAGAAGTGAATATTTAGTACGGCTGCATTATCATATTGCATAGATTTTACCTAAAAGATTGGACATTCTGTTTGAGATGTCCTTGTGCCACTTTGAATTTCCTGCCATGAAGGTAGAGATAGATAGATAGATAGATAGATAGATAGAGAGAGAGAGAGAGAGAGAGAGAGAGAGAGAGAGAGAGAGAGAGAGAGAGAGAGAGAGAGAGAGAGAGAGAGAGGGAGGGAGGGAGGGAGAGGGGGGAGGGGGAGGGAGGGAGGGAGGGAGAGAGAGGAGAGAGAGAGGGGGGGGAAGTTGGAGAAGACACTTGCTCCTCTTCCCAGAGGAGCCATAGTTTCCTACACTCAGCTGTCATTAACAAATTAAAAGTAGAAGTAGACTCTAACACATCTAGAAGTAGAGATATAAAACAAATTGTGTAGTCATCCTTCTATTCTTTCTGTAAGGAAAGTCTGTCCCATATTTCTGAGTTTTTATTCAATAGATGAACAGTCCTAATGATGATTGATTAATGATGTCTGGACTGTCAATTTTTGTTAACCTAAGTGATAATTTATTATCCCCTCCTTTAAATTAAAAACAAAACAGAAATCTAAGCAACTGGGGAATGTGGTTTATCTACCTACATGACAGCAAACAGAATGCATGAGCAAAAAGAGGAGTTTGTAAAATTCTTCCTTACTGTGACTTTCTGAGTTTGCAAACCGAAGAACGATTATATCATTCCAAAATATCCACATTCAAAAAAGGTAATTTGGAACTAGCAGTGTGTCACGATGTGAATAATTGCCAGTTGTGCATCTCTACTATTTCTAGATTTACTGTATTTCCTAATCAAGCAGACATGTGATATGTTTTACTACGCATGCGTGCATTCCAGGAGTTTTGTCTCCTCCTACTTTTTCTTCTCTTTCAAAGCCTCGCCCGAGGCAGACGTGAATTCTTAGCTGAGAAAATGTAGCTTATTAAAGGTTTATATTCCTTTGTTACTTTTGTACTGAAATAAATATTTTGTTAATTAGAATTGAATCTCGGTTTTATTTTCTAAGTACGAATGACTTCAGGGAAGCAAGATCCTATATCACCTCTTTGATAGGAAAATTCCTATCCGACACAGTGACACAAAGCTACTACTTGCCTGCAACTTTTTAAAGTAGCTGCATCTTTTTCAGGAGTACGTGGCTCTTGCCACAGCAGGCAGCCACACAATCCTCCCCCACCCCCCCCACCCCCCCAAAAAGACACAGCTATTTTAAAGTAAGCAGTGCTGTTTCTGTGCTTCCTCACACTTCCCTCACAAATATTTTCCCCACTATTTCCAATGTATTACACACCCCCAAGTATTATTGCAGGATGTCAGCTGAGACACAGAATTATGTCAGCCCTGAAAATTAATCTATCATCATTATTATGTCCATTTGTTAGGATTGTATGACAACCATGCAGACTCGTTATCCAGTCTGGTGGGTTGCTGCTTTAAAGAAGTATAAGTGGATGAATGAAGCTAACAAAAGAAGCACTGGAATTTAAAAATTGGAAGGCTGTCTGACGTATATAATTCATTATGTTACATGCTATGAATTTTTTTCTTTTATTATGTTATTATAAATCTTGTTAGATTATGTTATTTCAATGCAATGCTATTTATATAATATAATTAAATTTAGAATTTCTGTGGCATTACAAATTTGAAAGAAGCCAGGAAAAGTATCTGTTCATTTAAATGTATTTATATTTTTATTTCTCCCCCCACCCCCAAAAATGGTACTGACGTCAGCAATCAATTTTTTTGATCTGCTTTTCGACTGAAAGACGCTGTTTTAGGTGCTGAATAGATTGCCTATGTTTTAGCCCTTGAGAATGTTAGCCATGGATAGAAATGCATTGTCTGTAACCCAGGTTTACCCATTGAAAAACAGTGATGAATGAAATGTACCAATTAGTAGACTGACTGCCCAAACTGCTCATTCACCAAAATTATTAGCAATTATAGACCTCTTCTCCGTCTGGCCTTTCAAAACAAAAAAAAAAACAAAATCTGCAGGTGCAAAAATAAACTTGCCACCACACAAGCATTAAGGCTACATATTAAAAAAAAATAAAGTGATGCAAAAGTTTTACTATTTAGGGCAACACAAACAAGGTATCTAATTGTCAGGCAGATGATTTGTATTTCACTGTAATGCATTTTTGTTTCTTTCCCTTTAAATCTCCTTAAATTGTCAGCGCCAATGAACTAGAGATTTGTGCTGTTTTAGAGACAGCCATCATTTTAAATTTCTATTGATGAATTCATCCTGGACACTTAAAATGTGAATAGCATAAAGCCATTAACCCTCCCACATAAAGCTTTGCAGCAATATTAACTTCGGTTTCCTTGAGCTGAAGTATCTGAGAGCTAAATGTACTACTTTTAAATATGAGCCAGCAGTGTGCAGCAGCTGCCAAAAAAGCCAACACAGTTCTAGGCTGCATTAACAGAGGGACAGAATCAAGATCACGCGAAGTCTTAATACCACTTTATAATGCTTTGGTAAAGCCACACTTGGAATACTGCATTCAGTTTTGGTCGTCACGATGTAAAAAGGATGTCGAGACTCTAGAAAGAGTGCAGAGAAGAGCAACAAAGATGATTAGGGGACTGGAGGCTAACTAAAACATATGAAGAACGGTTGCAGGAACTGGGTATGTTTAGTTTAGTGAAAAGAAGGACCAGGGGAGACATGATAGCAGTGTTCCAATATCTCAGGGGTTGCCACAAAGAAGAGGGAGTCAAACTATTCTCCAAAGCACCTGAGGGCAGGACAAGAAGCAATGGGTGGAAACTAAACAAGGAGAGAAGCAACTTAGAACTAAGGAGAAATTTCCTGACAGTTAGAACAATTAATCAGTGGAACAGCTTGCCTCCAGAGGTTGTGAATGCTCCAACACTGGAAGTTTTTAAGAAGATGTTGGATAACCATTTGTCTGAAGTAGTGTAGGGTTTCCTGCCTAGGCAGGGGGTTGGACTAGAAGACCTCCAAGGTCCCTTCCAACTCTGTTGTTATTATTATACTTCTTACTGACTTGAATATTAAGAATGACTAGAATATTAATAATGCAGGATTATTGTAGTTTTGAAGACCAGTTCAAAAATCCCAGTTATAGAATGAGAATGTAAGTTTGTTGGGAGCATCCCTTGCCTATATTCAAAATATTCACTTGTTAATATATCTTTTTGTCAAACCCAATTCAATAAACGATAGTATGGCCTTTAAAACTGATATCAATTTGATTCTAGGTTCCTTAAGAAAACCTGCTTCTAATATCCAGTTTTGTAGGTATTACAATGACCTGCGGATCTCCAAACATCCCTGTTATTAGCAATAATACCAGTGTTGATGCTAGGAACTGTATTTTCCAGGATTATACCGTCTGTGATATATCCTACCCAGAAAACCATGATTAGTATCTGTAGGCTATTCTGATACTGATTATATTTCCAAGTTTGGGTAATGAAACGTCTCCAAGACGACCTCCAAACTCAGAGGGCACCAAGGACCCTTCATTTCAACCCTGAGCTACAAATATTGGCTATTTAAGTATCCACAGTTCTGAGATCATTGTGATGAAGATAAATGCAAACATGGTTTAAAATAGCTAGAAATGTTGCTGATTTTATTTCACTTTCTAACTGTCACGCTTGGTTTTTCCATTTTTATTTATGCTGTGTTTCTCTGTTTCTTTAATGGTGTGAAAATTATCCGGGGTTTGTTATTGTTAGTCGGTCTGAGCACCTGTTTTGTGGAAGGTGTGATAAATAAATAAATATGTTTTCATTCTCTGCCCATCCTCAATAGGACTTTCTTATCTCATGGACTTGAACAAAAGGGCTGATGGATACGGTAACTTTTCTGAAGCTCTAGAACAAAGACATAACAATGCTGAGGTCCATATATTTTCTAATAATCTTTGGCACATATTCTGACAGTATCTTTTAAAAACTGTTCTAGATGAGCAGACTCGTCTGTTGTTCAAAGACACCAAATAAGCACTTGTTGAATTTTATAAACACTTCTAACATTTATCAGCAGTATGTCTGGTACATCACATGGTGATCTGACAATGAAATCTAATACTCCAGCAAAACTGCAGTTTCAATCTCCTAGAAGTTTTCTTCTCCTGAAAAAAGAAGCTTTTGTTTTTCTACTTCATTCTGAAGATGATTTAGAATTTCTTTAGTCTTTTATTATGACAATAGGACAAAAAATAATAATTCCCTCTTCTCTTTCCCATTACACATTTTTTCCTCTCTGGTGGCCCTGGTTTCCCCAGCAAAAAGGTAAATAAAAATAAAACCTCATTGGATGAATTTCTCATGATTATCTTCTCATGAAATGTAACTGAGAAGCTGCCGGTTGCTCTAAAAAAAAATCATATATACACATACTTATACTTTAGTCACTTTATAAAGAAAATAATGCAAGTACGTTAAATTGTACCCATAAAAAGTTCACCACAGTTTTCTTCTTTTGTGTGTGTGGGGGGGGGTATAGAAAATGTGATTTTTTAATATTTGTATTTGCTGTTTTTAATGTATTTTTTTAATTTATTGTTGTGCACAGCCCAGAGTACTTTCAGTAGGGTGGATGGCTATATAAATTTGTTTAATAAAGAAAGAAAAATAAATTCATTTACCACTATATTGAATAATGAAATTTCCATGCAGTATGGAAATCAAATGTTTAGCAGTTCCACCGCCTGGATTGTGAATTCAGCAGCCTGGATGAAATTTTACAAGAAGTGGTAGCAAATAATTGGGTGGGGTCCAGAAATGTCCGTTAACTACTGGTACTTTCTGCCAATTAAAGGTAAAATCCTGTTGGATAGTATTTTTAGGACAGTCAGTAGTGCTGTGGAAAGAGGCTGTTCGTTAATGTGAAGTCTGCTTCTTTAATTAGCAGGATACATCTGTCTTGATAGGTCTGTAGAAGCAAAAGGAAGTATATTGAGATTTTTCCAAATAATAAAATTTTCAACACCGTAATCTTTTATGCCAGCCTTCCCCAAAAATTGATGCTCTTCAGAGTCATTGATGGAATTGGGTAAAGTTGTTCCCTAGTATAAAACTTGACTGAAATCAGTGGGATTTACTTCTGAGGTGACAATGAACAGGATTCCTCTATTAGATCCTATTAATAGGTTCCTCAAGCAACAGGACTGATCTCATCTTAGCATTTCTTACATGTATTCTCCTTACTACCTTCTGTTACACCCTCTCACCTCACCCCAATTTTGCCTCCAGCTTTTCCACAGGCTTCAAGATATTCCTGTACAGTGGATGCCTTATAAATATTGTCTCTCACTATCGCTGGTTAATCAGCCCCCTGTGTCAACTTTCCTGATCACAGATTTTATGCTTTTTAAGCTGCTCTATACCGCACATTGTTTTGGTCTCCAAATCTTCTGTCTTTGTACCGGTAGAACTTGTAGTGACCAGATTCCAGTTGCAAAGATTCAGGTTAACCTGTACCAGGTTGAATTTTGCTGCATGCTTCTGCTGTTTTAAACACAATTGCCTGTATGCAGCTCAGAGTTCATGGCAATGTTTAGCAAGTGAAGGGACTGAGCTGCATTTGAGGCAGTCTGGTCCAAGCTGTTGAGTCTGCTTGGAAAGTCAAACATGCCCCTGCGAGTCTTATGCCCAATCTTGTACTCAAGAAAGAGAGGAAATAAATATTGTTTTCTGCTTTTCAAATCTAGCAGCAGAAATACCCCAAGTCTTTTTTGTTACGCTATTATAGAAGCGGGTATTCCTTTTGTTTCCTTACCTCCCTGGAAACAATGATCTTCATTGTGCTTTTAAGGGTCCCTTCCTTCCTTCCTTCCTTCCTTCCTTCCTTCCTTCCTTCCTTCCTTCCTTCCTTCCTTCCTTCCTTCCTTCCTTCCTTCCTTCCCCATCACATGGATTTGGTATAACTGTTCTAAATGAAAGCATAACAATAAGATTAGCTACTTGTTGAAAGATGTATTAAATGTTCCACTCCATCAATAGCTGCACACGCATGCAGGTACACACACATACACACACACACACACACACACACACACACACACACACACACACACACACACAATGACGCAACTGGATTTTCCAAATGAGAACATATTTTCAATTTATTAGAAATAGAACCAGCAATTTTTTTAAAAAAAAATTATCCGGTGAATATGAGATACATTCAGTAGGGAGGTCAGATGTTTTCATGGCAGGTTCTGGAATGATATTTTTAGTTTACGATCACACTACCAAGAATTTCCCATCTGGATGTTCTACTGTGAATCTTTTCAGAGAAAAATTATTGGCAACAAATAAATGCTACTTGGAAGACTCTCTGTTGTGCATAAGGCGGCAGAACGAAGGCTGATTTGCCTCTTGAACAGGCTACGTCTGTTGCCGATGCTGAGTAGAGATGGGTCTGATTGCTGAATGAGTGGCAGAGAAAGTGAGACAGAAAGGAAAGATTACAGCCACAAAAACTAGCTTATTGGGAATGCTTCCTGTCCAAACCACACCAAAAGGAATACAACTCAGAGCTCTTGCTTAAATCCTATTCATTCCCATGGCATCGATGCATATTTTCCTCATATGATACATTTCCATAATCTGCACAAAGGAGACTCAATCATTTTCATCAATTCTACTGAAAACAACGTCAATTTTTAACAAGTAACCTGGACCCTACTTTTATTTTTTGTCAAAACAAAAGAAACAACCACCACCATAAAACAAGGGAAGAATACACTCGGTTAGAATAGTAGAAATAAATAGGTTCCTTCCCACCCCCCCACCCCCAGTAACTGGCAGCATAACTTTACCCAATTAAAATGATTTTTCGGCTTATCAGATATAGCCAATTAGGAATGTTAAACTTATTTTAAAAGAAAGACACTGACAGTGTCTAATTATATACATATATGTTTGGGAGGCAAATTAGTTTGCATTAAAGCTGCACATTGGCCTTACCGCTCTTATACAATACTTCCATCTAGTGGATACTGTTGGGGTTATTAGTTTTATTGAAAGGCAAGGCAAGGAGAGCCGTATTAAAGAAGGTACCTACTATATAAATATGGAGGGAGCCCATTCCATAAAACAAACTGATTTAAAATAATCATTTCCAAAGCTGTGCATCATTACACTTTTAACAGGCATTTGAAATCTGTTTCCTTCTGAATCCAATGAAATGTTTGAGCAACGAGTGAGCTTAGGGAAGCAGAATCGGGCAGAACGCCAAACAGCTTGTAAACCCTTGATTCCAAATAAATGAAGGCTAGACTTCAATCACTTTCCTTCCACCCTGTGCTGTGATTTTTCTTGTGGAAATGGCATTATTGGGAAAGTGACAATGGCATCCATTTTATGCACTCCTGCTGGTAGTTTGTGCTGTTGGCGGAGGCTCTAATTCTAAATGTATGAAGATTGGGAGTGCTTGGCAAAGTGTGCCGAGCCAGAAAGTAGTCCAGTTTCTCTGCTGCCTTTTAAATACATCCCTTGGCAAGCCTTCTTCTATAAGCTTTTTTTCAGTCACGTATTTAGAAATGATTGCACTCCATAGAAATTCTGAAGCGTTGAGAATGTGTATAAAGGACAAGAATCGGGGGGTTGTCAGCAGTGGGAATATGTAGCTCTTCCAGTATTGCTGAACTACAGTTCCCAGCATCGTTCATTATTAACCATCCTAGTAGGGGTAGCTGGATGTTTTAGTTTAGTAAACATCTGGAGAGAGAGCTGTACATTTTTAACAAAGATCCATAGATCCTGGAAAGCCCACTTTCCCCACTCTATTGCCACAATGGGCTTCTATATTCCAATCCAGATAACACTACCCTTGCCAGAACCAGCCACTGAATGCAATGTTGTGGTAAACCAAGCTTTTATTGTTCTACCTAAACTATCTAATGATCATATCATGGTTCAGATAGTGAGGTGGTATAGCTCTGCTTCTTGTACTTTGGAAATATTTGGCATGAAGCTGTAACCAGAAAGCCATAAAGAGTGTCATGCTATGGCCATTCATTTTTCCCAAACCAAACCAACTAGAATCTGAGCTAAATAGGACCATGGATGTAATTTCCTGCAAAGATCTCCAAATCAGATTGTTATATTTGGACTGTCTGGAAAATATGTAGATATTACTGGACAGTTGCTATTCCACAGTCTACTTAGATGGGGGGAAAACGAAGCCTACAATCCCCCTTTTTTTAAAAAAAAATCCATAAACAACTTCTGGTAAGTTTGATCCTGACACTGCCAGTGTTTTTATTCCAGGAAGGAATCTTTATGACACATTGTTTTCCTTAATTATATAATAATCTGGTTTTTCATGATCTCTACAATGATTCCATTTCCATCACATTAACATTCTTCATTTTCTGCTGTTGGTCTTTACAGCAACATATGCCATTTCTTTTATCCAACAAACTAGTTCCTTGTAAATTATTTCCAGTAATAAATCCAGGTCTCTGTTGTCTGCTGGTAACTTGGATTTTTTATCCTTGTAGCATTGGTCATTCCTTCAATAACTTGGAGAGTCAAGAGTTCCAACTCTGATCCTTTAATCAAAATTCTCTAGGATCTTTATCAGCAATGAAACATATTAAAAAAAAACCTGTTGGTTGAATTAATTCCTAGAGGCATGTTTTGTAAGCTGTTGGGTACAGCATCAAGAGAACTCATGTGTGTATGAGACATACCAGGTCAAATAACACACTGTAACATATTTGTGTTTTACAATGATTGTACCTACTGTATATAGCTCTAAATCACCAGAGTAATCAAATGATGAGAACATGAATTATATACATGCATGAACCACTTTCAAGCCCACATCTCATTATTAGTTAAATATATGTAATCAATTAACATTATCTTATACTGATTGTTTTCTTTAGTAAACACAATATGTAGTCAAGATATATATGATGATACATCATCGTCATCTGAATTTTATCATCTGATAACATCACCACTCTACTCTCTATTTGAAACAGAGTTGGTTTGTGATTTTCACCAGAGCCATGGCTGATAGGAAGCCTTAATCCCCCTCTTTAAATGTGGAGACTGTGGTCCCAATTCTGATCGCATTTCCCCTAAAGCAAATATTCTAATAACAAAAATTGGACATGATGAATGTCTGCCTGCATTTAATATGCCATCCAATTTGCCATTCAGTCTCCTCTGTTTTCTCTGCAAAGGTCAGGCCCTTATAATGAGGCTGCAGATGATAAGTAATCTAGTAAGAGAGCTACTAGAGGAATCAAGTATCAAGCAGCATAAAACAGGCAGCTAATGAAAATCAGATTTCATAATAGCGGAAGGATAGTCCTCTCTCCCTCCCTCCCTCCCTCCCTCCCCCCCTCTTTCTGTCTTTCTCTTTCTCTCTCCCTCTCTCCATTCTTCTAATGTAAGAGAAACTTTTCTTTTTTCCGATTTTTCTGTGCTTCCTCATAATCGCCACTTTACCACAGAATGTCAGAGTATAAAGTGCAAAGGAAAAAGATTGCAACAATTGGGATTTCCATGGCAACACTACAGATTTGCCACAAAAGTTTAGACAGTACCATCCGTACTTATTTTCCAAGTGGGTGCAATGCCGACTCTAAGAAACACTCCAGGGTATCCCGTTAATAATTATAAAAGACATAATTTGACACACAGGCTCTCAGTGACTATACAAACAGAAAAGGATATTTCACACAGAGTTGGGGTTGTTTTTTTTCACATCACCAGAAAATTAGTTTCTATGATTGCAATGGATGCTATTAACAATGGTTTAAAATAGAGACAGCCAGCAGACAGTATCTGGGCCAAATCCCCTTCTTCCACCCCACTTCAAGGCAATTTTTCTGGCCCACAGTGACCTGCTAAATCAAAGCTTAGTCCGTAATATCTGCAGCGATGGCTGGCTGTCCACGCCCCCGAACCAGTTCTCTGGTTGCTGCGGCTGGCAAAGAATCCTCTGCGCATGTGCAGAGGGTCATTTGCATGATGTGACGGGGGTACTTCCATCGCGATGCAAACGGGTAAGGAAGGTAAGTGGAACCCACCCCTGCTACAGAGTATTAGGCTGATTATGAAGTGAATTTGTGTGGATAGAAAAATAAACACAATAAGGCTCTCCAAGTCAGCCCAGAATCTTATCATTAAACAGAATACAGAAATTGGCCACACTTGATTTGGACGCATCCATACATATTCAGGATGGATATTTTATTTGAAGTGCTTTTAAGAGGAGGGTGAAACACAGGGTCCTTTTTTCCTCTAGCTGCTTGTAAAGATAATAAATAGATGGACTGCTTTGCAAACAAATCTATTCTGTAGGTATTACAATTCAGCTTCAGCAAATCCTCAATGTCCCAATGCTAAAATATAATATGTTTGCTTAAATTAGGCAAATCAGGAAGGGTAGCCTTTTAAACTGTTTAATGTTCTCCTTACATTATTTCTGTGGTTTTAAATTGCTGATTATATTAGGTAATTTCTATTTTAATTGTGTTTTAATTAATTTGATCTGTATATCTTTTCATTATTATTATTCACCGCATGGGTGACTTGTTTATTATAATCCCAGCTCAGCAGAACCAAATGTATTTTCTGAATCAAAATTGCTGGTATTAGCAATACTTTAAACTGAATATTGCTTTTCAATACAATTCTCAACGTACCGATGAAAACTATTCTTAGATATATTTTAGGCATTGTTTCTCACAGTAATGGACACTAGTTTATTATAAAAAGCTTGTGTAAATTGAATCAGTTCATTATAAGAATGATGATGAAGCAGGACGTAAAATAAAGCAAAGTCATTAAGTGAAACAATAGGCTATAAACGGGGTTGGACTAGATGATCTGTAAGGGACCCTTTCTATCACTAACATTAAAGAAGTAAAAAGGTCCTTTGCTCTGGAAAAACACAAAGAGGAAGTTTCTAGGCTTTCCTAAGATTTGGCCGGCCACAGGCTGACCACAAACAGACACAGGAAACATGGAGAAATTTAAAGGTGTTAACATAAAACTTGTAGAGAAACATGCATACGTGTCAATAAGAGAAAGACGTGTAACTCTCTAGCCAATCACTGAAGTTTTCGTGTCTTTTGTAACTCTGGAAAAATACTTTAAATATCTTGTCTTTCTGATGAGAAAATCGGTTCAGTTCAGAATTTCAAAATGTCTGAACCTTATCTGCGCAGATAATAAAAAGCTTATCTTACTCCTCTCTGGCTGGTATCACTTCCTGTTCTGCAACAATGAGAGATCTATAAAGTTCATATCTATTTTTTATTTTTATTTTTTTGGAACTAGCTACACACTGTGTCCGCAGATACATTGATTTATTTCAGTTTCTATTCTGTCCACTCCTACTGCAATAGCCACAACTTAGGAAAAATGTATGGAAAGGAAGTATCTCACATACATTCACGAATATAGATAGTCCTCAGCTTACAATCACAACTGAGCCCATTGCTGAGCCCATTGTTAAGTGAGTGGCTCCCTGTGTCATGACCTTTTTTTGCCACAGTTGTTAAGTGAATCACTGCAGTTGTTAATGGTCATTAAGTGAATCTGGCTTCAGCCATTGACTTTGCTTGTCAGAAGCCAGCTGGAAAGTTACAAATAGTAATTGCATGACCCTGAGACAATTTAACTGCATAAATACATGCCCATTGCCAAGTGCCCAAATGTTGATCAAGTGACAATGGTCATTAAGTGACAACCAGTCATAAGTTTTTTTCAGTGCCATTGTAACTTCAAATGGTCACTAAAACAAATGGTTGTAAGTCAAGGATTACCTGTATATATTTTTTCTATTTGTCATATTCAAGGACAGAGGTGTTTAAGTTGGGGGGTCCATCCATGGTCTCCTTGAAGGCCAATGGATAATTTTGGAGGTGAGGTATCTGTGAACTTGGATGGGGAAAATATTACAACTTTACTTTTACTAAACCACTAACTGAAATTTGGCTTTTCATTCAATAGTAATCTGTGTAGGCAACAAAGTAATTTACGGTCACTAAACTCTATTAATATTTCTTAATATCAATAAATCTCATTCTGGAGGCAGCATTAGAATAATAGTAATAGCACTTAGCAATAGCACTTAGACTTATATACCACTTCATAGTGCTTTACAGCCCTCTCTTAGCGGTTTACAGAGTTCAGCATATTGCCCCCAACAATCTGGGTCCTCAATTTACGGATCTCAGAAGGATGGAAGGCTGAGTCAACCTTGAGCCGGTGAGATTTGAACTGCTGAACTGCAGTGCTGCTTTTAACCACTGCGCCACCTCGGCTCTAGTAGATATACCTAGAAGAATATATATATATATATATATATATATATATATATATATATATATATATATATATATATATATATATATATATATATATATATATATATATATATATATATATATATATATATATATATATATATATATATATATATATATATGTAAATATGGATACATAAGTTTAAGAATAGCTCCGATGTTGGAACGAAGTCAGGGTTTTTGAATTGCTTGTCTGCTAACCATAAAATGGATTATGATTAGATGTACTCAGGGAAGGACCAGAGGGAGGAAAAGGGAGTAGAAAAGAAGGGGGAGAGAGAGGAGGGAAGTAGGAAAGAGGGAGAGAAGGAGAAAGAAGACAGAGGGAAGAGAGGGAGATAGAGGGAGGACAGTAGTATGATATATAGAAGGAAAGCAGACGGAAGATAAAAGCATAAAAGGAGCAAATTAAGGATATATATTTAATGAATTTTGGACAGAAATGTATAACTATGGATGTTTTGATATTATGGTATATGTATGGATGTTTATGTAAGTTTGGTGAAAAAAATTAAAAATTTAAAAAAAATCTCATTCTCTAAAATTATTATATCTTTTAAGAAAGAGTGTTAGAGTTTGGTGTAGTGGTTAAAGTCATCAGGCTTTAATCCTACCTTAGGCATGAAGCCAGATGATGATTTTGTCACTCTCCCTCAGCCCTAGGAAGAAAGCAATGGCAACCACGTCCACAAACCTCGATAAGAAAACTGTAGGGACATACAAGACTCAAGACCGATTTAAAGGA
Organism: Diadophis punctatus similis; assembly: GCA_023053685.1. Lineage (NCBI taxonomy): Eukaryota > Metazoa > Chordata > Lepidosauria > Squamata > Dipsadidae > Diadophis > Diadophis punctatus. Next base: position 6,105,734 of record JALIGW010000035.1, on the reverse strand, counting down.
AACTTTCCCCCTCCACCAATGTCCTGTTGGGTTAATAAAGAAGTACATACGTGTGCTATTTTTAATAACTTGATCAGTATTTGAGCATAATTGGTTTCCTTTTTAATACAGTCTTGACTGTCTGTTGTTTATGCAGTTGCATGCAGCAGTATGCAGTATATGAACTTGCTCTAAGTACATTTGTATAGATGGAATGATGGAACGGAAAATAAATGACCTTTTCAAGAGGTGTGATACATTCCCTGTAGATTTCTGCATTGTACTTCAAAACATGAGGATGAATGTTGTCTGTAGGGGAATAACTGTGCAAATTTCAAATTTCAGACTTTCTTTTTTAACAAAACGTGCACATCCCTCCCCCCCCAAAAAAAGGGGGGGAAACCCAGCTTGGGGAATATATTGATTTAGCGTATGGAACTAGCACACTGCTTCTAAAAGCTCTGACATACATATAAGGATAAAGAGTAAGAAGTTGGTATTTGTCAAATAAAGGGAACAAAGGTTAAAATGGAAATGAAAAAAAGTAGGGCCTTGAGGCAAAATGTATAGGTTTCAAGGAGAGAAAGAAGAAGAAATAAAGCGTGAGATATCGTAATTATCTGTTCAAAAGAGACTGCCCTTTGGGATTATTTGTGGGTATTTTCAAAAATACTATAAACTCAGGCTATCTTCTAATCTCCCAGCTCTTAGTTATGTATTTAAGAGAACCAAAGACATGAGGCTTGTTTAAATACCCTCAAGAACAACATATATAAATACCCTCAAATGTATATATATATAACAAACTCACATTACTTGCAGTAATGTTGGAGAAACCAAGTAGCAGATTAGTTGTTTTGGGGTTAGTTACCTGTAGAATAAATATGAAAGCGACCCAACTGATTAAGTTACCCATTCCCCCAGTGGTACACAATTAGTGATCATCTAATCAACTGTGGAACTACCAATGTTCAAGACTTCCCACACCCTACTGTTGTAAGGAATATCCTTCTGGGTTCAGTTCCAAGTGGGAAAAAAGACACTGGATTCATGGAAGTTGCTTGGAAAGAAGGTTTAATATGGTGGACAGGAGCACATGGTATGAGCCCCTGTACAGAAAAGGTAGATTACATGCTTCCAGATGTGGGTGAAGAGAAAAGGGAAGAAGAGATGCTGAGTTCCTTGTTTTATACTCTCTGTTGGGTCCCACCTCTTAGTTTCCTGTTCCTGTGTATATAATGCACAGATTGGTGGTCAGGCTCCCAGAAGGCCATGCAGTGGCAACTCTATAGGCCAGTGATGGCGAACCTTTTTTCCCTCGGGTGCCGAAAACGCACATGTGCGCGCTATCGAGCGCGCACGCGTGCCCACACCCATAATTCAATGCCCCCCACGCACCCCACCCTCCTGTGCATGCATGACCCCGCCATACCGCCCCACCCCCGCACATGCGTGCATGACTCCCCCGCTTCCTGACTTCCGGTGGGCCTGGTAGGCCGGTTTGTTGCCCTCCCCAGGCTCCAAAGGCTTCCCTGGAGCCTGGGGAGGGCGAAAATGCCCTCCCCTGCCCCCCAGAGGCCCTCCGGAAGCCGAAAACGCCCTCCCAGAGCCTCCGCATGAGCCAAAAATCAGCTGGCTGGCGTGCACATGCGCGTTGCAGCTGAGCTAGGGCAATGGCTCGCGTGCCGGCATATATGGCTCCGCGTGCCACCTGTGGCACCCGTGCCATAGGTTCGCCATCACGGCTATAGGCTTTTGTCTGTCCCAGGCTTGGCTGAATGAAAGGGCCTTGGGCAAATCCTATTATGGTTCTTTGTTATGTAGAAGACCTCCAGGCTAGGTGGGAGGAATGTGTGAGCTGGGCCCAGTCCTTAATGGCCCATTGGCAAAGAGTGGGGGCAGGGAGCTGCAGGAAGCTGCTTTGTATTTAAACCAGGTTTCTTCTTTCCTCATTCAGGGAAACATATTCTTTCCTTTTTCAATATTTCCTAGGATATTTCATTTTTCTAGGAGGGGGTGGGTACTAACATCCTACACTACCAAAGAAGCCATCACTTCATTTTGGGGGGTTCCTCTTCTCACTTCAGATTTTAAAAAAAAAGCTTTGTATTTAAAAAGCACAGCCAACGTTAATTCAACTACAGAGAGAATCAAGGAAACCATAATCAACCTCTAGTTTGCTGGGACTCTCTACTCTTCTATAGTGGGTGAGGACAAAAAGTAAAAAATGAAGATGCAGGACCTAGAGAAGGATAAATTGTGGAAGGATAACCTTTTTGTCTGTATCAGCAGCAAGGAGAGAAGGCTTATTTTGCATTAATCTTCTCAGTTCTACTGGGTATGAAATAATTGCGAAGAGTTACTTTATCCCAGCGGTTCCCAACCTGGGGGTCGTGACCCCTTTGGGGTCGAATGACCATTTCCCAGGGGTCACCCCGGCATCCTCAGCTCCCCCCCCCCACTGCCACAAGCCTGGCCATATCGCGCCCCACAACCCGCGCCCCCACCGTGACCCACCCCGCCGCCGCCATTTCGGTTCTTTTACCCTCTATGTATGCGTAAAGTGTTCTGCGCATGCGCAGAGGGTAAAAGAACCCAAATGGTGGCGTCCGGGCGAAGTCTTCAGATCCGGGCGAGGTCTCCACTCGCTTTGCGGGTTGCAGCGGTGAAATGCTCCCGGTTCGCTCTTGCCTGTCGGTCATCACAGAGCCGATGGAGCCGGTGGCGGTTGCGGCGCGGGGCTTCCCCTGCCCACTTCCCCCGCCCGCCTGGACGCCGCCATTTGCGTTCTTTTGCCCTCTGCACATGCAGAATGCTTTGCACATGCGCAGAGGGCAAAAGAACTCCCCCGCACCGCGACCGCCACCGGCTCCATCGGCTCTGCAACGACCGACAGCCAAGAGTGAACCGGGAGCATTTCACCCCTGGCGTGTTGCCTCTGGGAGCTTTTCGAGCCCCATCGCGAAAGGCGTGCGCAACTTCGGCGGGGCCAGGACAGGAGAGAGCCATCCCCTTCGCAGAGTCTCTCCCGTCTACCTGTAGAGTTCGGGGCAAAGCCGCAAAGGGGGTGGCTCTCTCTGGGCAGCCGCCTGTCCCGGCCCCGCCGAAGTTGTGCACGCCTTTCGCGACGGGGCTCAATAAACTCCCAGAGGCAACACGCGAAGCGAGCGGAGACCTCGCCGGGATCTGGAGACTTCACCCGGATGCCGCCATTTGGGTTCTTTTACCCTCTGTGCATGCGCAGAACGCTTCGCGCATGTGCAGAGGGTAAAAGAACCCAAATGGCGGTAGCGGGGTGGGTTGCGGTGGGGGCGCGGGGGTGGGGCACGGGCCACGGCATTAGGAAGGTTGGGAACCACTGCTTTATCCCCATACAATTTCTTAGGTTAGGTTTGGATCAAAAATATTAACCTCTTCTATTCTTGTCCTTGATTTGGTAGGGTATTTGAGCAACATGCCAAGCCCCCTTCTTGACCATTGGGTGAACAGTCCAACAAAGAAAGGAGCAAGAAGACCAGCTTTGAAGACCAAGAGAAGCTTGAATAAAGTTGGAGCGCTATAAGGACAGAACAGGGAAATCCAGTGGATCTCATATTCAACCACAGTTACAAAAGGTTCTGTGGTTTTGAATCTATGCTCCATATGGAGCAGACCCAAACTAATATTTGTTATAACAAAAACAAAAGGAGATCCTTATCTATGTTTTGTTTGATGTTATGAGGGACAAATAAGCATCAACCATCAGCATGCAAATAAAAATGTACTATAGTGGATACTCAGGTGGCATCCTCACATTGCAGATGGAAATGTTCCAGGATTCTGATAATTCTTCTGTTAAGCCTTTGAATTGACTATTAAAACAGATTTTTTTTTAATGTATGGAATCAGCGAGGCATATAGGTATTTACACATCCTGGCAATTTTCTGGGAAGACTTTCTTTAATCACTTGAAGTATAGCTCTCTGGAAATTAATCAAGGGGGAACTACACAATAAATTAGACTTGTACCTTACTGTAGCCCTCATGTGTATCATAAAACAATTTATGCTAGCCATAGAATAAATAAAATCAATCATAGGTCAGGTCACTAGCGAATGCAACTCACAAAAGACTGTCATACAGCTGCTCAATGTAAGAAACTGGTGACAATGTGGCATGGCCATATGGAACAAACGGTGCAAGTTCTCTCCAGCCACAAGATGCCAGGGCTGTGGTGTTTAGTGACAGCTGGATTATTGGCTTCCAACTTAAATTCAATACAGTTCATTTTTTGCTCAAAGTTTTTGCCCACCAGTAAGTTTGTTCATCATAAGGAAGATACCTTTTAATGCATCCTACATTACACAACTGTGCAATATTGATGTAACAGAGTTGTTGATTAATATTCATGCAACTGAATTGTTGGTTAGTAAAAGTTTGTAGAACCTGCCTATGCAAATTTATCTGCTGTCAGGCAAAAACTTTTCATATGCGAGATTTTTTCTTTCACTAGTGGCAGGCAAAAAAAGGAATAATAATAATAAACACCTCCTTCTTCCTTTCTCTGCCCCGGCATATTACAAAATCAGTTAAAGCTGAAATGGGAGGCTCATCCTGATACCCGCAGCATCTCAAAGCTATGGGGAAATATACTGGGACCAGAGTTTCATTGAAGCCCAGTATCAGAATGGTTTGATTCATTCAAGTCTACAATATCTGAGATTTTGAAATCAAATTCAAATTTTCCTGCTTCTACTCAAGATCTTATCCATGACTGTCAACATTCCCAGTTATTCTTTTATTTTTTTGTAATTGTTATTCTTTATAGTTTTCAGTAGAATCCTTATCCCTAAGGATCCCATCAAAATGGCTAAGTAGATCCAAAGAAATCAAGGAGCTGAGGTGAGGACGGGAGCTCATCCCATCACGTGGCACTCGGGTTTTGAATCTGGGCTGCCGACTTTCCAACTGACAAGCCCAGCGTCTTAACGGCTGATCCACCATGCCGCCCCCATAATATTAAGGATAGTGCTAAAAAGAGAGTTGAGTAGTTTCAACAGCAAAATGATCCCTATTCATGGCTACTGCTTGCTATGCCAATTCTGATATTCCCTTGCATTTCTTTCCTCATTTGGATTTTTTTTTCATTTCATTGGCTGCCTGGAAATGAGAAAGGGAAGTATTTAGACCTCAAAATATATACCTGAGCTCCCTGTACTGTATAGCAGGTGAAACAGAGCTATTTACAACCAACTCCATTTTTAGAATGATAAGTAGTCTGGGAATATGGCAAAGCAATAGACGCAATTTACATAGACTTCTGAAAAGCCTTTGACTCAGTGGTACACAACAAACTACTTCTAAAAATAAAATCCTATGGCATTTCTGGACCCCTGCACAAATGGATTACTGTGTTCCTGTCAAACAGGCAATAAGTGGTCAAAATAGGTAACGCTTTATCAAACCCTGTACCTGTTAACAGCGGTGTTCCCCAAGGCAGCGTTTTAGGACCAACTCTCTTTATTCTTTACATAAATGACCTTTGTGATAATATAAAAAACAACTGCGTCCTCTTCGCAGATGATGTAAAACTATTCAACACCACTGACAATACTACTACCCTTCAAAAAGACCTTGACTATGTATCAGAATAGTCAAACAAGTGGCAACTTCAAATCTCAATCAACAAATGCTCAGCCTTACACATTGGCAAAAATAATCAGAACACAAAATACAAACTAGATCTTGCTGACGATTTTCACTCAGTAAAGGACCTTGGAGTACTCATCTCTAATGATCTAAGTGCCAGAGCCCACTGCAACAACATTGCTAAGAAAGCATTAAGAGTAGTTAACCTAATTCTGCGTAGCTTTTTTCTGGTAACATTATACTTCTAACTAGAGCATATAAAACATTTGCCAGACCAATTCTCGAATACAGCTCATCCGTCTGGAACCCACACTACATATCGGACATTAATACAATTGAGAATATCCAGAGCTTGGGCTCTGGCCCTCTCTGCTGAGTGTGGAAACAGAAGCGGAGGGGGTTTTGGAGTCCGATCCCCGACTTATAATGAATGGAATGGATGGCCTGCCAGGGGAGAGGGAGACCAGTGGGGGGGAGGGGATCTCCAGTTGGGAGGAGAGTCGGAGCATTATGGTCATAATGGGGAGAGGTAGGTATAGCGGGAGCAGATGGGTAGGCCACTCTCAGGGAATGAGAACTCGCTGTATCCAAGCAATTTCCTGTTCTGGCCCCTCTGGTTTGGTTCCAACTAGCTCAACCCGAGTACCTGGCGACCAGGGATGTCAGGACCCCGGGCTTAAACTGCTGCTGTTGAATGCCAGGTCTATTACTAACAAAGCCCCCCTCATACAGGATTTAATTTTGGAAGAGGGGGAGGACCTGGCATGTATTACTGAGACCTGGCTGGGCCAAGAGGGGTGGTTCCCCTCTCAGAGTTCTTAGTTCAGCATCAGCTGCGACCCCAGGGAAGGGGTGGAGGAGTGGCTATTATAGCTCGCCAGAATCTTTGTCCTTGTAGGAGCCCTGCCCCGGAGATAGTTGGGTGTGAGACGCTCCTTCTGAAGTTGGACTTAGGGGTTCAGGTGGGCCTTTTGCTGACGTACCTGCCTCCCAGCTGCATTGCAAAGGCCCTGCCAGAGCTGCTCAGGGCAGTAGCCGGGTTGGCGGTTTAGTTCCCCAGGCTTATGGTGCTGGGGGACTTCAACCTGCCTTCAGCCAGCGAATCCTCTGATGCAGCTCAGGAATTCATGGCTTCCATGACAACCATGGACCTGACCCAAGTAGTTCAGGGTCCGACTCATGAGAGAGGTCACACACTTGACCTAGTGTTTCTCTCAGGGCAGTGGAGAGATAATCTGAAGTTGAGGGGTTTAGCCATCTCCCCTTTGTCATGGTCAGATCATTTCCTACTGAGGTTGGATTTTATGGCTCCACTTCTCCTCCGCTGACCTCACCCCATTCCTAAGAGGTCTGTAAGGGGCATGCATAAGCGCACTAGTGTGCCTACCGTCCCTGTCCTACCGTCCCCATGTATTTCGTAAAATATCATGTACTCAAACCATGCTTGTACTTTTATATATGCACATTAATGTTTATACTTTGTTTGTATTCATATACACACTTGAAGATAAAAATAAATAAATAAATAAATGTTTCTGCATGCTGCAGAGTAAGAAAAAGGCAAGAAAACAACAGCATATGTCTTGGGGTAAAAGAATCTCTGTGCAGGTTGATGAAAATCTGGAAGGAAACAGCCAGAACTGTGCATAATGGGACTCTGCTTCTGGGGATGGTTGGGCTTATCTAGGTGACAAATTGATGAGAAGAGACTAGGGAAAAAGGTTGATTTAACACAATGATTCGAAATTTGGGTTGTGCAGCTGTTGCCTGCAGACCTACCAAGATAAATTCAGAAGCCATCTCTCTGTGGTGGTAGATTAATAGCAATAATGTTAAAAAGTGTGCTGAAATTCTTGGTGCAGAAAAATCCTTATGGCAGATGGCTGGAAAAATCTAAGAACTGTAGTACTGACTGGGAAAAGCTGAAGTATATGAAGGAGAAACTATTCCAAATATAACTAGTTTTTAATTTTAGCTGTATTGTTTAAAAGAAAGATGGAAAGAAAATGAGACGGGCATATATAGAATACCAACAGAAGATAATATCTGTAGCTCAGGATTGAATTGTGGAGTCCTTTGTGCTCTCTGGTCTTGGTTGTTCGCTCGCAGATATTTCATTACCCAACTAGGCAAAAAAGACCCTATTGTGTAGTGATTTCTGTCCTGCAGCAAAAGATCTACCATTTTCTACTCCTTCATATTTCCTTTAATGTTTCAAGCATATAATACTAGTTCCTCCACTGTGTGCTGAAAACAAATACAAATCTGAGAACTACGAGGAATTTCCTAGTTCAAACCTCCCTTTGGTCATAAATTAAGCATCTCACAAGTACAGTGTCCCTTCAATGTTTGCTTATGGGGACAATATTAGTGTAACGTTTTGCCCGGAGAGCTTTGGGCAATAAATCATCATTACCATGTCAGGATTTTCTCCTCACTTCATCTTTCCCTCTGGACTTGGTCTACCTAGGAGGAAGGGTGTCACTAGTTATTTTCATCACTTCTCATTTATTAGGACAGATTACATGCACTAGCTTGAAGAGCAAGAGACATTCATTTAGAATATGAACCTTAGCGGATTCTAGGGCAGTTCTGAGATTGTAAAAATGCTCCTTGTGTATTGAATATTTGAAATGTGAGATTATATTATCATGATTAAATTCCTTTCACATCTTTTAAATGATGAAATACGATACCTACCCAGCATCTAACCCAACCCAATTCTATGAAGAATGAAACATTTGTTTATTTCTCTTCTTTAAAATGAGAGACTAAATGCGCCATAAATGAGCATAGCACTTCAGTCCCAGAAGTGGGAAGAATTCAAAAATTCACAGTCGCCCAATTCCATCTTCCACCAAGGAAAAAGAAAATTATACATCTCTAATATGAAATGAGCGTCTAAATGACTACAGAAGACATTTCACTGTAGACTGATGGGAAACATGCTATACCTGCATTGTCATTAGTAGAAAATCATGAACCAAAATGCTCCCAACAGAGATTTGCACAAAACTGGCTAAATCTCACAAGGGGCAGATTGTTGGGCTGCTGCAATGTTATCACCCCTTACTATTTATGATGCAACAGCAACAAAACTAGGAGTCAAATTAAATATGATGGAATTAATGCAATTCATAAATGTATAGCTATTATACCAAAGAAAATAGTAGGCATGAGAGCATTCATCCTGGCTTGTGTAACTGGTGGAGAAACTGCTCTACATTGAGAAACTGCTCTACACTAGTTGTTTGCAAAGAAATAAAACTTGCATTCACGTTACAAGTTCTGTTCTTCCAGTACAAATAGCAGGTGCAAAATCACTGTTCTAGAGAATGAAACCAGGACTGGAGCCATCTTCCTCATCCAGGTTCCTCATCCAGATTGCCCCCGCCCCATCTCAATATCTATTTTACTTTTTTAAAAAAATTCAAGCAGTTTTTTTAACTGGCTGAATAGCATCATTCTGGTTCGTCCCTGAGGAAGAAAATGCTTTTCAACAGCATACAAAAACAGATACACTTCAGTTGCAAAATGAGGTGCTATTATATGTCCCATCCTTGTTGTTATTTTTTTCCAATTAACCAGAAACAAAAGCCAATCTTTAATCTTCCATTATAAGGAGAACTTCCAATTCCACCATAATTTTAGACCCTTTCCCCCCTGTATTTCTTTCCAGCTCAATATTCTTCTCTGAGTGGGAAGGAAGAGGGAGTAACTGGAACTGTAACCACAATGAAAATATAATTGCACTACATCTGAACAAAGAAAAACAAATTTCTGACATCTTTTTTTTAAAGTTCTTTGTTTGGCAGAGCTTTTCATCATATGCTGCAGACATTCTTGAAACACTCGAAAATTGTATCAGCATTCTTTATTTCTGCTAACCAATTTGGAAAACCCTTTGGCAATTAAAAATAAACAAGAGGGAACAAGTCAGATGCAGGGAAAGAAACCCAAGGGTGTTCATAGCTGTGTGAAATGCTTGCAAAACTTCCCCCCCCCCCACACACACTTCCCTTTAAAGATTTTTCTCCACAATTTTTCAAGATGCTGATTCCCTTAGCTTTCCCACTGTGGCGGCCCAGGGCTTTTTGTCATGCTGCAGCTGTGATCTGATAAAATAAATGACACTTGGAGGGGCTCATGTCCTTAGTAACAGTTATAATAGAGTTTCTAATGTGCAATAATATTCAAATGAATATTAAAACATCACAAAGCAATAATAAAACTGCAGCTGTGCCACTATAGAAAACCACAGATTCTAAAGGAATAGGAGGCAACCCAGCACCGAGTTACGCATTGATACCTGCGGGGCAGCCAAGGTTATCTCTCAAGCTGATGGAAAATAAGGGATATGGAATTCTGCTCACAAGGAGCCAAAGGATGATTTCCAGAGGAACCAAGGGGAGCTCAACAAAAGAATATTCTCCAGCCCCTTGTTGACTTCTCTGTTCCATCTTTCCATCTCACTCTAAAGCTAGAGCTTTAAGAATTCATACTTAGGATTAAATGAGCCATTACCCGAAACAAATGTGCAGTTGCTCTCCACAGCAACCGCTGTGCTTAAGGTCTCTAGCTGCTTTTTTGGGGGTGGGTGGATTTTGGAAGTGAGCATGCTTGTAAATGGCTAGGAACATCTAGCAGCATCTGGCCAGTGATGGCTAATACTGGAAGGTAAGTTGGGTTGGCTCCAGTTAGACTTTTAGGGAATGCCATTTAGCTTTTGGCTTGATAGCACTTAGACTTATATACCGCTTCATAGTGCTTTACAGCCCTCTCTAAGAGTTCAGCATATTGCCCCCAACAATCTGGGTCCTCATTTTACCGACCTCAGAAGGATGGAAGGCTGAGTCAACCTTGAGCCGGTGAGATTTGAACAGCTGAACTGCAGCTAGCAGTTGGCTGAAGTATCCTGCAGTGCTGCACTCTAACCACTGCGCCACCTAGGCTGATTGGGAAGCTGAAAAGCATCCATGAAGAAACAATGGGAAATCACCTTATAATTTTGCTTGTTTGTGTCCAAAGCTTGATTTGTGTCCCAAGCTTGATTTGAGGGAGGCTTTATTTTAGCCAGTAGCATAAAATAAGGCATGTCTTCCCTTTTAAGATACTAGTATCTTCCTCATGCCATCAGTCACTCATAGTTTGAGGCGATACAGCCCAAGGAAAAAACGTATGTCTTACTTCTGCTGGTTGTATAAACTAGTTGTTGCATTCAAATAAAGGTAAAGCCAGGTCAAATTGAGATGTTAGCTAAGAACTTAATCGGCAGATGCATAGGGAGGATGAAATGAAGAATACCTGACTCTGTGGTTTCTTCCCCAAATCCCAAAAACTTTAACCTTAGACTGTCTACAGTTGACCTCACCCCATTCCTAAGAGGTCTGTAAGGGGCGTGCATAAGCGCACCATCGTGCCTACCGTCCCTGTCCTTCTGTCCTATTGTCCAAATTTACCTATACGTACTTTGCTTTTGTTTATGTTTATATCATACCTGTTATCTTGTACACGTGTTGACAAATAAATAAATAAATAAAATATGATCAAATCTGTACCTCAAGTTCAGAATTCAGAGAACTTTCTGTTTCCCAATCACATAAGCTTTTAATACCTTCTTTCATAGATGAAGAGACTAGTGATTAATAAATGATTACTCTTACTTACTATAATAGAAGAAAAGCACGGAATGCATTTCTTCTATGTAATAAACTCACTCATCATCTAAAAAAATCAATGAGAAGCTATTAGCTCCATCATTTATTTCTGTTCCTCCTTTAATGTTGTGAATAGTCAAGGGACACATTCACACGAGGGAGTAAACCACATTGAGATTAGCTCAAGCAAGTTACTCTGGACTGAACACTTTCACATTTTTCTCGTTTTTGTTCACTGTGGGACAAAGATCTAACCCACATCTTTCATCCTGACTTATCACTTGGAGAGGGCGAGTCACCAAAAAAATGTTTTATTTGATTAGGATTCCTATATTATACCAGCTGGAGCAAGATCCAACTCTGTAATATTTTCTGCTGTTATCTCAGGCAAACAACTTGAATGAAGACATCAGGATACAAACTAGGGTGGATGTGGGGTGGGTACTTTCACTGTGCTACAGCCTATCTCCCAAACCAGGGGCAGTAGAGGGAACTCTAGCCAAATGACTTACAGTCACCAATGCCAGCACATCAGTGTTTTAAGGCAAATGTCCGGGCACTCAGTAGAATAAGCAGCAGAACTGGCTTTCTGTGTTTTAAAATAAGTCAATTAGTACATATTACTCTCTAAACCAAGCACCTTTCTTTCAGCAGTTAAACCCAGAATCTAAATTTACCTAACTGAATTGCCACTTGCAGTCTTGAACCTCATATGCCAGAAACACAGGCATAAAAACAGACCCATTGCTATGCTGGTTATTTAAAAAGTAATAGATTAACAGAGTTGGAAGGGATCTTGGAGGTCCCTATAGTCCAGTGGTGAAATCTAAAAATTTTCCCTACCGGTGCTGTAGGTGTGGCTTGTTTGGTGGGCGTGGCTTGGAGGTCATGTGATCAGGTGGGCGTGGCCAACTTGTAAAATGTGATGAAACTCACTTAACAACGCTCTTGCTCAGCAACCAAAATGTTGGGCTCAATTATAGTCATAAGTTTTTTTCTCTTTCTTTCTTTCTTTCTTTCTTTCTTTCTTTCTTTCTTTCTTTTTCTTTCTTTCTTTCTTTCTTTCTTTCTTTCTTTCTTCTTTCTTTCTTTCTTTCTTTTTCTTTCTTCTTTCTTGTCTGTCTGTCTTTCTCTCTTTCTTTGTCTCTTTTTTTTCTCTCTCTCTCTCCCTTCCTTCCTTCCTTCCTCTCTCTCTCTCCTCTCTCTCTCTCTCTCTCTCTCTCTCTCTCTCTCTCTCTCTCACACACACACACACACACACACACACACACACACACACACACACCCCTGGTCTGGGCACACAGATGGAGCCCTTCCCGGGGAGTTCTCCTGTGCAGACGTGCCCGGTAGCAGCGGCAGCAGCAGAGCTTGCTTGGGCCCTCCACCATACCGGAACTGCGCCGCGCCGGGGAGTTTTCCTGCATGGCCGTGGTATCAGCAGCAGTGGTGGCGGCAGAGCACATCCTGCCTTTCGGGGGCCCGAGGGCAGGTGGCCCGGCCTGGAAGCAGCGCGTCCTCCATCATGGGCTTGATGCAGGGAGCAGGACCCAAGGTGGAGGGGAAGGCAAGTGGGCAGCAGTCCTCTCCCCCCACTGCCAGCGTCAGCCTTATCTTCTGCTGCTGCTGCTATCAGGCTGAGAGTGACGGTGGCGGCAGTGGAGGCAGAGAGGAAGGCAAGCAGGCGGCAGTCCTCTCCCCCCACCGCCAGCATCAGCCTTACCTTCTGCTGCTGCTGCTATCAGGCTGAGAGCGACGGTGGCGGCAGTGGAGGCAGAGAGGAAGGCAAGCAGGCGGCAGTCCTCTCCCCCCACCGCCAGCGTCAGCCTTACCTTCTGCTGCTGCTGCTATCAGGCTGAGAGCGACGGTGGCGGCAGTGGAGGCAGAGAGGAAGGCAAGCAGGCGGCAGTCAGACAAGCGCAGCGGGTCTTCCTCCCGTCCCCGCCTCGGCCTTACCTTCTGCTGTGGTGGCGGTGCCACTCCAGGACGGCAAGCAGATGTCCCGGGGCTGCTGCACAATGGCACCGCATTGGACTGCTGGTGCTCCAGCATGACATCAAGCTGGCCGTGATAGGGCCAGAGTGCATGTGCAGCCCCAGGACATCCGCTTGCAGGGTGAGTGAATGGCGACCAGTGGAGCGGTTTGGGGACATGGCCAGCCAGCCATCGCTACCGGTTCGGCAAACCACCAGTACGCCCGAACCAGTCCAAACCGGTAGCATTTCACCCCTGCCCTATAGCATTCCGGATAAGTGGCTGTCCAATCTCTTCTTAAAAGTGCTCCATTCTTAAAAATTCTTAAAAATGGAGCACTCATAACTTTGGAGGTAAGCTGTTTTACTAATTAATTGTTCTCACTGACCGGAAATTTCTCCTTAGTTAGATCTTTCTTTGATAAGTTTCCGTCTGTTACTTCTTGTCCTTCCCTCAGGAGCTCTGGAGAAAAGACTTGACCCCCTCTTCTCTGTGAAACATGGGGATGAATTGGTTTTGTCTTTTTAATAAGTCATTTTGAGAGTTTGCTGTGATGAACAGTAATGCCCTTGTTTATAAATCCTCTGGGCCAACAGAATTTACATTACAGTAGAATGCATCCCAATACAAATATATTCTATCACTTATTTCTACCCATAGCAATATTTTCTTCCCCAATCTATGAGACAAAAACTACACAAGTGCTATTCGCAGGAGAAGAAAGGTGACGGTGGGAGACTATTTTCAAAGATTTTGCACGAGAAAATTCAACCATTGCTCTCCATCCGCCCCCACACTCATAAATCTGGATTAAGGCTAAAAATCTAGTAACATGACTATTACGTCAGAGTGTATCCTATTCTTCCAGTTTTGGGGCACCACGCATTTGCCAGAAAGGAAGCCAGCTTAAAGGGAAGCTCTTTCAATTGGACGGAAGCAGAAGTCAAAAAAGACAAATACAAAGAGAGAGTTTCCTCACTTGCTATCTTTTCTCCTTATACCAATAGTCAATATCCTATCCTTAGTCAATAGGATAAAATGTGCAAAAAGTTAATGGTGTTATATCTGTACTTCCAACAAAATATATGATTGGGTTGGAAACCCTATGAAAAGTGGGATTTTTTAGACAGAGTTTTCTTTTGTCTAACTTTAACTTTTCCAGCAGAGTCAGGCAGAAGAAGTGATTCTGAGGAATAAGACAATGGCGCTATGAATACCATGTGTCCTGACTTGGACCTCCAAGCTAGACATTGGTACCAGAGAGAAAGTTCTCCCATTCAGTGTCATTGAAAGTTTCAATTGCCAATCTGATTAACTTCTTCATAAGGAGGTACATCTTGTCTTTTACTTCAAGTCAGAAAAATATCTCACTCTGGGCTCTGATTCCGTATATTTACTTCTTTGTCTCAGAATGGGCAGAATCCCAGTTTGTTCTGTCTCTTGCTAGCCTTTGATGTCCTTAGAGTGAGAGTGACACATAGAAATCCTTGCATATTAATGATGCCAAGAGAGATCTAATGAAGTCTTTTAATTCAGTCAAATCAACTTGGGTTCTATTTCCCCATTCTGCCACAAAACTTTTAGCAGCTTATTCACTGTGTCTCGGCTCTGATATTTCAGTGTATCAAAATTAACAGAATGCGGTCTATGCTCCAGCAATAGCAAGAGCTATAGGCAAAATGATAAAATTGCTCTCACTTGCTTCTTTCTCCTGTGCTTTGGTAGTGTTGTGGCCCGCCAGCAGCCCGTGCAGCTGATAGCGGATCCCATTCAAGAGAAGACCAACTTGGTGTTGCGCCAGTGGCCCGTGCAGCTGGCACCTGAGTTGGACAGTGAGGAGGCTGGCGAGGACTCGGTGCCAGAGGCAGAGGTTCAGCCAGGGCCTTCGGATCCTCCAGCACCTCATAGTAGTGATGAGGGAGAAGAGGCTTCTCCTCTTCTGAATGCAAGGGCATGCAGAGCTGCCAAAAGGCAGGAATGGTTACTCCGGTTGAGGTCTCCTCGGGAGTAAGACTTGGGCTAATTGGCCACTCCCCTAGTCTACTTAAGGAAAGCAGAGGCAGCTGAATCCTCTGCAGGAAACAACGTTTGAGAATCGTGTATCCATTGTGAGTGCCTTGTGTCTGGAAAATCTCTGTTTTTCTGCCTCAGCTTGCTTATCAGGAAGACTTCTAGGCATTTTGCCAATCCTTTGAAACTTCGTGAGATAACAAGAACTAATTGCATTGCTATTATTTAAGACTTTCTGAACTTATGCCAGCTGTTAATGATGATTAATTAGCAGCTGAGTTTTTGCAAGAAAAGATTGCTTTTAGATTTGTGTGTGTGTGTCTCCACTACTAAGCCAGTTATTAGTAGTGGTTTATTGATTAAATTAAGTTCAAACAAACTGTGTGGTTGCTACGTTCTTAACTGGGGCAGAACAGGTGGTATGGAAGACAGTGGAATAATGTTGCATACATTAGGCCTAGACAAGAGACAATGGAGCAGCATGGAGGTTGCCAGGCCATTCTGGAGATAGTGTAAATAACTAATGAAGATAGGCTCAGTCTAATCTACCCACAGGATTGTTACTGGATAAAATAAGATAACACATACACTTTGGCCTTGGCTTCTGGAAGAAAAACAGGATGCATATATAAAAAATAAATAGAAAAGGAGGGAAATGTGGCATCTCGGTATACAAGTATTTATAATGAACGTTCTTAAAATGTGTTTTCAGCACCAGACAATCTCTTATAAATATCACCTCTTAGAGAAGAGAGATTATGATAGGGTCTTTTCAGTAGCAACCCAATTCCACACCCGTTAACTCCAAGGTGTTTGGCTTGCCTTTTCCTTATTAAATTGCTCATGATTTCAAATTATTTTCGATTTTATTTTTATTTTTGTACGATGCAAAAGCAATAATTCTACCTTGAATATATGCTTAATATGCTTCTCATTCAAACAGTGGGGCATTTTGGTGTTTCCCAATTCAAATCAAAATACTATGCGGTCTCTACCTGGCTTTTTATTCTACACATTCTTTAACATTCATTAAAGTAGCATTAAAATAACAACTTAATGATACTTTTTAAGTAATTGTGCTATGATCAGACATATAACAAAGATCAATATTACACTCTAGAATATGGTGGTATAAAATCAATATTTTTTTTAAAAAAACTGTTTTTTTCCCTTGCCATTTCCCAATATTATTGCAATTGCATTGTGAGGGTTTTAAAGACAAGCTTGTTTGTATACTAAGGGCTTTTCATTGCTTCACTTGTATATTGCTTCTAGCACTCATTGAGCAGAGGGGGAATTAAAAATTAAAATAAATAAACCTACAAAACCTCAGAGTTTGTAATTTCATTATAATTTCATCCATTACTTTGATAAAACTATACCTAATATCTTCATCTAATAAAAACAGGGGTGTCAAAGAGGCGGCCTGCAGGCCAGATGCGTCACATGCAGGCCACGCCCACCCCAGCTCCACGAATGGGAAAAACTTCGTGAAACATCACGTAACGGCAATATGAAACAGCGAGTTTGACACCTGTGTAATAAAACAACAGAAATGGGGATGAAATTCAAAGTCATGTTATTTCTGCTTCATATTATATTTCAGTGTATAGTTTTATTGTCAGCAAAAGACTGCTTAACTACTAAATTAACTACTTTAATTAACTAATTGCTTAATTTTGTGACTTGGAAGAAAAAAAGTTGACAAATGGTTTTTGTTCAGTAGCTAAGTTTGTGCATTTAGATCAGAGGTGGGTTCCTGCCTGTTTTTTCCGGTGCGGTTAATAGCTGTTGTTCGGCGCAGAGCCGAAGACGCTGCTGCCGTTTGCGGCATGGGAGCTTTCCCCGGGCGCTTTTCCCGCCCGCATCGACGCCGCCAATTGCGTTCTTTTGCTCTCTGCACATGCAGAGGGCAAAAGAATGCAATTGGCGGCATCCATGCGGGCGGCGGCAGCGCCCGGGGAAAGCTCCCGCGCCGCGAATGGCAGCAGCGTCTTCGGCTCTGCGCCGAACAACAGCTATTAACTGCACCGGCAGGAACCCACCTCTGATTTAGATACTAGAAGTTAAATAAAAGAAATTAAATCCCACTTAGGCCTTTTTGAGTAATTAAAAGTAATCAGAAATGGATCCGTTGATGTTAGAGAGAGACTGATCAAGTCGGGGGAGGAGTCAAGCAGGGAATCAGTCATTACGTAGGCGTAAGATAGCAAGGTCTGATCCCTCTTGAATGCCATTGAACCTTATCTAGTCTGGCCCAGGTGCAGATAGGGAAGATTCCTGCGAAATTAGGCATGAGCAATAAAGTGGCTAATTCTTCCTATCTCCAAACGGTTGTTCGTTTCTGACAAGTCAAATCTACATTGCAGAGGGATAGCTTGATAAAATGGTTGCACTGATTATAACTGCAATCCTTTGCATATTTACTTGAGAATAAAATCTTCAATGAACACAAAGTCCCTTGTTATTGAATAAGCATGTATCAAATAAGAAAGCCGTATTTTTAAATTGCTTTTGAGGCTATCTTAGTCTGCTTATATTGGATCTCCAATATAAGACTTTTTTCAGTCTTATCTGTACGTGTTTTCTCAGAAATAAATTCCATCAAAGTAATGAGACTTAATATAAAATAAACGCATATATGATTTTAGATTGGATACAGCACATGATCACTTGAACTTTCGAGTCTTCTATTAATTCTTGACAGCAAAAGTACTGGAACTGGTCTGGGAGGTAGATGCCATTTTCAAAATTAATTATACAATTATACAACCCATATAGAATAGAACTTTTGTTCTAAATCTTGCAATCAAAGTCAGCCAGCTGCTGGCAAGCCCCAATGTCCATCATTAACTGCATCTCAATACGCACAGCCTACTAGAAATACATTAGGGAAGTTTGCCAAGCTAAAGTTTTGCTGATGCTTGTCCTTGATTTTTAAAAAAAGGCTCTTAGCTTTATAGCTTCAAAGAGTAAAGTTAAGAGAGAGAGAGAGAGAGAGAGAGAGAGAGAGAGAGAGAGAGAGAGAGAGAGAGAGAGAGAGAGAGAGAGAGAGAGAGAGAGAGACCTGAAAGCAAGTTCCAGAATGAACATTGCAATCAGTCAAGATTGCAAGACCTTGTGAAACAACCTTTCAGAAGAAGTTTATCAATGGTCATCTTCTTAACCATTAAGAAATAAATGAAAGGGCCATTTATTGTGTAGAAGAACATCAGGCAGGGGGGTTAGATCAAGTTAGTTTTCAGGATTAACTTTTGAAGGAGTGATGGATCTGGCTTGATTATTGCCTTGTGATTTCTTTTTAAAAGGGTATGGTTTTTGCCATATTTCTACCGGTATAATGTTCTTTTTTTAGAACCAGAACTTCCTAGTTGTTTTAATTTAATTACTGGAAGTGATCTCAGGCAGGAGTGATAAACAATATGTGAATTATAAAATAATCATAAGAATAAATCAATGGATTATTGGTGGACCCCAGTACTTCCAAGGGTCCTGAAAGAACTGCAGAGATGTTTGCAACAGCTTTTCCATTTGATTTTATTTTAAATATCTCAAACAATGGCTTTTTTCTTTTCTTTTACTATAATAATGCTCCAGGCAGATAAAGCATTCATCTTATCTTCTCACAATCCTGAATATCTATGAAAATTTGGAAGATATAAAAATTTGGAAGGGCAGAAGAAAGGATAACTTGGAATGAGACCAAATTGGGAGAGGGAAGGAAGAAGGGGGTCTTAGACGGAACTAGGAATAATCTGCAGACCTGCAAATGAAACAAACTGAAATACAGTAGTGGTGTTAAGGTACACCCCAAACTCTCCCAAATCTTGCTGGGAGGAAGAAAGAAGAAATAATATTGGCTCCACAGTCTTGAAAATGTAGTGTCTTAATGTGCATTTTAGATTTGTTTTATCATAGCCATCAAGGTTGTAGCCTTCATAACCATCGATTCTGAAACTGAAAATTCAAAAGTTCAAATGTAGAAGAAAATAAAAACTTTGAAGCGCTTTTATGGCAATCAGCACAAAACAATGAAACTAGAAAATGCTTCTTACAAAGAAAAGTTTAATACTAACAAATTATGGTGGAAAAATCCTCAACTTCTTTATCCTCAACTCTATTTAGAAAGAATTTACAGGTTGTAAACGTCAACTTTTACTAGAGCGATATAAATGTTTTTTTTTAACATATCACGGTTTTCATATGGTGCACACAAAGCATTCAAAATAATTGTTTAAATAAACTAGTTGTTTTTATTTCACCTATCCACGATTCAATTCTTCTTCGCCTGTTATAAGGAATATCCTTTTGGGTTTGGTTCCAAGTGGGAAAAAAGACACTGGAAGCATGGGATTGCTTGGAAAGATGGTTTAATGGAGGACAGCAGGACCACATGGTCTGAGGTCCTAGGAAAAGGGGGATCCTAAGCCTTGAGGATGTTGAAGGAGAGCAAAAGAAAGAGATGCTGAGAGTTCCTTGTTTTATGCCCTCTCTTGGGCCCCGCCCTGGGGCCTCCTGCTCCTGTGCAAGAAATGCACTCTGATTGTCTGTCAGACTCCCATGGGGCCATGCAGGGGCAACTCTGTTGGCTGTCTTGAGTCCAAGTTTGCTTGAGTCTTGCTGGCTGATGCAATCTTCCCAGGTGCCATGAGATGGGTAGAGGGCTAATCCTATCATGTCCGAAGGGTGAAGGTCTTAATCCCATCACCCTGGAGTTGAAGGGGGGGGCAGGGAGCTGCAGGAAGCTGCTTTATCTTTAGAACATGTTTCTCCTTTTCTCAGTCAGGGATATTCTATATAATATTCTGGTTTTCTAATATTTCCCAAAATATTTTATTCCTCTAGGAGGGGGTAGGTGCTAACTTCCTACACCCCTTTATTTAAAAAAAGTTGAAAACTCTTCACCATTTTCTATGTGGGGAAAAAAGCAACACCTGCACAAATTTTTTTTCTATTATTCTGTATCGTGATAACTCCACTCAATTTCTCTCCCACTTCCCTCCCACTAGCAGGATTCTCTAGAAATGGGTTTGCAAGATCAAGGCTGTTTAAAAAATAGCTGTGCTGAGCAGTTCTGTTTTCTTCTCAGGCAGCGAACAAAGAAATAGATTCATTGTCCCTCCCTCTTCTTTACTGCTGCCACTGCGTTTAAGATAAATGAGTGGGAAATGAATGGAATTTGGAACACCATGAGCTTCACTATAAATGAATAGTCAGAGTAAGTTTGGGAAGTACTGTAATTCTGAGGTTTCAGACTTCTCCAAGTGTTGTGGGATTCATAGGACTCTTTAAAAAGCATGCCCATTCTCTCATTTCTCTTTGAAAGTAGATGGGAAATAGTTACTCTCTCTCTCTCTCTCTCTCTCTCTCTCTCTCTCTCTCTCTCTCTCTCTCTCTCTCTCTCTCTCTCTCTCTCTCTCTCTCAAAATTTCTATTGCTAAATAAGGCAGCTGTTCAGTGGGTCGCATCTGACTTTACAAGCTTTTGGTTGAGAAATGGCTACAGTCAAGCCAATCACTCGAGTTGTTAAAGCAGGGGTGGGTTCTAACTTACTTCGCTACTGGTTCGCTTCCTCCAGCGTCGCGTGGGCGCGCGCATGCGCAATGCCAAAAAATCTGGGGGGAAAAGCCAAAAACAAGATGGCGACCACATGCACAGTGCCAGAAACTCAGCTTCTGCGCATGATCAGAAGAAAAAAATAAAAAATAAAAAATAATTTATTTATTTATTTATTTGTGAGATTTATATACCGCCTCATAGTGCAAGCACTCTCTAAGCGGTTTATACCATTAAGCAATGTATATTTATATTGCCCCCAACAATCTGGGTCCTCATTTTACATACCTCGGAAGGATGGAAGGCTGAGTCAACCCTGAGCAGGTGAGATTTGAACAGCTGAACTGCTGATCACAGTCAGCTAAAGTGGCCTGCAGTACTGCACTCTTAACTGCTGCGCCACCTCGGCTCCTTCAAATTTCAAAAATAATTCCAAAATAATTCCCAAAAAAGATGGCGGCACCCACAGACCGGCACCGACCGAACCAGATCCGTGACATCACCATGATGTCACCAACGGGTCACTACTGGTCCGGGTGAACCGGTCTCAACCAGGAGGAATCCACCTCTGTGTTAAAGTGAACCATAGTTGTTAAGCAAATCCAGTTTCCCCCATTGACCTTGCTTGTAAAAAGCTGGCTGCAAAGGTTGCAAATGGCAATCACATGACACTGCAACTATTGCAATGCCTGTTGGTTGCCAAGAGCCTGAATTTTGATCATATGGCGGTGGGGATGTTACAACGGTTGTAAATGTGAGGATCAATCATAAATCACTTTTTTCAAGCTGTTATCATTTTGAATGTTTGCTAAACCAATGATACACTTATACAGCCACTTAAGGAAACATCCTTTCTTCTTGTGCTGTTCATCACTCTTTGCTTTTGCAATAGGAATATTTCCCCATAAATTCCACATTCTACACAGGTTGACTAAGGTGAATGGATGAACAAATAGGTAGCATTTCTGTGGGAAACATGAAGTAAAGTTAATGAAGTCTATAGTCGTTTGAAAGACCCATTCGAACATGAATTGGCTATCAGTAATATATATATATATATATATATATATATATATATATATATATATATATATATATATATATATATATATATATATATATATATATATATATATATATATATATATATATATATATATATATATACATACATACATACACACATTAGCTGTTGGGAAATATGCCAAAATCATACCATAAATGTTCGTGCATAAGTTCTTTCATGTCCAAAGTTTGCAAACTACAAAATGGAAAGGGTAGGGATGGCCTAAAAATGGGTTTGCATGAGTCACCCGCAATATTTTACTTCAATGATGAGGAAAAAAATGTGCTTTCTGGAATGGTTTTGCTTTGCTGGGAGTGGGACCATGCAGTTAGAAAACAGCTGATCCCTGGGTTACTGAGTTAAAAGTGATTGAAATAAGAACTGACAGGTTAAATGTCCACATATATTTTCTAGTTAATATAAATTGCCAGAAACAAGTGAATGTGAAATTGTTGGGGAAAATCTTTTGTCTTTTCCTCAGTAAGAAATACACAGTTTATCCTAAATCTCTTGGGTTATAAATGCTTGTTATTGTTTTTTTTTCCCCTTTTCAATTCTTTTTCTGAAATGATTTGTACAGGAATTGCGAAAGCATGACAAAAATAAACATACAAATTGGTGACTTTTAAAACACTACAATTCACCCAATTGTTCCATCCAGATCTTAAACAACATATCTCGTGATTCTGTGAGATTCCATTGGTGTGGCCAATAGGTAGCTAAAGAAACAATATCGTGGACCGTAGTTTTTGTTAAAATAAGAGCTTGGTGATTTTTGTAAAACATTTTCTTTAAATATATAGCATTTTGTGTGTGTGTGTGTGTGTGTGTGTGTTTATATTTATAATATTTATATTTATATTTTCCTGGTGACAAAATGAGATGCCTTTTAGCTCAAACTCTGTGAAATGGGATTGAGAAACATATTCAGCAACACATAGAAAGAAGCAGGATACTGATGTTCTGCATCCCTGGCTTTGTTCTATGGCATTTCCAGTGTGAATTGACAGGAGAAACTACAATTTTGTTGTTTAAGTGCAAATATGAGGATAGCTGCAGTTGAGGGGCTACAGGTGATTTTTTTTTTTTTTTTTTGTTCTTTATATGTCGCATTGTGTAGAAATTAGGTTTGTATTTCTTACTTCCCCAGAGAGGCTTCTGCTTTTCTATTTTACTCCCAGGATGCTTGAGAATTTCTCTCAAATTTCTTCTGGTGGCATTTGAGGCTGACTTTATTGTAAGAGATGGGCAACGCAATATTACTATCTGAAAAAAGGGGCCATGACTGAAGTTCCGTCATTATTTGTAGCCCAAATCAGAGAATGCTGAAATAGATGGGCCCACTTTAACTGATACAGATAGTCCTTACGCCTGCCCATCAGGGTTGTAAAATGGACCAACCCTGTGATTTTATGACCTTTCCTGGAGCAGTCATTAAGCAAACCAATGGACTGTGAGGTACACAGTCACATGACCGTGAGACGATGCAAACTGCAGTAAACATGGTCATGTTGCCGAGCACCCAAAGGTGGATTATGTGACTACTGGGGGGAGTGGGGCAGCTGTCGGAACTTGGAATCCAGGTTGCAAGTAGGTTTATTGTAACTTCAAATGGTTGCTAAGCAACAGGTCACAAGTCAAGGACTACCTGTACAGTACAAGGCAGCAACTGTATATGTTCTTAACAGCTTCTATGTGTGTTCATTGGAGCACAATGTGCTATTAGTTAAAACTCAGCAGAGCAACCTGAAGCCTAAGAGCTGCTTGTCAGAACCCCCTTTCTGTATTCCCCAGAATTTATTTATTTATTTATTATTTATTTATTTATTTTGACAAGTGTGTATATGATTACAAAGTATATATAATGAATGAATATATAAGTAGTACAATATATAAGAAGTACAAAAATGAATATATAAGAAGTATAATATATAAGAAGTACAAAAAAATGAATATATAAGAAGTACAAGCATGGTTTTGAGTACATGATATTTTACGAATACATGGGGATTTTAGGACAGGGACGGTAGGCACTCTGGTGCGCTTATGCACTCCCCTTAAAGACCTCTTAGGAATGGGGGTGAGGTCAATGGTAGACAGTTTAAGATTAAAGTTTGGGGGGTTTTGGGGAAGAAACTACAGAGTCAGGTAATGTACTCCAGGCATTGACCACGCTGTTGCTGAAGTTGAATTTTTTGCAATCAAGTTTGGAGGGGTTTACATTAAGTTTGTATCTATTGGGAGCTCGTGTATTGTTGTGGTTGAAGCTGAAGTAGTCATTGACAGGTAGGACGTTGTAGCATATAATTTTGTGTGCTACACTTAGGTCAGACCGAAGGCGGCGTAGTTCTAAATTTTCTAGGCCCAAAATTTCAAGTCTGGTGGCATAAGGTATTCTGTTGCAAACAGAGGAGTGTAGTACTCATCTCATAAAATATCTCTGGACATTCTCAATTGTATTAATGTCTGATATGTAGTGTGGGTTCCAGACAGATGAGCTGTATTCGAGAATTGGTCTAGCAAATGTTTTATAGGCTCTGGTTAAAAGTACAATATTACCAGAGAAGCTACGCAAGATTACGTTAACCACTCTTAATGCCTTCTTAGCAATGCTGTTGCAGTGGGCTCTGGCATTTAGATCAGTACTTCCCAAAGTGGGCGGTACCGCCCCCGGGGGGCGGTGGGAACCCTTAGTGGGGTGGTGAGAGGCAAGGGTGGTGACAGGGGGGCGGTGAGAGCGGCCAGGGGGGCGGTAGGTGGTTCGCCATGCTTTTGCACTTGAAGCTCTCTCGCATTCCTCGCTCTTGTGTGCAGGGCAGTCCATTCTGGAAAAAAATGCGAGATGTTTTCTTTCAGAATGGGCTGCCCTGCACTCGAGCATGGAATGCGATGGAGTTACAAGTGCTAGGTATGATGCCCGTCTCGCGGCCCGCCCAGTCCCCACCCAGCCCCCACCCAGGCTCTGCCATGCCCCGCATGACTGGTCACCCCAAACTGCATCCCACCGCGCGATGGGCATCCTACCTAGCACTTGAAGCTCTCTCGCGTTCCTCACTCTTGTGTGCAGGGCAGCCCATTCTGAAAGAAAACGTGAGATGTTTTCTTTCAGAATGGGCTGCCCTGCACTCGAGCATGGAATGCGACGGAGTTACAAGTTACGACGGAGGTACAAGCCCCACATGACTGGTCACCCAAACTGCGTTCCACTGCGCGACAGACGTCCTACCTAGCACTTGAAGCTCTCTCACGTTCCTCGCTCTTGTGTGCAGGGCAGCCCATTCTGAAAGAAAACGTGAGATGTTTTCTTTCAGAATGGGCTGCCCTGCACCCAAGAGCGTGGAATGCAATGGAGTTACAAATGCTAGGTACTGAGCGCGGCACAGCGACGAGGGAAGCCAAGTGCTCCTGAAGTTGCTCGGGCGAGCGCTCACAGACCCGCGGGAAGGCCCCGCCGCGGAACCTGCATGTGTGTGGACTTTCCCGCCCGGTGTCCCCGGCGCCTAGCAACCCGGTGTGCGCAATTCGGCGGGGTCCCCTCCGGCATGGCGTACCTGCGGATCTCAGCCCAGCTGCCCCCCGACATTGACCCCACCAAGGCACCTGTGGCCTTCGGCCACCCAGGCCTCCCCAACCTCAATGAAGAGCTGCAGCACCCCGAGCTGTTGACGTGGCAGCCGGCCTTGATGGCACTCTGCGACCTGGTGCACGACCCGGAGAACGCTTACCAAGCCATTGGCCTGGGTGAGTGGCGGCAGCAGCCTGGCCATGGCTGGCGGGAGGGAAGGGAAGGAAGAAGGAAAGAAAAATGAAAGAAAGAGAGAGGGAGGGAGGAAGGAAGGAAGGCAGAAAGAAAGAAAAAGAACGATGATAGGAAGGAAGGTAGACAGAAAAAGATGGTAGGTAGGAAGGAAGACAGACAGACAGAAAGAAAGAAAAGATGGTAGGAAGGAAGACAGAAAAAGAAAGGAGGGGGGGAAGGGAAGGGAGGGAAGAAGTAAAGAAAAAGGAAAGAAAGAGTGAGGGAGGGAGGGAGGAAGACAGAAAGAAAGAGAAAGAAAGATGGTAGAAAGAAAGGAAGGAAGATAGAAAAAGAAAGGAGGGAAAGAAGAAGAAAAAAAAGGGAAGAAAGAAAAAGAAAGAAAGATGGTAGGAAGGAAGGAAGGAAGATGGTAGGTAGGAAGGAAGGAAAGCAGACAGAAAAAGAAAGGAGGGAGGGAAAGAAAGAAAAAGAAAGGAAGAAGGAAAGGGAGGGAGGAAGGGAGAAAGAAAGAAAGATGGTAGGAAGGAAGGAAGACAGACAGAAAAAGAAAGAAGGGAGGGAAGAAGGAAAGAAAAAGGAAAGAAAGAGGGTGGGAGAGAGGAAGAAAGAAAGATGTTAGGAAGGAAGGCAGAAAGAAAGAAAGAAAGAAGAAGATGGTAGGTAGGAAGACAGACAGAAAGAAAGAAAAGATGGTAGGAAGACAGAAAGAAAAAGAAAGAAAAAGGGGGAAGGTAGAGAAGAAAGGAAGAACGAAAGACTTATGACCACAAATGAGTCTAATATTTTGGTTGCTAAGCAAGAGCGTTGTTAAGTGAGTTTCACCACACTTTACAAGTTGGCCACACCCACCCGGTCACCTGACCCCTAAGCCATGCCCACCTGAGAGGGTGGGGTGGGGGCGGTGAGGATGAGTTTGTAGCACCAAGGGGGCGGTGGACTGAAAAAGTTTGGGAACCACTGTTCTAGATCATTAGAGATGAGTATTCCAAGGTCCTTTACTGAGTGGGGATCGTCAACAAGGTCGTGATAATCTGGTTTGTATTTTGTGTTCTGATTATTTTTGCCAATGTGTAAGACTGAGCATTTGTTGATTGAGATTTGAAGTTGCCACTTGTTTGACCATTCTGATACATAGTCAAGGTATTTTTGAAGAGTAGTAATATTGTTGGCGGTGTTGAATAGTTTTACATCATCTGCGAAGAGGATGCAGTTGGTTTTTATATTATCACAAATGTCATTTATGTAAAGAATGAAGAGAGTAGGTCCTAAAACGCTTCCTTGGGGAATAGCACTGTTAACAGGTACAGGATTTGATAGAGCTGATCCTATTTTGACCACTTGTTGCCTGTTTGACAGGAACGCAGTTATCCATTTGTGCATGAGTCTACAAATGCCATAAGATTTTATTTTTAGAAGTAGTTTGTCGTGTACCACTGAGTCAAAGGCTTTGCAGAAGTCTATGTAAATTGTGTCTATTGCTTTTCCCTGATCGAGTTGTGTAGTCCATATGTTTTTACAGTGTAGAAGTTGTAGATTGCAGGATAATTTTTTTCTAAAACCAAATTGTTTGTGAGAGAGTAGGTTGTTTGTCTCTAAGTGGTGGGTAATGGATTTGTTAATGATTGATTCCACGACTTTGCAGGTGACACAACATAAAGGGATTGGTCTGTAATTTTCAATTAGGCTGGGGTCTCCCCTTTTGATGATAGGGATGACCGTGGCTAGTGACCATCAGTTGGGTAGGGAGTTGGTCCTGAAAGATTTATCAAAAATTATGCTCAGTGGTTCTGCTAGGGCAGTGGAAAGTGTTTTTTTTTTTTTTGCTTGGAGCTTCCTTATTGTTGTTATACAGTACTGTATTGCTTGGAGCTTCCTTATTATTATTATAGAGAATATTCCTTATTCTATCTTATTAAATTTGGGCCTTGTGCAGGTGAAAGTATTGTGCCAAATTTTTTCCCCCTGCCAATTCTAACTTGGGCTCCCAATCATAATTTCCCCATAAACCCTCTGGTTGCACAGAGGTGAATCTTTACATACTCCAATAGACTTACTTCCAGTTCAATTCAGAAGCATTCAAGATTCTTGTTAGCTGGTAGAGTCTTTTAAACCATCTGCTTATCAGAAAAGGCCAGGCCTATGAGAAGCCAGCAGTGGTAAATTGCTGTCCTGTACGGTTGCCAAGAACACAATGCAGATGTACCCACGTGATCAAAGAACTGAGCTTAACTTGACAAATCTTCAATTAAAATGTGATAGAATGTTGAAGATTCTTGCCCAATCCGTGAACGGAAAAGGGTCACATGGAAGGGGCCTGACTTAACAACCTAAAAGTACATTTGCACTGCTTTTATTGTCAGTTATGTTTGGAGTAAATGGGTGCTGGATTCGATTCAAGCATTTCCTTCTCCCTGATCTTTCCAGAGTGGTATTATGGATCATATTTGGCAGGACACTCAAAGTATGAGGCCAGTTACATCAAAAACAACAATCTTGCCAGAAATACGAAGAAATAAATAACCCTACTCAGCACTAGCAGTTACATAAGTGCCATTTCTTTTAAAATGGATGTGCAATATTTGTGGGGAAATGGATAGCCTGTGCTGGCCATTATGCTGATACTGTTATAGATTTAAACCTGATAGGACAGATGTTTGTTTATTCAAAGATGCTGCAGAAAGCATAAGCCAAGGATGAGCTCTCCAGTGCTGGTTTTAAAATGTCAGGCACTACCACAAAGCAAAGATCAGTGGATTTTTGTTTTTGTTTAATTTTTAGCCCATCTTATAGGAACAGGGAAAGCAAGTCTTCAATGTGATAGTCCGACATGCTTGCCAAAAGCAGGCAGTGGCCAGGAAAATAATCTCCCTATCTGGTATCCGGAATGAACTACATGAAAAGATTACACAGAAATTAACATAAATCCAAGACTTAATTGTATATATTCATTTGTTGTGATTTTCTTTGTTGTATTTATACACCCCCAAATTCAATAAAAAAAGGCTCCTTGCAGTTTACATCCTAAAAACAAATTCTCAGAAATTTCAGAACAAATCGAGAAATAAACAATGATGGTGTGAAGTTTCCGAAAGATGCCCTAATTAATTCATGAGCCACAAGCCAAACTTCAAAAGAAATATAACAATTTATTAGGAGCGACATTTCGGCAATACTCCGATGCAGTCAGAACTGAACTCACGTAGGTACGTGCAATCATGACCCTGTTTCCCCCCTCCTCACTGGACATGTCATAAATCACATGCTGCAATGAATCACGCGGGCTGTGAAACCCCACACCCCTCTTTCTGAATCTGGTAACCTAGGACACAATCAGTAAAAGAAACATTTGTGGAATGTAGTTTCAGTTAGTACAATCAGCCACTCCGTCAGCTCTCCCCTCTCCATCTTATGGCAACTTGAAAGCTTTACAAATTGACAGATGGTATATACAGTATTTTGCTTTTCCTCCAAAAGCTGAAGACAATAGCCATAGCATTTTCTCCTCCATTTTTTTCTCCAGAATAGCAACTTTGTGAAACAGGTTGGAAGAGACAACAATAGCAACTTGTTTAAAGTCACCCGGTAAACTTCAGTCACCAAGAGTGGATTTTAGGCTAGATCTCCTGAACTTTAGTTCAGTCTTCTAACCATTGTATTGTGGGAAGAATATCCACCTGGTTCAGTTCCAAGCTGGGAGAAAGTCATGGAATCAATCATAAACGAATCCATGACCCTCCACTTAGAGACAAACAACGTACTCTCTAACAAACAATTTGGTTTCAGGAAAAATTTGTCCTGTAATCTGCAACTTCTACACTGCAAAAACATATGGACTACACAACTCGACCAGGGTAAAGCAATAGACGCAATTTACACAGACTTCTGCAAAGCCTTTGATTCAGTGGTACACGACAAGCTACTTCTAAAACTAAAATATTACGGCATTTCTGGATCCCTGCATAAGTGGGTAGCTGCGTTCCTGTCAAATAGGCAACAGGTAGTCAAAATAGGGTGCGCCCTATCAAACCCTGCACCTGTTAACAGCGGTGTCTCCCAAGGCAGCGTTTTAGGCCCCACACTTTTTATACTCTACATAAATGACCTTTGTGATCACATTACAAGCAACTGTGTTCTCTTTGCTGGTGATGTAAAACTATTTAACACCACCGACAATGCTGCTGCCCTACAAAGAGACCTTGACTATGTGTCACAATGGTCAAACAATTGGCAACTCCAAATCTCAACCAACAAATGCTCTGTCTTACACATTGGCAAAAAAAATCAGAACACCAAATACGAACTGGGCGGATACGACCACATAGACGACTCTCACTCTGTTAAGAACCTTGGAGTACTCATCTCTAATGATCTAAGTGCCAGAGCTCACTGTAACAGCATTGCCAAAAAGGCATTAAGAGTGGTTAACCTAATCTTGCGTAGCTTCTTCTCTGGTAATACTGTATCGCTAACTAGAGCATACAAAACATTTGCTAGACCAATTCTCGAATACAGCTCATCTGTCTGGAACCCGCACTTCATATCGGACATTAATACAGTTGAGCGACTCTAGAGATATTTCACGAGAAGAGTCCTCCACTCCTCTGCTCACAACAGAATACCTTATACCACCAGATTTGAAATTTTGGGCTTAGACAACTTAGAACTACGACGCCTTCGGTCTGACCTAAGCGTAGTATTATCTGCTACAATGTCCTACCTGTCAATGACTACTTCAGTTTCAACCGCAATAATACACGAGCACACAATAGATACAAACTTAAAGTAAACCACTCCAAACTCGACTGCAGAAAATACGACTTCAGCAACAGAGTGGTCAATGCCTGGAATGCACTACCTGACTCTGTGGTTTCATCCCCAAACCCCCATAACTTTAACCTTACACTGTCTACTGTTGACCTCATCCCATTCATCCCGTGCCTACCATCCCTGTCCTACTGTCCCCATTTATTCGTATCCATTTCATGTATTCATAATCATGTTTATACTTATATCTGTTATCTTATACATGCTTGACAAACAAATAAAATAAATAAATAAAATATCAATGAATTTTAAAGAAAGACACTGGAAACATGGAGGCTGCTTGGTTATCTTATCTTGGTATGGCGAGCAAAGTTGCACCTGTTCAAATGACCTCAGCCTACCAACATCATTTTCAAGGGATTACTCTGAATTGCTCTCCAAGCCACAGAGCGAGTACAAGTAGTCCTCGACTTATGACCACAATTGAACCCAAAATTTCTGTTAAGCTTAACATTTGTTAAGTGAGTTTGCCTCATTTTATGACTCTTATTGCCACAGTTGTTCAGTGAATTGCTGTAGTTGTTAGTCAAACTGTGGTTAAGTGAATCTGACTTCCCTGTTGACTTTGCTTGTCAGGAGGTCGTAAAGGGGATCACATAACCCTGGGATACTGTCATAAATGTGAGTCAATTGCCAAGCGTCTGAATTTTGATTGCATGACCATGAGGATGCCAGTAGGGTCATAAATGTGAAAACTGGTCACCAGTATCTTTTTTCAGTGCCATTGTAACTTTGAATGGTCACTAAATGAATTGTTGTAAGTCTGTCAGAGTTTGTTGCAAAATTAAATCCAGAAAGCACACACAGGTAAACTGATTCAACAGGATTCATTAACTTCTTTATATACATAATAACAGATACAATAAATGTACAATACAAAGAGTAGATTCTCCAACGTGGTAACAAGTAGAGATCAGTTTCCAGTTCAGAGTTCAGAGCAGACAAGCCCAGGCTTGTTTCACTTTAGCACAGAGCAGCAGACTAGTTTCATTCTCAGCACAGAAACAGAGCTCAGCACAAAGTTTAAGCCACGCCCAGACTTCTAGCTTAAGTTTCTGTTTCTAAACAAGCCTCATTGTTTGAGCCTGTTACCATGCCTATTCATTGGCTGATCTTGTTACCATGTCTCCATTCAGTCCCCATTGGCTGATCTATTCCAGTCCATGAATATTCATACTCTGACAAAGTCCCTGTACCAAAATATTCTCGCTCTACACCTAAGCATGGAAACCCCCCCCCCCCAATCCCCAGTTAGCTTATCTTGGAATGGCGAGCAAAGTTGCAACTGTTCAAACATCCTCAGCCTACAAGCATCATTTCCATGGGATTATGCTGAATTGCTCTTCAGGGCAGAGGGAGTACAGGTAGTCCTTGACTTACAACAGTGCACTTAGTGACCATTTGAAATTACAACGGCACTGAAAAAAGCGACCCATGATCATTTTTCACACGTATGACCATTGCAGCATCCCCAATGGTCATGCGACTTACACTGGGATGCTTGGCAACTGACTCACATTTACGACGGTGGCAGTGTCCCAGGGTCATGTGATGCCCTTTTGCGACCTTCTGAGAAGCAAAGTCAATGGGGAAACCAGATTCACTTAACAACCGTGTTACTAATTTAAGAGCTGCATTGATTCACTTAACACGTGGCAAGAAGTCGCAAAATGGGGCAAAGTGATAAATTTCTAAGTGATACATTTCTCACTTGGCAACTTAAATGTTGGGCTCAATTGTGGTCGCAAGTTGAGGACTCCCTGTATCTCCAAGTGCCTCCCCATCCCCCCCACACCGCACCTTCTGAGAACCAAAGTCAATGGGAAACCAGATTCACTTAACAACCGTGTTACTAATTTAAGAGCTGCATTGATTCACTTAACAAATGTGGCAAGAAGTCGCAAAATGGGGCAGTGATAAATTTCTAAGTGATATATTTCTCACTTGGCAACTTAAATGTTGGGCTCAATTGTGGTCACAAGTTGAGGACTCCCTGTATCTCCCAAGTGCCTCCCCATCCCCCACACACACACCGCACCTTCTGAGAAGCAGTCAATGGGGAAACCAGATTCACTTAACAACCATGTTGTTAAGGAGCCGAGGTGGCGCAGTGGTTAAAAGGAGCACTGCAACCTACTTCAGTGACTGCTAGTTCAGCAGTTCAAATCTCAACCGCTCAAGGTTGACTCAGCCTTCCATCCTTCCGAGGTGGGTAAAATGAGGACCCAGATTGTTGGGGGCAATATGCTGAACTTTGTAAACCGCTTAGAGAGGGCTGTAAAGCACTATGAAGTGGTATATAAGTCTAAGTGCTATTGCTATGTTACTAATTTAAGAGCTGCAGTGATTCAGTTAAGAAATGTGGCAAGAAAAGTTGTAAAATGGGGTAAAGCTCACTTGACAAATTTCTCACAACACAACAACATACATTTGTGGCCGCAAGTTGAGGACTACCTGTATCTTCAAATGCCTCCCCATCCCCACATACACCCCAGGCACCTGTTGCAAGGCTTCCTCCCGAGGGAGGAACTGAGGCAGCCTTAGTAGCCGGGGGGGGGGGGCTGTTGAGGGGGGTGCGTCTGCTCCCCGCCCCGTCTCCTGCCTTTCATATTCCCGAGATGGAGAGGGGAGCAACAGTGATATTAAAACTAGGCACCAAAACCAAGGCCGGGCTCAGGAAGGATTTCGCACGGACACCCAGCTCGCCGCCTTTCCTCCGTCCCTCTCCGCCCCTGCGCAGTGCGAGCGAAGGGGCGGCCTAGAGCTCCGCCGACCAATTACCGCGCCGAGAGGAGGAGCGCAAACCCGGGACCATCCGCCTCCAGAGCAGGGCGCAAATAGACATACACACACACAAGCCGGGGAAGGATGGAGGGCGAGCGGGGCGCGTCGCAGTCGCCGCGGCCGGTCTCCTCCCCTCCCCCTGGCGGCGAGGCCACGGCAGCCCGCGCCGAGCCGCCAGCGCTCCTCGCGGACTCAGGGCGGCCGCTGCTGCCTCCCTCCTCCCCGGAGCTGCTGGAGTTCGACGACGACGAGGACCTGGAAGTGTTCAGCAAGGTACAGGCGTACGGGGGTAGCCCCTGCCGGCTGCTCCCGGAGAGCCCGGCGGCCCTCCGCTTTCCCCGTGGGGCGCTGAGGGTAGAAGGGCAGGTTCTCTTTGCCGCCTTCCCTGCATTCACACGAGACTCGGGAGCGTCCTGCGGCTTGTCGAAAGTCCCCCACGCCCCGCCCTTTACTGGGGAGCTGAGCTAAGCTCGCTTGTCCCGATTGCGCTTGTGGCGGCCACATCCAAGGCTGGGAAAGAGAAGGAACTTAGCGGCGGGGGGGGGGGTTCTTCCCGGGCCAGAAGTTTGCAAAACACGACCTGCCCTGACAAGCCCTCGGAGGAAGCCACCTTCGATTGGGTAGCAAGCAGGAGGATGGGATAGAGAGTGGACAGCCGAGCCCTGGCGTTGGGTTTGTGGTTCCATGAAGGGCTTCCAAGTTGCCCAGAAGAAGCAGGACAAGTTGGAAGGGATTGGGGATAAGGGGGTGCCCTCTTTAAGAATGTCCTCCCCCTTTCAGGATAGCAATTGCACTTAGACTTATCCCAAAGGTGCTTTATCAGGAGGCAACTGGACTTTCTTCTTGTTGTTGTTGTTTTCCTTTGAAGACGTTTGGCTTCTCATTCAAGAAGCTTCTTCAGCTCTGACAGGATAGTGGGGAATGGAAAGATTTATATTCCTTGCAGACAGCTGGTCATTTGCATCCTTTTAGAGCAGTGTTTCCCAACCTTGGCAACTTGAAGATAGCAATAGCAATAGCACTTATATACCGCTTCATAGTGCTTTACAGCCCTCTCTAAGGAGTTTACAGAGTTCAGCATATTGCCCCCAACAATCTGGGTCCTCATTTTACCCACCTTGGAAGGATGGAAGGCTGAGTCAACCTTGAGCCGGTGAGATTTGAACAGCTGAACTGCTGAACTGCAGTGCTGAACTGCAGTGCTGCGCCACCTCGGCTCTTAATCCAGATATCTGGACTTCAATTCCCAGAATTCCCCAGCCAGCAAATGCTGGCTGGGGAATTCTGGGAGTTGAAGTCCAGACATCTTCAAGTTGCCAAGGTTGGGAAACACTGTTTTAGAGGGTCATTGAAGCACTCGGAGGTTTATCTGTGTCCTCAGGGTCACCTGAGTGGTGCTCCTGGTTCCTGTAGTCTGCAATTCCTACTCTCCCTGTTCCTACTCCCGCTATTCCTACTATTCAAAGGGTGTTCATCCCAAGTCCAGTTGCCTCCTGATAAAGCACCTTTGGGACAATCATGACGTGAATGACCAAGAATCTCTACAAGCACTTAGGCCTATATACCACTTCACAGTGCTTTACAGCCTTCTCTAAGCAGTTTACAGAGTCGGCATATTACCCCCAACAATCTGGGTCCTCGTTTTAATGACCTCGGAAGGATGGAAGGCCTGAGTCAACCTTGAGCCGCTCAGAATCGAACTCCTGGAGTGAGCACTGAGTTAGCATGCAGTACTATATTCTAATACTATATTGTAACCACTGCCATCACGGCTCTTATACTGTTTCTGCCGGATATTGTTTGTGCAGCTCACAAAAAGTTAAGATCCCAAACAGTTTTCCATAAGGTAAAGCATTCTGTCAGACTACACTTCCCATTGTTCCCAACAAGTACCACTGTTTTGGCCAGGGATAATGGAGATTGGAATCCACCACATGTAAAAGGCAGCAAACTGCATTTCAGCGATCTAAGCTAAAGGATTATTTCTGCCAAAGGCCTGCTGTGGGTATTGGCCTCGTTTCATGTATTTGCAGGCTGCAGTGGAAAAAGATATTTGGGCCACACACTGCATAGTATCTTGATGCTGTGTTTCCATGCTTGGCAGTTTAGAGAGAAGGCCTGGGGATGAAGTAGGCTGGGTTCATGGGTTGAGCTGAGCATTTCGAGACTGTTAATGGAGGTAGGTAATGTCCCTTCTTGCTTTTTTGAGAACAAGATTACCTTTGTAATGAAGCACAGTATAATAGGGAGAGAGAGAGAGAGAGATTTGAGTCTTGCCTTTGGCTTTGTAGTTCTGGCACTGCTCAGGAATTTGATCTGGATTTGTCCTTCACTATTGCTACTATGCCAGAAAAGACAGGCTCCACAAATTACTATTTGTCGCACTAGCGAGATATAATATGTGGTCACCACTGGCCCTTCTTCCATGCACAGAGAATACAGCACGGAACAAATATCTGACATTGCAAGAATCTTTGTTGTAGGACAACAAAAGGAGAGCAGGCTTTGTTTTGAAATGAAAGTTGACATAACTAACATTTGCCTTCTCTGCTTCCCTCGCGTTGTGCTGAGCTTTAGGAGAAACGGAAGTATTCTCTGGCCGATTTTGCCTGTTCTGAAGCCCAGGACAATGACATCAAATTTGCTTTTCCTCCTGCTAACAGAACATTTGCAAGATATGCTGACTATGAACCATTGCCAGGACTGGCAAGTGGCATTGAGGAGAATTAAGGGAAGTTTGCCTTTGCCAAGATTGCTGGAGCTTTTGCCTCCATCCTTCTTTTTATAGGACAGTGATGGCGAACCTTTTTTCCCTCGGGTGCCGAAAGTGCATCCACGCGTGCTATCGCGCATGCGCGAGTGCCCACACCCATAATTCAATGCCTGGGGAGGGTGAAAACGGCCTCCCACGCTCCCCTGGAGGCCCTCTGGAGGCCGGAAATGGCCCGTTTCCCAACTTCTGGTGGGCCTGGTAGGCCCATTTTTCATCCTCCCCAGGTTCCAGAAGCTTCCCTGGAGCCTGGGGAGGGCAAAAACACCCTTCCCAGTCCCCCCCGGAAGCCCTCCGGAAGCCGAAAATGCCCTCCCAGAGCCTCCGTGCGAGCCAAAAATCAGCTGGCCGGCGCGCACATGCGCGCTGGAGCTGAGCTAGGCAATGGCTCGTGTGCCGGCAGATATGGCTCCGCGTGCCACCTGTGGCACCCGTGCCATAGGTTCGCCATCACTGTTATAGGATATATCTCAGAAACTTTGAAGCCACTCATCCATACAACTAATCATGTATTGACATGGACCTAGCAATTCTCAAAAGTTTTCTAATGAGAAAGAGGTCCCTGTTTTTCTACCTTGAGTGCTTCAGAATTCCTTTCAGATTTCTCTTTATGGTGGTTTTAAACTTTATACTTGGAGTTGGAGAACGGGGTTGCTATATCATTATTTCGCCATATATCCCTCCCCCAAGCCTTTCTGATTGGCTTTCATTTTCAACCTGAGAGAAGGGAAGGGGGTTCACAGAAAGAGTTCTTTTATAATGCTTCCCTTGGGATTTAATGAAAGGTTTGGAAACAAGGAAGGGTGCAGGCATCTGAAGAGATAATTGTATCATGAAAAACAGGACTTTCACAAACACTCCTTGGCTATCTAGTCATCAGAGAAGTGCAGGTATAACATGTATCTTTTGAATTTTCTTCTCTTCTGAAATAATTTCAAAAGCAAATTCTCTTTCATCAGATTGAGAATTAGTTGGGGAAAATCAGGACTTGGGATTTATTTATTTATGTTTGTGTATTGCACTAGTTACATTACTTGGAAGGAGAAGGGGTGTAGGGCCAATTTAGTTTCTCTTTCTCTCAAGGTGGTTAGCATGCTGCAGCTGATTATTAGGAGATCAAAGTCCTCAGTAAAAGGTCATAATTGGAACTGAAAGTTGTACGCAATTTAAATAACACTCTGGTTCTACTACTAGATGTTCTCTCTGCTACCAAAAAGAATTGGCTGCCAATTCACAGAAATTCTCTGGTCTTTTCTCATAAATCTACTCCTTATCCGTTGGAAAAATCAGGCAAGTTGATACAGGTGCTTCCTGTATGGCTGATGCATTGCATTAGCAGAAGTGTGAAAAAACTAGTCAAACAGGTGAAACAAACAATGTCGTCTGTATCTGGGGTTGAATTCTGCGAGTTGTGTCACCTGGCCATAGGTCTTCAAAATTTTTGTCATGATACGTTGTGTACTTTATAAACCATACAATCTCTCTCAGGGTTGTGCAAAACAGATACACTCAGTATGGCTGTCCATCCTGCCCCTCTTGAGAATGTCAGAGATGAGCAGATCAGATGTTACAAACCTTCAGAAGGTCCATTGTCTCCATGAATAACCTTTTGCCCACTTGCAGGGAGAAAAACAGCTGTGGTAACAAGTTCTTCATTCCGCTATGGTTGATTATGTATGTTAAGGAGTTATTGTGCTGTTAAGCACATACACAGCGAAATGTGTTGTAGTAATGGTGTTGCAGTTTGATATGAATGCTATTCAGTCAATAAACAGAATATCTTTAATATGTACAAAGTAGTTTTTACTTGAATAGTAACAAAGTTAAATAGGAAGTCCAAGTCATACACAGGTATTCAGTCAATGCAAAGTTTCTTCTTCTTACCTATCTTTGTTTTAACTCACAAACAAAGATTACAGCTGTCTCTCAATTCTATACTATCACAGATAGTTACTCTTCTTTTCACAGCATTTCCACTCAGTCATAAAGTAATCTACTTATCAGTAAATCAGCAGAGAGTCTTCAATCCGGAACACACCATCAAACACAACCACCACACTAAACCACCAACCATAAACCATCAATCACATTGAGCATGCCCTCTTGCTTGCTTATATAGTAATCATCTACAATGCATTTAATACACACATATATACAATGTGTGTATACACATAACATTGTATACACACTATACACATAACATTGATTTTTGGCTTAATCATATATTAACACACCCAATCGTTTGAACAGGATTCTAACAATGTACATGTGCCATTCAGTTGGTGTCAGCTCTTCATGACCTCATACGTAGATTTTCTCCATGACAATATGCCTTTAACCTGGTCTTTCCGGTCTTCCAATGTTGCATCTATTACCTCTGTAATTGAGTCTATCCATCTTGCTGCTGTCATTATCTTTTTTCTCTTTCTTTCAACTTTCCCCGAATTAAAGCCTTCTCTAGAGAATAGAGAAGTTACTTCTCATTTATAGTATAACTTAACTCATGTATGTTTTAGGATAGTAATAAAAAGGCCACATCACAAATACAAGGAATCGGTTCAAAAGTAGCACTCTGAGTGGCTTATACATTAAATCCTAGGAATAATCTACTCCAAATCAGCTCCACCATGGTAAATGAAACTTAATCTGATTTTGATATCACAATTTGAGCATTGTTGTTCTATATTCTTTGCTTTAGCTCAAGATTTGATCTGCAGGGCAAATAGGAAATTTTGAAAAAAGAAATGAGTGTCTGCAATAGTTTGTATCAAAATACCGTATATTCTGGCGTATAAGACGACTTTTTACCCTTTGAAAATCTTCTCAAAAGTCGGGGGTCGTCTTATACGCCG
This sequence comes from Diadophis punctatus similis, assembly GCA_023053685.1. NCBI lineage: Eukaryota > Metazoa > Chordata > Lepidosauria > Squamata > Dipsadidae > Diadophis > Diadophis punctatus. The sequence goes on along the minus strand of JALIGW010000035.1, from coordinate 6,066,877 downwards.
GGTACGAAGGCGCAGCATGTGCAAAGTCTCCCCGGTCGCTATGGCTGCACCGGGGAGCCAGCGTCCTTGTCAACGATGGAGATGCTGTGCGCACAGGAGGGGCCGCGGAGCAGAGGCGCCTGGCGAGCAAGGCGAGTGGCGGCATCGGCGGCAGGCTCCTGCCCGTGTCTCCCGGCCGCCCGCCTCTCATTCTTTTAAATGCTAAGGCAAGAAGCGGGCAGGCGGGCGGGAGACACGGGCAGGAGCCTGCCGCCGATGCCGCCACTCGTCTCGCTCGCCAGGCGCCTCTGCTCCGCGGTACCTCCCGCGCGCGCAGCGTCTCCATCATTGACAAGGACGCGGGCTCCCCGGTGCAGCCACAGCGACCGGGGAGACTTTGCACATGCTGCGCCTTGCGCAAAGGACACGCCGGAGCAGCAATAGCGGCGGCGGCAGCGCGCGCTCTCCTTCCCTCCCATGCGCGTTAACCCTAGTGGCAGCGCGGTCAAGGACTCAGCCGGGTGGCTGGAGCCCCGCGGGAGACGGCAACAGAGGCTCCTTCTTCCTCCTGCAGGGAGAAAGAAAGATAGAAAGATAGAAAGAAAGGAAGGAAGGAAGGAAGGAGGGAAGGAAGGAAGGAAGGAAGACAGAAAGAAAGAAAGAAAGACAGACAGACAGAAAGAAAAAGAAAGAAAGAAAGAAGAAAGAAAGAGAAAGAAAGAAAGAAAGAAAGAAAGAAAGAAAGAAAGAAAGAAAGAAAGAAAGAAAGAGGGATGAAGGAAGGGAGGGAGGAAGGGATGAAGGAGAGGAATGTTAGATGGGAGGGTGGGAGGAAGGAAGAGAAAAAAGTGAGGTGGGAGGAAGGAAGGAAGAGAAAAAAGTGAGAGGGAAAAAAGGAAGAAAGAAAGAAGAAAGAAAGAAAGAAGAAAGAAAAAGAAAGAAAGAAAGATGTTAGGAATGAAGAAAGACAGAAAGAAAAAGAAAGATGGTAGGAGGGGTAGTCTTATACGGAGAGTATATCCCAAACTCTATATTTTAATTGGAAAAGTTGGGGGTCGTCTTATACGCCCAGTCGCCTTATACACCGGAATATACGGTACCTGTATCCTTGATGCTAGGCAGGTCCAAGACATGGTTTAACTTCAGTTTATTTACTATTTATAGTTTTAGTTTATTATTCCTTCTTATGCTAGCAAATAAGATACAGGGTGGAAAACCTGAGGAAATGGAGATCAAATGCCTGAAGAAAATATTTTATATATTTACCAAAAGACCATCAGAGGTGCAATGAATTGACTTCTCTCAAGTATATTTGCAATAGAGAGAAAGCCTTTGCCTCCATCCCAGTGACTTGCAATACAGATGTCAGGAGGATTCAAAAACAATCTTTAAAAAATCTACCTGCAACAGGTAGATAATTGCTTGGTTCAAAGAAGCCAAGAAAATGTTAAGTCTTGGGCTAATATATTGTTTCTTTAAGCATTTTTTCTAATAAATGTGATCCCAAATATTGCTTTTTCTTCTTGATTTAGCACATTGCTATTAAACAACACATTTATTTGTTCAATCCATTAAGCCAAAACCTATGACATAGCATGATGTATGAACTTGGTCAATGTCAAAGTAGTAATCTGTGGTTCGACAGAAAAATAGGAAATGATGAGACAATAGTGAAGGCCTCGAAAGTAGAGTCTAATAATTATAACCAAAGCCAGAGTTATGCGGTACAAAGGCAAATACTAAAAATAAGAGCTATTTCTGATGCAAGAAGGTCTATATATAACTGGGATAATGAATCCATAATTCTCCAGATCTATCTAAATTGCAACTCACAGGAGCCACAATTGCAAATGTGCAAATAATGGTGGGAGCTGTAGGTCAGCAATATCTATAAAACCACAAGTCACTGATACAGAGCTTGTAATCTATCAGAAACCCTGATTGGGTGTGTGAGTGATCAGATGGTGATAATCTTTAAATGCATCAAAGATCAATTATTTCCATGATAGATCTGTAATGTAAAAACTTTTCTATGCTATAACATTGTTCTGATGACTGGTGTGAAGTTAGATGTTCATCAGGACAAATCTTAAACCCTAATGTGTTTTCCTAAAAATTAAGGGAAATAGCATTCATAGAGTAGCTGTACAAGACAACAGACATTTTTCATTCTTGAAACACTGTGCTCAGTTATGTGTATGACAGAAATTTATGGAACGAAAAATCTAAACGTCAGCATCTTACAGATAAGTACTAGATTTGCTATTGAATATGAGCCTAAAAGACATTAATGAATCATTTATGATTTGTACATTTCCTAATGTTTAAAAATAAACCCAGTTAATCAGGAAATATTTCCATTCTGTGTACAGAATCATCTTCATTTTTTCCTCCATTTTCCTCTAGTAAACACTAAAAGTGAATATTTTTATACTTGGATGTAGTATATGTAAGGTTGTTTAACCTTAGATATTTGTCAAATGTTTCTTGATTGGACTTTGGCAAGACAAGTGGGATTTATTTATTTATTATTTATTTATTAGTGAGACTTATATACCGCCTCAAGTGCAAGCACTCTCTAAGCGGTTTACACCAGTAAGCAATGTATATTTATATTGCCCCCAACAATCTGGGTCCTCATTTTACCTACCTCGGAAGGATGGAAGGCTGAGTCAACCCTGAGCCAGTGAGATTTGAACAGCTGAACTGCTGATCACAGTCAGCTAAAGTAGCCTGCAGTACTGCACTCTAACTGCTGCGCCACCTCGGATAACGTTTATTCATATCTGAAAAAGATGAGTTGGTGCGAAGGGATAACCCGATCTATTCTCCCTTCCCTATTCTCTTTTCCATTGCCAACTTCTCATCACCTTACCCAAATTTATTACTATTTCCAACCCAATGGAATTTATTACTATTCCCAGTGCATAAATGTTGATGATGTCAACACCTAGGTATCTATTAAGCTATGGGAAAATGGAAAAAAGAAGTATCAGGTTGAAACTGCAGTGGATTTAAGAGGGGACTATATTCTCATGTTGACAAGGGCGATCAATTGCTTCAAGTGACCTTATTCTAATATGTAGTAAAGATCTTTATCTAGCCGGACTTCTGCCAAGTTTGAATTGAGGACAGTCACACAACATGTTGAAGTACAAATTACCCAATCCCACTTTCATTTAAGCCTATTATAGTGTGTTGTACAAACAAATCCTGGTGACTTGGAGAGGATCACTATATCTCAAATATGTTTATATGGCTTGGAAAGATAGATAGCATAGTTCCATTAAAATTATTTTTGCAATAATGGCCTAAAGGGCACTGAAATCCAAAATAACTGGGGGTGAACATATTGCATCTGCTGTAAAATTACCTAAATTATTAATGTGCATAAGAAACTCTTAATGTATGTTTGTTAAATTTATACACTGCCCACCTTACCGATAAATTGACTGCGTTGTTGCTTAATATTGCTTATGATGGGTGGCTATATAAATCTTTATAATAAATTAGCTTTTCTATTTATAAATTACACTATGTGAAACAGTAAACCAGGGGTCCCCAAACTTGGCTTCTTTAAGACTTGTGGACTTCAACTCCCAGAATTCTGTAGCCAGCATAGCTGGCTGGAGAATTCTGGGAGTTGAAGTCCACAAGTCTTAAAGTTGCCAAGTTTGAAGACCTCTGCAGTAAACAGTCCTATGTGAACCAGTAAAATGTGAATCCAGTAAAATCTCAATGGAAGTCGAAAATTAATATTTGGCAAGAGGTGGAATCTGCCCAAACAGCCATGAAAGCCAGAGATCCCTTCCTAAAACCCCATTTTGGATTGGGTGCTTTTTGGAATCTGTCTTCCTTGTTTGGAAACAGATTGATCTAGAAAAACTGTAGATATTAAGCAAAATGAAGATTTCATTTTATTTATTTTATTTTATTTATTTGGCTTTCTTATATGCCTCCCAACTCCCGAGGGACTCAGGAATTTAAATATTGCAGGATGTAGTACTAAATCGCGGATAGCTGTGACGAATCTTTTTTTGTTTTTGTTTTTTTTCTCTTTTCATAAAGTTTGTTTAGGAAAAAAGTGCAGGCACCTCCTAAAAACTGTCTAGTCGCCAGTCTGGGAGGTTATTGAATGCAGGGAAGTGAGTGAAAATGAGGGTGCTGAATTCATTTTTGTTAATGTTTTACTGCAGAAGGTTCTGTTATTGATTGTTTGGGATTATTGTTTCATAAAGAACTTCATGCTCCTTCAGAAAGGAAAAAAATGTGAAAGTCAGGTGTGATTTCGGACGACTTTAGAAACACATCCACAATGTTTTCTTGGCAACAGTATGGAGGTGATTTGCAATTCCCTTCTTTGGGGATATTTAAAAAAAAAACTTCCCAGGCTTTATTATAGTCCAGGGTTTTTTCTAATCACTCACTAACCAGATCCCATCTTGCATAGTTTTGTGAGATCAGTCATGGCCAGGTAGGCCCAGGCACCTGCTATGACTGATTCAGAATAGCAAAATACTAATAATAATAATAGTAATAATTCCAACAACAATTTTTATCCACTATTTGCCCTCTAAAATTTCTTTTTTGGTTGGGGATATTGAAACAAAGCACTATCTAGCGTTTTGAAAAGTGGCATTGAGACCTTTGAGGATTTGGTAGAAAAAGGAAGTTAGGAACAAGGAAAAAATCAATCACAAATATTCTCCTCTCCATTTTCTGATATTCTGCTTTAGTTTCAGGAATGATTTTATTTTAAAGGTAGTGAATGGTGAGTCCTGGAATGAGGCATTTCATTTTTTTTCTCATAGAGACAATAGAGTGGGGAAAGTAAGTGCTTCAGCTTGTAATTATTTATGCAGGCATTTGAAATTCAAATATTAAATCACCGTAGTCCAAGATTTGCCTTATTTTAGAGCTTTTCAGCTTATTTTATTTACAGTTAAGTACCTACACTTTCTCAGATCAGTTTGCCAGCTCTCCAATCAACTGAGTGTTTAGTTCCAAGCCTTCGTGAACACAGCTTGCTCACTAACTCCAAAAATTTTAGACAACAAAGCCTTGAAATACCGCTTCAGATGCTAGTATCGCTTATTTTAAAGACAGCTTATTGTTGTCTCTGGATTTTGCAAACATTAATAGAAGTGTTCCTGCAAAATCAATATTAATAGGAAGGAAATTCCCTTGTTGTCATACTGCTCCATGTATTCATCTGCAAAGTTTGCCGCCTAACCAAAACATTATTTTCTTAGCACACAAATACCTGGAAACAAATTGACTTCATATATCATTCCTTGCTGCTTGCTCAGTGGAAATAAAATAGCTCTCTAAGTAGTGAAAAATGAGAATCTTAAAACTGTCAAGTTTAATAATCCAGATTATTACTCAAAATATAAGCTCGAAGTACATACATTTTAGAAAATGCTTGGCTGTGTGGCATAAAGATGCCCCTGGAGCACAAAAACTTTGAATGGAGTCTTAGAAGATGATAACGTGGAGCATATCATGTTCCTGTTGTGCTTGAAAGTTGGGACTCATATTCTTCGATCCTTTCTGTACTGTATCTAAGGGGGGAAATATGTTTTTAGTTGCATCGGATTACCTTCTTTGAAATCAGTTCAAGGTAATTAGCACAATGATCTCCTGGGAGCTAGTGTCTTGTCGTGTAATCTAGGGGTGTGGGTTATGAGAACCTCAGGTCCCAGTTCATGCCTCTTCGACAATCCACATTCTTTCAGTCTTAATCACTCATCTGCAAGATATGAAAATACAATAACATGCTAACAATAGCACTTAGACTTATATACCGCTTTAGAGTGCTTTATAGCCCTCTCTAAGCAGTTTAGAGAGTCGGAATATTGGGTCCTCATTTTAGCCACCTGAGAAAGATGAAAGGCTGAGTCAGCCTTGAGCCAGTGAAAATCAAACTGCTGGCAGTCGGCAGAATTTGCCTGCAATGCTGCATTTTAACCACTGCCACCATGGCTCTCGTCACTCACGGCTCTGTGAATGTGGCTTGAGATAAAGTTGTGTAAGTAATAATGAAGTGTAGGTAAATAATAGTCAAGTGTGATCTAGGCAGGTTCAGTGTTATTGGTGTTAAGGAAATAATTACATAAGTCTACTATGGATTCTTAATTAATTTAAGGAAGGTCCTGGAAACAATGCTTCTCTAGAAAGTTATAAGGTCCTGCTACACAGATGCTGCTTTCAAGTCTTTCAGAGTTGCTAAAAGAACTTACCCCAATTGTGATTTTAGAATAACAAAGACTCATTTCTCCCTCCAGCATTTCCCTCCTAGTGTTTGCCCCACATAGAGCCTTTTATATTCCTCAGACGGTGCTGAATACTGAATTTTTAAGCCAAGAGGTCAAAGGCACTGATTGCAAAATAAATATTCTGTTCTGCAGAACACCAGAGTCAGGTAGGGATATCCAGTTAGGAAAAGGGCCCCGGAAATATTAGTAGCGACAGGGAATAAAATTTATATTAAAAACTTTGCAAAAGTGACCTTTCCACTCAGTTCTTTCTGTTTGCCTCACTGATTGCTGGGTTTTAGTGGAATAGCGATGCATGTAGCAAAATGTTATCTGTTTAAGCTAATGGCAGAGCCCTGAGCCATTCCTTCTATTAATCAAACCAGTAAGCAACTTTTCCTTGGAGAGCTTGTTTTGATATTCATAAAGAATTTGGGAAACTTAAGATCATGAGCTTTCTCGAATTTCTTTTGTTTAGCCACAAAGGGGAGGGGGGGAGTATAAACCCAATCCAATCATTGGCCCAACCCTCACTCCAACTCTTTTTCTCTTGTTGTGTCTCCTTTTCCTTAACATGGACCATGTCTTTGGTCTCCTATTTTTTTCAAGTAGGACCATCTGACCTAACAATACTTTTGACCCAGGGGTGGGTTCCAGTTACCTTTGCTACCGGTGCACATCGTGACATTTCACGCTTGTCCCCTTGCACGATTTTACTTCCGTGCATGCTCAGAAGGACGTTTCAGCCCGAAGCACAGCTGAGGAGCTGCTCAGCTGTGCTTTGGACAAAGAAATAAAGGTCGGTATTAACCCGGAGGTGGGCAGGAGGGATTTTTTTTCAAAGCAGAGGACGAGGAGAAGCCATCCAAACCTGAAAAAATCGTTGAAAATTCTGAAAAAAAGATGGCGGCACCCACAGACCGGCACAGACAGGATTATATCACCAGCATGCCGCTACCGGTGCGCACGTACTGGTCCGCACCGGTAGGAACCCACCCCTGTTTTGACCCTGTTGCTCTCCCCCTCTTTTTATCTCCATGCATATCTGAAGTCACTCAGAAGAAATGCAGAAGGGACAGCCAGCTCTGATACTTCCTTTCTTTTGCCAGCTTTTGGTTGATCTCAGAGAGAAACATCTTTGCGTCATCTGAATCCACGTATAGTTCATGCCACGAAGAAGACTTGAACCAGCCAGTATCCTCTTCAAACAAGGATCATCCACTGAGTTGGGTTTGCAGTGCTGCTCTCAGAAGATTGCTACATTTTACAGGAATGTACATTTCCTTCCTAGACATTGGAAATCCGGTTTTCCTGGATGTTTGATGGAGATTTACTGATCTGGATTTTCCTAGTCAGCCAGCTTCGGCCAGAATCAGAGGATTGGTTTATTACTTTGCAGTCTTGATCCCCAGTTCTAACACAACTGGTATTTCAGGAGTCAAGGAGCACCCTGCCCAAACCCAATTAAACAGCATTGACAAAACAGTTACTAATAAGGAGTGCCTACTTTTCTTTCCATACCAACTATTTGAGGATCCATGTAACCCTGATCTTCATGAACTCCGTGCACAAGTGGCAAATAAGTTCTTTTCTCACTGCATTCTCTTTTCAATGCAGAGTTGCGCTATTTTTAGTCCCAAGTGAATTGGTATCTAGAATAAAATAGAATGGAATTCTTTATTGGCCAAGTGTGATTGGACACACAAGGAATCAAGAAACAATCTTAATATAAATTGTAAGGATATAAGCAACAAGTTATAAGTGGGAGGAGATGGGTGATAGGAACAATGAGTGCAATCTGTGCAAAAGGTAACCTTTGACTGCCGTTGAACCTTAACTAGTGGGACCCATATAACACATTTCTTTCCCTCATTCCAGTGGCAAACAGCCTTCAAAATGGTGGCTCTCTTTGTGGTGAAAAGAGTCTCTCATTCTCTTTGTGTATCTCATATAGCTAAACACTGTGTAGAACAGTTTACTTCATGTAAAGGTGCCCTATACCCCTTCTAGTCTCTGGGTTCCTTGTGTTTTTCTTAGTGAGTTGCATAATATGCTAAATACACTTCACCACTGCTACTTATTTGAGTGCTTTGAATGTTAGCTTTAAATACCCTTTGTACTATCTTCCCCATAAATTGTCAACTGCTCATTATCTGTTGCCTTTAAAGCAAAGTCTCAAAAATAGTTAATAGGTTATATTGATTAGTTATTCATTACAGTTTTGCTTTTGGTCCTGGAACACATAAACCTGTAATGTAAAGGTTCTGACAGAATTGGCACTGAAGAGAAAGAGCTAATTTTTGTACTAGCTGACTGAAGTGAGAAGAGATGGATTACTTAGCTACAAAAAAAAATTCCTTGAGGTAACCTATCCATGACTTTTCCACGTTATGCAGTAGATTTTTTGATAGAGATGTATGAGTTTAACTATGATGAATGACTAATGAGAGAAAATGTTTTAAATTACTATTAAACTCACTCTGTCAGGCATGAACAACCAGGATCACATGTGAAGAGTCCAATTACCTGGTTTATTGCTCAAGCCTAAACACAGGAATAGTCTCAGGCAGATAGTTTGTACCTGGGTAAGACTAGTTAAGGTTCAACAGCAGTAAAGAGGGAATTGGAGTTTACCCTCTTATGCCCGTGTAGGGATTCCAGACTAATTCCTTGCTTGACTCCACCCCTTGGCTCTGCCAACCTCTCTCCAACATATCCACAGCTTCAAAAAATGAAAATTAAACTAGGTTTGTCTGCAGGATTGCAATCAGCAGTGGAAGACACATTGTGAAGGGGGGGGGAGAAAGGAAAGTACAAATGAAAGCCAATCGATAGGGAGAGAGAGAAAAAGCTAAAGTGAATAGATGTGAAGTAAGAAGGTGCTGGAATATAATAAAAGAGAAAGGATTTCAGAAAGAAGGGCATTCATCAGGAACAAGCTGCAAGAGAAAAGGTCAGAAAACTTAACATAAGGTCAGAAAAATGGAGAAAGAAGAAAATTGAACTTGACAGATCTGCACAGATTTTTGTACCGTTACCTTTATTTTATTTTTCTCCTTCAACTTCACTTCAAGTTTCTTATGCCTTTCCTTAAAAATCTCTGTGGTTTTAGTAGACTGGATCTATCTTTTCTGTTTTGTCTTTCCCTTTAGTTTCTATAGAGGAAAATTTCTATTTTCATAATAAAAAGTTTGTCTCCAATCTCCATAATGAGGAAAACAATATACAGAAACAATTATTCTGATCATGAAGGGGGGGGGGGAGAAACCCACTACTCCAAAGGATAAAATTATGCCTGAATGGATATACTGTCTTTGAGGTGTTCCTAGGCAGAACAGTTGTGCCACAGCAAGAAAGTTCATTGTGACTAGCTACATCTTATCCTTGACTTTTGACCATAATAAAAATCAAAATTTGCCAAGCAAGGTGGTGCTTAAGTGACTTTTTTGCCACAGTTCTTAAGCTAATCACTGTTAAATGAATCATGTGGTCATTAACCAAATACAGCTTCCCCCTTTAATTTTGCTTGTCTGAAGCGGACTAGGAAAGGTTGCAACTAGTAATCACATGACCCCGGGGATGCTCTAACCAACATAAATATGAACCAATTGCCATGTGCCCAAATAAGCACCAGAACTAATCATTAGTCACTTTTTTCAGTGTCATTGTAACTTTGAATGGTTGCTAAATGAATAGTTGTAAGCAGGGGCGGGTTCCTAATTTTTTTACTACCACTCTGTGGGTGTGGCTTATTTTGTGGGTGTGGCTTGCCAGCCATGTGACTGGTTAGGCGTGGCTTCTCGGACTGCTGAAGGGAGGGGAACTGAGATAAGTCCTGCCGCCCATTCCCTCTCCCCTCAGCAGCTCGAGAAGCCTTGAACGTGCAAAAATGCCTAGGATCATCACCGCACGTTCATGGCTTCTCGGACTGCTGAAGGGAGGGGAATGGAGATAGCTCCTGCTGCCCATTCTTTCAGCGTCTCACGCGCTCCCTCAGCCATCCTCCCCTGCTTGGACTCACTGTGGGGTAGGAAGGAAGCGCATGAGCAGTGCCGGAAACTCGGCTTCTGGGCATGCGCAGAAGAAAATTTTTTAAAAAATTAATTTTTTTAAAAAAATGGTGGCACCCAGGCACTGGCAACGGACCGCACCGGTACTGTGACGTCACCAGTGGGCCGCTACCGGTGCTATAGAGTGGACCGCACTGGTAGGAACCCACCACTGGTTGTAAGTCAAGGATTGCCTGTAATGGTTGAACTAGTGTCTTTTAGTAGAGCTATCCGCTGCTGAAATACGAATTACAGTAGCATCTGTTGTTGAACTGTTGGGTTGTTTTTAAAGAAATGCATTATTTTACATAACATTTTTACCGGTATTGAGTTACCACGATATAACTTTCCATAGACAGATGCTGATAATCATTGGACCCATTCAGTTACACTTTGCACCAAATATTCTTTGAAAATCAATTCCCTCTGGAATGAGGAAAGTTGAACTATAATATTGTACATATTTTAGATTGGGATATTGAAGTAGAGCAAGCACCATTTTGATGAGAAAATGGTGCAAGAGGAATGAGCTAATGCATCACACTTCAAGATCAAAAAGCCTGCAGATATGATCTTTGAAAATTGGGTAGGATAATTCCAAGTATTTCTTTAAATATCACATGCTTAAAATCACCTCTGGGTTAATAGAATAGAATTCTTTATAGAATGGAATGGAATGGAATTCTTTATTGGCCAAGTGTGATTGGACACACAAGGAATTTGTCTTTGGTGCACATGCTCTCAGTGTACATAAAAGAAAAGATACACTTGTCAAGAATCATGAGGTACAACACTTAATGATTGTCATAGGGTACAAATAAGCAATCAGGAAACATTCAATATTGATATAAATCGTAAGGATACAAGCAACAAGTTATAAGTGGGAGGAGATGGGTGATAGGAACGATGAGAAAAACTAATAGTAATAGTAATGCAGCCTTAGTGAATAGTTCGACAGTGGTGAGAGAATTATTTGTTTAGCAGAGTGATGGCGTTCGGGGAAAAACTGTTCTTCTATCTAGTTGTCTTGGTGTGCAGTGCTCTATAAGCGACGTTTTGAGGGTAGGAGTTGAAACAATTTATGTCCAGGATGCGAGGGGTCAGTAAATATTTTCACCTCCCTCTTTTTGACTCCTGCAGTATACAGGTCCTCAATGGAAGGCAGGTTGGTTGGTAGTAATTGTTTTTTCTGAAGTTCTGATTATTCTCTGAAGTCTTAAGCCTTATTATTATAGTGCAGGGCTCATGAAAAATTGTGGCCTGGTTAAAATTAGTTAAGACAATTAATGAAGTTAATTCATAATAAAACTGAGAAAAACATCCATGCTGGTTATTATAGTGTGGTTAAAGTGCTGATCTAGGAACCAAGAGGCTATGAGTTCTAGTCCTACCGTAGGCATGAAAAACTGACTGGATCACTTGGGGCCAGTCATTCTTTCTCGGCCCAACTCTCACAGGGTTGTTGTGGGGAAAACAGGAAGAAGAAAGTATTGAATATGCTTGCTGCCTTAAGTTGCTTATAAACAATAATAAGGGCAGAATAAAAATCAAATAAATAAATGTGTCTTGATAGCACCAAATTGGAGACAGTGTTCATTTGTTATATACTTCTGCTCTGCAAGACTGAGTAGGAATGAGGGCTTCTATAGCAATTTGGTGATTTCCAGAAGCACCATTATCGTTTCTTGCGTTGTTTAACAATTTGTATTATAATCTCCAAGGAAAAGATACATGCAGCATTACCATTGTATGATTCAATCAGCATTGTATAAGAAAAAAAACGATCTGCAGGGCTAAATTCAGTGCCATACTACAAGTGAACTCTTGGTGCAAAGAAGTTTTAGACCCCAATTCCAAGTGTATTTTCAAGACACAAAGGCTATTGTAGCTGATGGATTGATTGATTGATTGATTGATTGATTGATTGATTGATTGATTGATTGCTATGTCTTCCCACCTCTCTCTGGCTGAGTTTTGAGAAGCGAGCAGCCTGTTTTCCAGGCCAGAAAAGAAAAGAACAGCTGACTGAGATCTTTTTGCCAACAAAGTGAAATGTTAGGGAACCGCCTTTAAAAACTGTGGAAGAATTGTTACATAGAGAAGGGATAAAAAAAGGCTGGTCAATTCTAGAGCAGTAATGCTTAATATAATTACTTCTCTAAGAGACATGATTGTAAGTGTGTACACATAGCACTATTGATACTGTTCTTTCGAACCAAATAAGGAGCTATATAAAGTAAATCTTATTATTTTAGCTGAGATTTCAGAACTGACTCAATATGTATCATTTTTTCCTTCAAACTCCTGGACAAAGCAGCATGACATTCATTAATGGCAACTAGTCTTCTGTGACTCATTTTTTAAAAAAAAAAACAGACTGAGCATGAAATGCAAGTCTTTTGTATTTTGCCTTACAAACTGTGATTCATCAATTGTATATTATAGCAGCAATCCCACATTGCTTTTATGGCATTATCTTTTGGTAACCCTGATGACTTTCTCCCTCCCCCTCCCCCACCCCATTGCCTTGTTTATTTTCACAGGATGCGTCGCTCATGGAGGCCAACTCTTTCAGTCCTTTGATGCCAACATCTCCATCTTCGATGATAAATCAGTACAAATTTGAGGATGAACCAGAAGGAAAGGATCTTTTCGTAACGGTTGATGATCCAGAAAGCTATATTACTACCATTGAGACATTCGTCACTTACAGAATTGTCACCAAGGTTTGTTTCCTCTTATAGCAAAGTAACACTTTTAAAAAATGTAAGGCCTTATGGATCTTGTTAGAGCAAACCATGATTTAATTATTAATTGACCAATCAATAAATGTATAAGCGGCCCCAATTGCCATGGCAACATTAGGCAACTTATAATGTACATGAAATGCATTTTTAGACCCAAAAAATGAAGAAAAACCAACCATAACAATATCAACTTTTAACTGCTCGCTTTGGAGAACCCACAAATATAAAATAGTAATGAACTAAAAAAAAAACTGGGTGACATATCAATCTGTTCCAGGGGTGGGTTCCTCTCGGTTCGGACCAGATCACCTGAACCGTTAGCGACCCGCTGGTGATGTAATTTTGGCATCACGGATCCGGTTCTGTTTGTGCCGGTCCATGCTCGCCACCATCTTTTTTTCTGAATTTTCGGCCAATTTGTGCATGGCTTCACGGCATTCTGTGCTTTGAAAAAAGCCCTCCCGCCCGCTCCCGGGTTAATACTGACCTTTATTTTTTCGCCCGAAGCACAGCTGATGTGCTCCTCAGCTGTGTTTCGGGCTGAATCCACCTTCTGAGCATGCGCGGAAGTGAAATCGCACGAGTGGACACACGTGTGTGTGAAACATCACGACGCGAACCAGTGGCGAAGATAAGTGAAACCCACCCCTGATCTGTTCCATGGCCTGCTAAAAGAGCCTTGATTTCATTTACATAGATGCTCATGGCAAATTGTCAGAGTAAAGTGTTCAGAAGAAGATGGTAAACTTTAAAAAGTAAATAAGAGCAGTTGTGACATTTGCATTAGTTCCAGAAAGTGATACAGTGCAAGCTTTTCAAACCAGGTGTTTTCCGGATTGCAGCTGCCCAAATTATAATTGCAACAGATTTCCAAAGAGATTCTGTTTTGGACTTCCCTGACAGTAGTTTCAAACTGTTTTTGAAACTGCATGAAATTTCAAATGGGACTATTTATTTACTTATTTATTTAAGCTATGTCTAAGCTGCCTTCATTAAACTTATTCCTGATTGCAGATGGGACAGCAAATGCAATGCTTTTCAAGAAAAAAAATCATGCAGCCAGCAGGTGCTCTTATTAGATCTCAAGAAAATATGATGATTCTGTTTATACATAAGAAGTTCCTATATTTATTTTTCAAATTTCCAGGTCAATCAGTTACAACTCCTTTGGGTAGCTTAACAGCCAATTCTGTCTTCTCCCCATGTTGATAGAAATGAATGATTGACTTCCCCAAACACCCTACCTAAGGATTGCATAAGAGCCATATTTTAATGCTATTCTAAAGGCCAGTAATGGATGGTGGGGCTGCAGATGCCTAGAAGGATGCTGTTTTAGATAGTAGGTGCTATGGCAGAGAGGCCCCTTTCCTGGGACTTGGTAGATGATATAACCAGGGAAGATTGTATATGTACATTCAAACTCCATTTTTGGTACTTGAAGTTGGATCTTCAAACATATATGATGACAGTATTCAGAGGTGAAGCTCTTTGCTTTTCATGGATTTTTTTTTATTACAAATGTAAGAAAACATGCTTTGGCAGGACATTAATTTTTCAGAAGCTGGGATGTGGCTACTTCAGCCATGTTCCTGTGCAATGCTAAGCTTAAATGTCCATCTTTTTAGCTATGCCTGGCTGGCCCATATTTTACTCTCCTGTGCAAGATGTCAGCCATGACCAGAGACATCATTGTTCAAGACAATTGATGAGGCTCTTGGGGATAAACCATGTGTTATGAGTGCCCTGGCAAGGAAAATGTGATAAGCACAAGCAGTCCAAAGAAAACATCCCAGACATTTTGTAATCACAATTTGTGAACAAGTATAGAGGTGGAATGCAAAGAGATACACCCATAGAAAAAACCTAGCACTGAAGTAAAGCTGAATTATGCAGTAAAAAAACCCAACAAACCCTGGTTTATATTGGTGATAAAGTAACTTGATGAGTCTTGGCTTTGAAACAGTTGTAAAAAGATCAGAGGAAAGCAAGCAACTGAGTAGCAACTACATCTCATTTGCTTTGCATTTAATGTATTTATCATTTCCTCCAACTGTATGTTTATCTGTAGCAGGGGTGGGTTCCTCCTGGTTTGGACCGGATCGCCCGAACCGTTAGCAATCCGCTGGTGACGTCACGTTACTAGATCCACCGGTGACGGTCTGTGCGCGCCGCCATCTTTTTTTTCGTTCAGCTCAAAAAAAGGGCCCGCCCGCCCGCCCCCACGTTAATACTGACCTTTATTTCTTTGCCTGAATCACAGCTGATCAGCTTCTCAGCTGTGTTTCGGGCTGATTCTAGCTCCTGAGCATGCGCGGAAGCCTAATTGCACGGGTGGACGCGCGCGTGCAAAACGTTGCGATGCGAACCGGTGGCGATGGTAAGTGGAACCCACCCCTGATCTGTAGCCTTTATGAATTACTTAGGTTACTTACAGGATTTGTAAGATCTGTCAGGGAATACAAGCCCAAAACAGAATCTCTTGGGAGGTACATTGGAATTACAGTCCCAAGATCGTCTTTGATGAAGAATTGAAACCATATTAGAAGACAGGGATCTCACTGAGGAGAATTCTACATATTCTGTTACTAGTATCGGCCAACGCTTCTTATTGATGGCTATCATGTTCATTAAATTATTTGGATTCCTCTGCACATATTTGGCACAAGATGAAATGTGTTTACTGAGAAGAATCCTGTGCATTATCAACATGACACAAAACTATTTTTTAATTGAAAGAAAAGTTTCCTCATGTGCTAACTTTTCCATCAAAATTCACCTGAGCCAGATTTTCATCTAAAACAGTGGTTCCCAACCTTTTTGGCCATGCCCCACCTAAGCATCTCTAAAATCCTGACCCCCCCCCCGACATATAATTCTTATTATTGAAAAAGTGAACTCCTACTCATGTGGAGGAAGCTAAAAGGCCATTAACTTGGTTTAAACAAGGTTCCAATTGCCCCCATTAAAAATCAAATTGCCCCCCTGTGGGGCATGGGCCCCACGTTGGGAACCACTGATCTAAAAGGATTATCTTAACTAGGATTTTAGGCCGAAGTTTCTCATTCCAAATTCTATCCAAATGAGAGCATTTGGAATAGAGAGAGGGATCTCTATTCCAAATTCCTTATACTCTATTCACAGTATAAGTCTAATAAATGTTGACTGAAAAGGTTCAAAGTGCTATATAGGTCAGAGCACAAAACAACAAAAAACTCAGTATTTTTGCATTGTATAGATTGATTGCTACAAGAATCTAAATATTTGCATTATAACTAGGAAATATAATAATTGCATGTGCTGTGGCCTCACATATTTTCTGCATTCAGGAAATAGAGGACTCGAAGAGCGTATATAAATGTGAAAGTATTTATGAAAAAATAGGTAAAAGATTTTGAAGGTAATTTATGGACATATTTGAACATCTTTATCTGCTCAATTTGGAAAACATTCATTTCCTATTTATAATCTCTAAGAATTTTCATTTTGAAGCAAACTCTTTTGAACTCTTTGTTCTTGGATTAAGATCAAGTCTGTGTGGCATATTGGCAAAAATGTGCCCAAACAAACAAGTATTACCCTTAATAATTAACAAGATATGCTAAATATGCAATGGGCATGATTATGGCTGGTAATATAGCCTAAACTTTATCTTATTAAAAATGTGTTACATAAAAATGTGGTGATTCTACCTACAACCATAACATCCTTGTGGAAGACAATGACTTGGAATGCAAAAAAGAGTTAACAATAAACAGCATGAATTAATAAGTGAAAGTAAAGAAAGAAAGTGTGTGTCTGTGAATTTCAGGGAAAGGAAAAGGAGCTAATACATCTGAATGAAGTTGATTGAATCTCGTAGAAACGAGTTGAGTATGTGCACAGTGACTTTGGAATCCAAAGATATAGGTTTAATTTAATAGGTTTAATTGAGTGAATGGTTAATTGAATGAATGGCCTTAATTGTATGTCAAAAAGTAGGAAGTTGTGCCATCTAGGTTGTGATGGGCATGAATAAAGCAAGAATCTATACATTGGCAATGTTGCCTATTGTGCTACAATGAATGCTGATAATTGAAGAATTAAAAATATCATTTGGGAAAGGTTATGCAACATTCAGAATTAATGGCAGTCTAATATGCTGTTAACTGATGTGAATGGATGAGTAGGAACATGCTGAGAGAATGCAGAAAAAAGTGATTAGGCCATTGAGAGACCTTGTTTAGAAAAAGATCTTCTGTTAATTTCAAATACCTATTTTAATCATAAGCACATCCATTTATATACCTGAAAAGGCATGGAAGGAAAAAAAGTGACTGATCTTATTGTTTGTGATGAAAACCTGTGAGCATTAGTGAAGGATACAAGAGTAATGAGAGATTTTGAATATGGGGCAAATCATTACTTGGCACTACCAAGAGATAATCTTGGGAAATAGGAGAAGAAAATAAAGACATTTCAGAATATGAAAATAAAATGACTGCAGGGAGTCATATATGAAAAAGCATTAAGAAATAGCTTAATTTTGCTGCATGAAGAATAAACATAAAGAGGATATAGAAGGTGTTTGGTACGAATTAAAAAGTTTTATATTGGAAAGTTCCATAGACGTATGTGAAGTTATGTGAATAGGAAATGCATTGTAGGATGATTGTTGGAATGATAGTGAAAGAGGTGGAGAAAAAAAATACATATAAAGAGAATGAATGCTATAAAAACCGAGGATGAGATAAATAGATTGTGTAATGTATATAGAAGAAAAAAAGATGTGAAGAAAATAGTCAAAGAGTGCAGACAGCTCTTAGAATTAAAAGAGATGGGGAGAATGCAAAACAATTATGATAGAAACAAAATTGGCTTTGGAAGTGGGTGAAGAAAGCTAAAGCAGGAATTTTGTCTGTTTGGAATGAACCTGAACTGAAGGAATCTTGGAAGGGTGTATTTTAAAGATTTAAATGGGAATGTTAGTCTAAAAAAATGAAATTGAAACAAATCCTATAAAGAGTACAGCGTGAGGGGAAAAAATGAAAAAGAAGTCACAAGTGCTGTGAGAATGTTGAAAAATGATTAGGCCGAATGATGTAATTGGAGAAATATTAAAATATGTTTGGTTATGGAGTGTCTGTATGACTTGGTTAAAATATAGAGTTTGAAGACTCTATTCACACCTGACATTTGGAATATATCCCTCTTATATAAAAGAAAAGGTAAGCGAGAGTGAATTCAAAAAACATAGCAATGTTGATTCGTTAAGTGTGCTTGGGAATATGTTTGACATGTTTGATTAAAAAGGTACAAGAGATGACAATGAGCAAAACTAGAGAGGTGCAGTGTGGCTTTATGCCAAGTAAGGAATTTAGAGGGCATAGTTTTGTTAATGAGCAGATCACTGAGAAATATTTGAATGTGAGAAAGCTGGTTTATTGCACATTTGTTGATTTACAGACTTGAATTGCGTAACCAATTGAGAATAGGCATTCAGGTAAGCCAACACCCCTTTTGTGTCATCTGGAGTTGATGGTTCTTTCTAATTACAAGAGTAGTATATCAGTGTCATCTTATAAGATTCAGTAGATATCTGATGGGACTCTGTTTTGGTACCTCCCTCTGAAACAGCATCCTTTCAGAAACTCAGCCCCCACACTATTCTCTCATGCAGGCTTTAAAAACCTGACTCTTTTCTCAAGCGTTGGGCCCATGATAAGATGGTTTTGCTGTTATCTGTCTGTTACTTTCCCTCTTTGACCATCTTTTCCTTTTTATGGTTTTGATTAATTTACTGATCTGTTACGTTTTTAGTTTGTACACTACCCTGAGATGTGTTGAGTGGGTGATCTCCAAATTAGATAGATATAGATGATAGATGATAGATAGATAGATAGATAGATAGATAGATAGATAGATAGATAGATAGATAGATAGATAGATAGATAGATAGATAGATAGATAGATAGATAGATCGAGCGAGCTTTGGTGGTGCAGTGGTTAGAATGCAGTATTTGCAGGCTAACTCTGCTCACACTGCCAAGAGTTCGATTCCTTCTATCCTGACTGGCTCAAGGTTGACTCAGCCTTCCATCCTTCGATAAAGGTCGATAAAATGAGGACCCAGATTGTTGGGGCAATATGCTGACTCTGTAAACCGCTTAGAGAGGGCTGTAAAGCACTGCGAAGCGGTATATAAATCTAAGTGCTATTGCTATAAAAACATAAATGGAACGTTATGAAATGACTGAACATTGAGCAGGGAGAAAGGTAATGTGGGATTTCTCCTTGATTGTTTAATGTATGTGTGGTTAAATACATAAGGAATTGTAGAAGTCGGATCTTAAAGATATATTAGTTGGGGATGTGAATGTGCCTGTCCTTTTGTATACAGCAGATGTCATGTTGTCGATTGACATAAATTATACGATGCCATGCAAAGTATGGTTCTGAAAATTAATGCATCAAAGTCCAAAGTAGTTGTGTTTGATGGGGAACATTGAGAGAATGATGGCAAGTTATGCATATGTTTAAAAAAAAACAACCAAAGCAACTAGATGAATTTGTGTATTTTGGTCAAATATTTACAAAAATTGGGAATTGGGCCAAAAAGTTTTGAAATATGTAAATGATGACAGAAAAGGAGTGGGTGGTATGTAGTCTGCTCTAAAGTAGGAGGACTTGTAGAACAAGATGGCTGTAAATCTGTTTCTGTACAATTTGTTACAGGAAGTAAGAGTTTAGTATATCAGGAGAAACAGTAAAGTAAGCTGAATGTAGTAGGAACAGTGTACCCAAGAAGTGTTTGCAGTCAAACAAGAAAGAAAAGTCCAAGACACTATGCTCAGTTGATGAATGAATGTGGATTTGATACAAAAATAAATGACCCATACCACAGAAGTACACTTTAATCATATAGAGAAAATGAAAGATGAATTGCAGAACAGGTATATAACAGGAGAGTGAGTGGAGTAGAAAGAAAGAAGATCTGGAAAGTTTTATGGCTCAGTGGATTTGAGTTGATATGGTATTGGAGTGGTGAGAACAAAAGTCAGTGGCTGATGATTCAGTATATAAACATAGTGATTATAATGACATTTTGCAGGGATAGGAAGATATGGAGATGTATTGTGAATGATATTGATGTAAACTAGATTTAACTTTTTTTTTCTTCATGCTTACATTTCTTTGACTTTTTGTTTCTTATTCCTTCTTTGCACTTTGCGTGTGATTGCTTATCCCAGAAGGGAATAGTGCAATTGGAATTCAGGTAGGCATTTATGAATCAATTTAAATCAAAGTTAACATATACTGCAATAGGAAATCTTAGTTTATACTGGACTGTAGAGAAGCTTCAATATGTTTGCACATTGTATACTTATTCTACATTGTTCCTATACATACAGTCTTTTCATTTCAACTCTATATTTGTCCACAATTTGTGCTTAAGTATTTTGGAGCTATATTTTTGCAACCGTATTTTCTTTCCCATGTTCCTGCTCTAGGACAGCCAATTCATGCATGATTTCTCTTTGGAAGTGAGCCTTACTATATCTTCTAGGTCTTATTCTCTTGCTAGCAAGACAGACGCCCTCACGTTTTGTACCATTTCAAGATCTCTGGCATTTCTTCTAAAGTTGTTGGAAAGCTTAGTTTGGAGCAGCCTTCTTCAAGTGGTGCCCCCCAGATGTATTGGGTCTATAAGTCTCATCGTCCAAGGCTGCACTGAGAAAGATGGGAGTTGTAGTGCAAAATATATGGAGAGTGCCAAATTGTGAGCTGCAAAGATTTTTATGCTAGAATATTATGTAAAATTCTAGAACATGCTTGAATGGTTAAAGGGTTGTGAAGTGCAGTTGTATAGTACCTGAGTTATTGCTTGGATGAATCAGCTTAAAGTAGTGAGAATGTTATATGGGCGGTGTTTTTAGATCACGAATATTCAGTAAAAGGAATGAAAAGAAAGAATATGGTCTTAGGGGGTTTGACCCGGACTACAAACAAGACCTGAATGATAAATCCTATCCATTGTGAATTCTCAATATTATTATATGATTTAATTTGTTTGGTTCCTTCCCTAGTCATATACTATTATTGCCATCATATACATAACACAAGTTTCTCATTTTGTTTTGTTTTTTACTTTAATGGTTTTCTTTTCAGACAACTCGTGGTGAATTTGACTCCAGTGAGTATGAAGTTAGAAGACGCTATCAGGACTTTCTTTGGTTGAAAGGAAGGCTTGAAGAAGCGCATCCAACACTTATTATTCCTGTAAGACTTTTTATTGACTTCCATAGAAAGCTGGGTTCCAGAAATAGAGCACTAAAATTGGCAATGGCAGGCTACCAGAGAACAGAGTTTTGGGGCTTTTCCCTATTGCGTTCATTATAATGAGACAACCTACCTTTTGTAAAGTGAATGATGGAATCATGCCATTTTATTCCAATCATGTTTTGAATCTTGCCCCCAAATCAGACAAAGTTGCTAAAGTGAAAATGTGGATATGTTAACAAAGATTTCTCTCTACCCACCTTCTCTGTTACTTTTGTGCCGATAAAGAAAGAGTCGTGAGTCATTCCATTTTAAGGCATAGTATGCATAGAAATCGTATTTTTAGAGTTGCAGTTTAGGTATATATGCATGAATGCACCTTAATTAGTTTCATTCTTCCACTTCTTTCTTTCTTTAGCCGTTGCCTGAAAAATTCATAATGAAAGGAGTTGTGGAACGATTTAATGAAGAATTCATTGAAACAAGAAGGAAAGCTTTGCATAAGTTTTTAAACCGGATTGCTGATCACCCTACCTTAACTTTTAATGAGGACTTCAAAATTTTTCTTACTGCACAAGCAGAGGTAATGAAACCTTCAGATATTTTTCTGATACAATAGAATCTGCCAGGTCTGAGCAAAATGGGATACAAATTAAGTTAAGATAAGTTTTTTTACTGTGGTCCTAGACACATAAGGTAAAGGTTCCCCTCTCACATACATGCTAGTCCAGTGATGACGAATCTTTTTTGGTTCGTGTGCCAAAAGGGGGGGGGGGTGCGCGCGCTAGCGCGCGCACGCATGCCCACACCCATTCCCTCCCCCCCACGCATGCGCACAACCCCCCCCATGCTGCCCCCTGCGCATGTGCACACCCCACACCCCCGCGCAAAGGCCTTACCGGAGCCTGGGACGGTAAAAAACGACGAAACAGGCAAACCGGAAGTTTGGAAAACGCACTTCCGGTTTGTCCGTTTCGTCGTTTTTTGCATTCCGGGGCTTCAGGAAACTTCCCTGAACCCTCCGGAGTGCTAAAAACAGCCCAATGGCAAACCGCAAGTGCGTTTTCCGAACTTCCGGTTTGCCCGTTTCGTTGTTTTTTGCATTACGGGGCTTCAGGAAGCTTCCCTGAACCCTCCGGAATGCGAAAAACAGCACAACGGCAGACCGGAAGTGCGTTTTTCCGAACTTCCGGTTTGCCGTGGAGCTGACAGGGCAATGCCTCGCGTGCCCTCCGATATGGCTCCGCGTGCCACCTGTGGCACGCATGCCATAGGTTCGCCATCTCTGTGCTAGTCGTTCCCAACTCTAGGGGGCGGTACTCATCTCCATTTCTAAGCCAAAGAGCCAGCGCTGTCTGATGAAGATTCTGTGGTCAAGATTCTGTGGTCAATGCCACAGAACGCTGTTACCTTCCCACCAAGGTGGTCCCTATTTTTCTACTTGCATTTTTACATGCTTTTGAACTGCTAGGTTGGCAGAAGCTGGGGCAAGTAACGGGAGCTCACTCTGTTACGCAGCGCTAGGGATTCGAACCACTGAACTGCCGATCTTTCTGATCGACAAGCTCAGCGTCTTAGCCACTGAGCCACCACGTCCCCCAGGAGACACATACCTCATGCAAATGAATTCATTAGCCTAAAGACAACACCAAAACCTTTTATGTTGATACAAAAGTCTTCGAGTCAAACATGAAGAAAATGAAACATAAATAAATTACATAATGCAAAGCGGAACTGTTTCACTCTGACTTCTTAGCCAGCATTATTTTTTATTAACCAAAACACCCATATTTGATTTTATTACTGAGTATATAATTTTGAATATATATATTGAATATAATTTTTTTCCACGTTTATATATAGGATGATACTATCTAAGAAACCCATCCCACCAAGAGCTGCCCAAATCCTCTTCTCTCCTTGTTGAGCAAAGATCGTCCCTTCAGTTTTTCCCTTCTCACTTTCTTCTTTCTCCTTGACTAGTAGAATCCTTTTTGTGTTTTTCGTAGATTTTTATCCTGCCTTTTCTTTCATATACAGGTAATCCTCGACTTACAGCAGTTTATTTATTCGACCATTCTAAGTTACAACGGCACTGAAAAAAGTGACTTATAACCATTTTTCACACTTATGACCCTTGCAACATCCCCATGGTCACGCGATCAAAATTCAGACACTTGGCAACTGACTCACATTTATGACGGTTGCAGCGTCCTGTGGTTATGTTATCACCTTTTGTGACCTTCTAACAAGAAAGTCAGTGGGGAAGCCAGATTCATTTAACAACCGTTTGCTAACTTAACAACTGCAAAGATTCACTTAATAACTGTGGCATGAAAGGTCATAAAATGGGGCAAATCTCTCACTTAGCAACATAGATTTTGGGCTCAGTTGTGGTCATCGGTCGAGGGCCACCTGCATACCTCCAAGGGGTGAACCTACCAATATTGCTTCCTCCGCCTACCCTGTTTCCCCCAAAATAAGACATCCCCTGATAAGCCCAATCGGGCTTTTGAGTGCATGGCAATAAGGCCAAGCGCTTATTTCAGGATTCAAAAAAATATAAGACAGGGTCTTATTTTCGGGGAAACACGGTATTTTCCCCACAACAACAATTCTGGGATACGAGTTGGGTCACCCAACTGGCCTTTATGGCTGAAGGGAAACTGGAACTCACCATTTCCTGGGAAACTGGAACTCCACCATTTCTATGCCAGCACCTTCACCACTACATCAAATTGACCCTCTCTCCTCTCTTATTGCTATTTTCCCTTCCTGGCCTAACAGCGAGATTCTCACAGCAGGCTGGCCAGAAGCTTAGTACAGTCAAAATGGAAATTACTGGCTGTGTTTACATGTTTACATGTAGCATAAAGACAGGTTATGGCATTATAACCATGAGCTTCATTTATGCACTCACCTTTCAGTTAGTTTCAAGTATTGCTATAGATGCCGTGTTTCCCCCAAAATAAGACCCTGTCTTATATTTTTTGAACCCCAAAATAAGCGCTTGGCCTTATTTGGCATGGAGCAAGACGGGGCTCCTCTTGCTGTTTTACCTGATTTCCAGCTCTGTCTCCCTAACCCTAACCAAAGGAAATGGCGGGGACCGGCTGCGCATGCGGTTAAATATTTTTGGGGAGGGCTTATTTTTTGGGGGGAAGGGTTTATTTTTGGGGAAGAGCTTATTTTCGGGGGAGGGCTTATTTTTGGGGAAGGGTTTATTTTTGGAGGAGGGCTTATTTTTGGGGAGGGCTTATTTTCGGGGAAACATGGTAGATGTTTAGAACGTAGATAAACTAAAATTAATATTTGGGGAGAAAACGGATTGCATGAATATTGTGATGTAATTGTGATTTTACATTTTTAATTGCTATTCACCTAATTTAAAATAAAACCATAATTTTACTTTTGTGATCATTGATGAAATGGTGACATTCAAAGATATCTTCAGAGGGAGTCAGGTGGCAGCTGTTCTTAGTGACTCTGTGTGATTTGTTTTTCTCGCTGTACACATTTATACATCCGAACTACACTGTGTTGTTTCTCTGTGTCATATCATATATGTGGGTATACGCATAATTATTTATTTATATTTTTGTTATGTTTATGTAGCGTATATTGGAGGTGGTGACCCTTTGAGAACTGTGTGCAACAAAATATAATTTTAATGTATGCTGATTAGTGTACATTTAAAGTGACAATAAAGTTATTCTAAGTTTAAGTCTGTGAAGCACATAGGCCTGCTGTGTGTGGACCTCCATATTGTTCGAGATTGTGCTAGGGCAGTGATGGCGAACCTTTTTTGGCTCGCGTGGCAAAAGGGTGTGCACGTGCGTGCGTGCCCACACCCATGCCCCCCACGCATGCGCACAACTCCCATGCTGCCCCCCATGCATGTGCACTCCCCTCCCCCGCTGCCCCCCTGCGCGTGCACACAGGCCTCACAAAGGACTCCTGAAGCCTGGCGACGGCGAAAAACAGCCAAACGGGCCAACCGGAAGTTAGGAAATGAACTTCCGGTTGGCCTGTTTGGCCGTTTTTCGCCATCCCCATGCTTCAGAAGGCTTCCCTGAAGCCTGGGGATAACGAAAACAGTCGAAAAGAAGGCCGAAAATCAGCTGGCCAGCGCGCGCATGCGCACTGGAGCTGACATAGGGCAACGCCTCATGTGCCCTCCGATATGGCTCCGGTATGGCACAGGTGGCACGTGTGCCATAGGTTCGCCATCATGGTGCTAGGGATTCTGCTATGGATGTGGGCTTTCGTTGCATTAAATTGATTGTACAATAAGAACCATTTATCTATCTTGAAATTGTATTTCTTCCTCCTTTAATTTTTAGGAACTTTCATCTCACCGGAAGCAGGGCCCTAGCTTACTTAGCAGAATGGGACAAACAGTCAAGGCAGTGGCTTCATCAATGCGAGGCAGTGCTGTGAAAAACCGCCCGGAAATATTTACAGAAATGAGTGACTATGTGGACGTCTTTAACCAGAAAATCAACTTATTGAACAAAATCTCCCACCGAGTTTACAAAGAAAAAAAAGGTTGGTGGAGGAGGAGGGAAAAAAGGCAAAACTAATCCTGGGGTATAGATTGACTATGTTTCCCCCTGCCAAATTATAGAGCTTCATAGCAAGACAAGTTATAGACTTATAGCTTTTCTTTTTCCTGTTCTGTGCACCCCACAAATGGAAAATCACAAGGAATACTTTTTCCCTGTGAAATAATTCCAGCAGAACCATTGGTTTTAATATCCTTGACACTTACATCTTAAAAATGGAAGAAGTTAACAGCTCCTCCTGTAAGTCCTGACTTGTGTATAAGAACAGGAGTTAGTCCACATTTTTTTATAGAATTACAAAGTAGTATAAAATCCAAAATACAAAGTAAACAGAAAAGCAGTGGGGAGGGAGGAGAAGTGAGGAAATATAAGAAAAAGAAAGAAAAAGAAACACTGACTTTACAGTAAAATAAGGCATTAACATAAAATCACAATTTTCTGCTTTTTCATAATAATACGAACAAGCCATTTCTATAAAGATCTATCAGTCTAATCGGTAAAAACCAAAGTCAGATTTTCATTCTTTTCCACATCAAGCACAAAGTGATGTGGAAAAGAGTGTGTAAGGATGGGGGTTAGGATCACCCTTTTCCTTTTTCCTTTGAAAGGAACTGTCGGAAAGAACCCTGTATGGAGATGTGCAGAAACTGGTTGGTGTCATTTTCAGATAATTTCCACCCTGCCACCAAAGGTGCCACTTAACATATCATAGCAGCTATTTGCTGTCCCTGGCAGATATGTCTCTCATACCAATTCATCTAATGCCCATTTGCCTGGCTACTTGGCCAATCCCTCAGAGCTTTAAGAAAGAAAGAAAGAAAGAAAGAAAGAAAGAGAGAGAGAGAGAGAGAGAGAGAGAGAGAGAGAGAGAGAAAGAAAGAAAGAAAGAAAGAAGAAAGAAAGAAAGAAAGAAAGAAAGAAAGAAAGAAAGAAAGAAAGAGAGAGAAAGAAAGAAAGAAAGAAAGAAAGAAAGAAAGAGAAAGAAAGAAAGAAAGAAAGAAAGAAAGAAAGAAAGAAAGAAAGAAAGAAAAGGGGATTGTCAGCTCCTGTGGAGAGAGCAATTAAGAATGTGGGCGATGTTTTCAGAAAGACGTATGGCCAACTGCATGGATCAACTTGGCCTTGGTTTCCAAACTGTTTCCCAAGCCGCTGACTTTTGTTAAAATCCATCGATATATATTTTTTTCCTCCCTAAAAGGACAACATTTAAGGATATTGCAACTTGGGAAAGAAGAATTGGCTTTTCTCTCCTGATGTGCTGTAGCTCCCAGAAAAGTCCACCCACCTACCACATTGCTTTTTAGATTACAGGTTTCGGATTTAAAATTTTAGGCTGGTGCCAGTAAAAGAGTAAAAGGAAGTTTCCTAAAGAAAATGCTGTATATATATGAGTGAACAAGGAAGCAGGTGAATTTTCAGGCACAGAAATGAAGCGGAAGATGCTTAATTTTCTATTCCCTTCACACTGAGATCCCCTAAATATAAGCCCAATTCCTTACATGGTAATTAAGCTTGGGGGGGGGAGTTCCTAATGATGCCAAATGGATAGTATTTTCAATTCTTAATTACCAGGAAGAGGGGTGTTGCCTTGTAGTTATATCCACATTTATGTAGCAATTATATACATTGCCTTCAGCCTGTGAATGAAAGCCAATATACACAACTAAAGAATAAGTAAAGTAAACTTTAAGAAGGAAAACATTGGCTGCAATGTATAAGAAGTTTTTCCAGAGGTGGTCTTGCATTTTGTCCATGGTCTGTGTTCTTTTTTTAAAAAAAAGCTTTTTTTGTTGTTGTTAAAAAATTAACAGATGGTTCAGGACTACTGTATCATTAAAACGATCCCTTCTCTTCCCCCACCTTCCTGGGAAAAGCGTTTTGCCAGGCTCAGAGCAATAATTGCGCCAACGGTTTTACAAGGAAAAAAGATTGTTTTCTGAATTCCGAGCTGTGGAGAAATCTGTGGCACAGAGGCACACCCACAGTGTAGGACTTGGCAATCAGCCTTGTCAATCCTGGAAAAGGGGAGGGGAAATAGTGCCAGGTGGTTGCTATGGAAGCCAATATGAAATACGAAAAGCCAATCCAGGAGTTCTTTAGGATTTTGAGGACAAGTTAACAGATTTATCAGTGCAAACGTTTTTTGTGAGCAAGCTTTTATTCTGGGTACATAAATGATGTTAAATGTTCTGTGTGCATACCCTAAATATAGCTCCTTTTTAAAAAATTATCATTTATATATTGTTTTTCAGATTTTTTAAAAAGTGCTTCAGGCGCAATATTTTAATAATTCTTACATGGATTTTGTGCAGCAATTCACATACTGAGCTACATGTATTTCCATAGTTCATAATATATTTTGAATGCAAAAGCAAACTTTGTTTTTTTAAATTTAAAGCTGGCTTAAACTTGCATCCATATGTTTGAATATCTTTAAATGGAAACCTTTTGCAAATTGATGTTTGGTAAGATGACCCCAAATTTCTTAATTAATTAATTCAACTTACGCTGCCTGGTGGCAATTTTAGGCGGCTTAGAATCATTAAAATCCAATAAAAATGTTTAAAACAATAAATATTAACATTAAATTAGCTAAAGTAGAGGAAGATGGAAAGGAAGGGAGAAAGATGCAGGTAATCTTCATTTAATGACCAAAATTGGGATTGGAACTCTGTTGCTAAGCAGTGCAGTTGTTAAGTGAAACCTCCTATGACTGTACCAGACTTACAACAACTGTTCAGCTGCAGTCATTAAGCAAATCATCCAGGTCATTAAGTGAGACATCGTGTGATCATAATTTGTGATTTTACTACCAACTTCTCTATTAACTTTGCTTGTTGGAAGCTGGATGTGAAGCCCACAAGTGGTGATCACGTGACTGCAGGCTGCTGTGACGTTAATAAATGCATACCAATTGTGAAGTGTCTGAATCACAGCCTCCTGACCCTTGGGTCACTGTGATAGTTGTAAGTTTGAGGACCTGTCATAATGTTACTTTGTCATCACCAACGTAACTTCAAACATTTGCTAAACAGGACAGTTGTTAACGGGATCACCTGTCTCTACTATTGAACTCTTTGACTCTATATGAAGAGCCGTGGTGGCACAGTGGTTAGAATGCAGTACTGCAGGTTACTTCTGCTGACTGCCGGCTGCCAGCTGTCAACAGTTCGATTCTGACCGGCTCAAGGTTGATTCAGCCTTCCATCCTTCCGGGGTTAGTAAAATGAGGATTGTTGAGGCCAATATGCTGACTCTGTAAACTGCTTAGAGAGGGCTGTGAAGCGGTATAGAAGTCAAAGTGCTATCGCTACTGCTATATGCCAGAATTTCAGATTGTAGTACATGTAGTCCTCGACGTACGGCCATAATTTGAGCCCAAAACTTCTGTTGTTAAGGGAGACATTTGTTAAGTGAGTTTTGCCCCATTTAACGACCTTTCTTGCCACAGTTGTTAAGTGAATTAATTCAGTTGATAAGTTAGTAACCCCGTTGTTAAGTGAATCTGGCTTTCCCATTGACTTAGCTTGTCAAAAGGTTGTAAAAGTTGATCACATGACCTTGGGACACAGCAATGGTCCTAAGTATGAACCAGTTGCCAAGCATCTGAATTTTGATCACATGATCATGGGGATGCTACAAAGGTGGTGACTGTGAAAAACGGTCATAAGTGACTTTTTTAAAGTGCTGTTGTAACTTTGAACAGTCATTGAAAGAACTGTTGTAAGTCGGGGACTACCTGTATTCTGCAGAAAGAGTTTCTGTTTAAAGCTCTGTTTCTTTATGATAATTGCTTGAGAGATTGTTTATGAAGTCCTGAGATTCTCTCCCCCCCACCCTTCCTTTTTCCAAGACTATTTTTATGAAATGAAGGAATTTGGTCCAATTCACACGCTCTGGTCTGCTTCGGAAGAAGATCTGGAAGACACACTAAAAGGAATGGCTACAGGCATTGACCAGTGTTGCAAAGCTGCAGACAAGTGGATGGCGGCTCTGTCTGAAAGCTTCTTCCCTGTTATACATGAATATTTGCTTTATAATGAAATATTGATGGTAAGATGGGTTGGGAGCTGTTAAACAGCTACGTTTCCTCTGATGTCATTGCTGCAATGGCTGCTCTCATGAGTTGCCTGTGTGCTTTCTTAGTCAGTGCTAATAGTGCAGCCCTGCAGGAAAGGATTATATCGTGTTTTCTTTTCCTGCATGATGCCTATGTGCTTTTCCTGCAAAATACACCTCTTTCTTCTCTTAACTATACATGATCTACGGGTCCATAGGGCAGGGGTAGGCAAAGTTGGCTCTTCTATGACTCGTGGACTTCAACTCCCAGAATTTCTGAGCCAGTCAGGCTAGCTTAGGAATTCTGGGAGTTGAAGTCCACGAGTCATAGAAGTGCCAACTTTGCCTACCCCTGCCCTAGGGAGAAAATAGCAAGAAGGCAACAAAGAGCCATGATTATAAAGCTAGTTAGTTTGGGGGAGGTGTATCAGTGATTGTTTTGTGAGTATCGATTATTGTTTTAACCATAGAATATTGTAGGTTTCCAGAGTGTATAAGTCTTCACATTTGAACTCCCTCCTGCATGAGACGGGGCTGGGTAACTATGTTTGGAAAGGAGGGATTCCATTTGAATTGAGGTAGTTTTTTTTAACTCACAGAAAGAATATCTATAGACATTTGTAGTTTCAAAGTACATTATTACAGTGGTGGGATTCAAATAATTTAACAACCGGTTCGCCCAGGGTCAGGTTGGCTGTTGTGGGAGGCATGGCCCATCCCCGTCCTCCAGCTCCACCCCACAGGCAGGATGAGCTTCCCCCGACGGCCAACCTGACCCTGAGTGAACCGGTTAAACTACCCTCCCCCCCCCCATATCAAAGTGGATCCTGGGCGCTGCGCTGCAATGGAGAAATGGGAGAGCAGCCGGCATGAGGGAAGGAGAGAAAGCGGCCTTCTTCCCTCGCGCTGGCCGCTCCATTGCCCATTTTTCCATTGCAGCGCAGCACCCAGGATCCACTTCGAGTGTGTGTGTGTGTGTGTGTAATTTAACAACCGGTTCGCCTGAACCAGTGCGAACCGGCTGCATCCCACCACTGGTTATAAACCTACTTTTGTATGAGTCCCTACAAGGAATGCAGTTTTTCATAGCTCCTCAGTTCCATGAGAAATAAGTCAAAGAAATCCAGATGAAAAGAATCCATATCAGATTTTTTTTTAAGTCTACAATGGCTCAGTATCCCTCCTACTCCTGGGCTTGGGAAAATAGGCAGGGTTTCAACAACTTTCTGAGTATCATTGTGGGGGAACAGCCATATGGATCGCTGTTGGGATGCTCTTTCATAGGGGAGGCAACATGACAGAAAGTAAATGACACTGTTCAATTGAAAGATCTGGAGTATACCTACTCTGCCTGATCATACAGGATAGGCAGCAACTATTGGAGATACAGTGGTCCTTCAAATACTCAGGCCCTGTGTGATGCACTTGAAAAAATTGTTTAATATATATTGACAGTATTACTATGGCCCTGGTTCATTTGTCATGTGCATGGTGACTTAGTTCAGCAAATGGAAATTACATGTTTAGGAGACACTTTCACTTGACATTTAGATAACGCAATAAAATTCCTTCACCCAAATAGTTCTCCTAATGACTGCAGAAGCCTACTGAGATAAGGAGAGTCAGACAGGAAGAGCCATGCAAATTACAGAGGTTGAATTAGGATCATATTCTGTATGGCTTCTACTACAGGATGGAGGACAGGTGGGCAAACCACAGGGAACAGCAGAATGTCAGTACTTTCAATAGGACTTTACAAAAAGAGCCACCTAATGGAGGAGACTTGGTGAAAACCATCTCAGGATGAGTTGAACAAGGTCCAAAGAAACATCTGTGTGGCCCATTAGAATTCAATTTGATAGGACCCCTATCTTGTGTCAGGTTGTCTGATTAATTGCAGGGAAGGTGAGATGAGAAATTAAAGGATGTTATTGCATTTGTTAGACCCTTGAACTCCTCCTCAGCCGCACAATTAGGCTGCATTTGGTGTAGGCAGGGGGTGGCTCATCCTTCCATTAACACAGCTTCTCTATTTCATTTCTTTTCCATTCTATTCTGTTGACAGCTGCAAGACTTGCATTCAGCTGTAGATTCTCATAGTGGGGAGCAGGCAATAGCACTCATTTAATAAATGTCATTTTTCCTTGAGGAGCAAAAAAAAAAGCACAGCTCTTTATGGACCCACTTGTACCAATGCAACAATAAAGCTTTTAGCCTCTCCTGTCAAGCAGACAGAAAAATGATGTGATGACCCAGGGTGTGGCACAAAAGCAACACAGCCAGAGAACTGGTATGAGTCCCTTTATTGGCACCAACTTTGCCCCCAATGTCCCGTTTACTCTCCGGCCTGGAGAAAAACTCTCCCACAAACCTGCAGATCTTCTGACTGCAGATACTCCAGTCCAAACGCTGTAAGCAGAATGACTGCAATCAATCACTCCAGCAGGGCAAGATAATGAGTCCCAGAAGCAAAGAATTCACGGCAATAATTCCAGCAAGACTAAGATACAGTAAGCACACAGCAGCACGACAATAATTCAAATAGTCAGGAGGAATGCCAGGAATGCAGGCCACAACTCTCAACACTATATGAATTCAGTGTTTGTTCCCGACAAACGCCCCTCCCAACTCTGTCTCCTTTAAACTCCATCCCCAGGTGTGCCTTGTGAAGGGAATCAGGGTCCTTTCCTTCCTCGTAAGCTACGCAACCCACATTGCTCTCTTCTGCGTTCTTCCCTGCGCGCCCTAGGATGAGGAAGGGGTGGGCCTTGGTCTTCATCTGAACCCCATCTCCCTTGTTCTTCCTCTCCCCTGCTCTGCCCAGCTTTGCCCTTCCCCAGTTTCCTCCACAGTCAATGGAGCCACCCTTCCGCTCTCTGTCAGCTGTTCGTCTTACGTCTCAGATTCAGACTCCCAACAGGGGCATGACAAATGACATCCAGAAAAACCCAGAAACTTAGTGTTAAATATAAGAGAATTGTGGACCAAAAATCTCTTTTTCCCCAATTTTGACTCGGACACAAGCCAAAAGTTCTCAGGGTTACTTGTGCAAAATTTCTAATGCATTTATTTCTGTTATTTCATATTTCAGGGTGTTCTGAAAAGAAGGGACCAGATCCAAGCAGAACTGGATTCCAAAACTGATGCTGTGTATAATAATAAGGCTGAAAATGGCTTGGTAAGCAATTGAAAATAAAATGACAAACTTTTCTTGCTATAATTCATAATTCTAGATTATACCACAGGTTACTGTCACTTTCCCCTATGCACTGTATTCCCATTGTGTTCTTTATGAGCTACTCAAGGCTGCTATCCTTTTGGCAGATTTGTAGGTACATGAAGAAAGTCAACCTTGAATGTTGCCCTACAACTACAAAAAGCTGTACAGAGACAGAATGTGGAGTTGAGTAATGTACGTGTTCTGAAAAAGCAGTTGGCAGAGTCCTCAGCCCACACTCTGGATTGCTTTGGAGGAAAGATTGAAGACCATCTGTTAAATATTCCTCTGCCCACAACATTCTCTGTACTGATAAAATGTGCAGTTATAGGATAGGGTTGGCTTAGTCCCTGTCACAAGGCAGCCACAGAAATGGCTGCTTCTGTCAAAATGACAAAAACAGCATCACGTTTCAAGCTTTTACAACGATTTGGTGCATCATCCAACATTGCAGTGTCTATTAACAAAAGAGTTGGGGACATCATAATATTGCTGAAATCAGTTTAACCCCTTACAAGCCTCAATTCCGGATTGTAAGTATGAGAATTTATTGAGACATGCTATATGATTCTATATTTCTCAATGATAATATCTGGCAGTCCTTGATTTACGGTCTTTTAAGAATCTTTTGAAGTTACAGCATCTCAGAAAGGATGCTTTTACAGTAAAACATTCCCACTGTTGTAACATGGCATGCCAATCACCACCCCTGCAGTCATGGGATCATGATCTGGGTGCTTGATCACCTATTCACATTTATGATTGGTTGCCAAGTGCCCTGTGATCATCATTGGCAATCTTCTCTGCTGGCTTCCCCAGAAACTCAGTGGGGAAGCTGGCAGGAAGATTGCAAGCTGCTGCCACCTGCTGAAAGATTTTCCCTCTTCCCCGTGCACCAGAGTGCTTGGGAAAATCAACGCTCAGATCTTCAGGATCCATTTTGTTTCTCCAGCCCAGCGCGGGAGTTCCCTTCTCCTCACTTGTCAGAACAGACAAGAGGAAGCAAGGTTTCACATAGCAAATTAATGTCTAGATCTTTTATCCTAAGATATGGTGATAGGTACTATCACCTTGATTGAAAAGATTTGAAAAGGAGGCAGAATAAATTCTTAGCTGACAGGTCTAGGAAGGGCTGTTGGGCTTAAAGTCTCAATTGGATTTCTAGATTGTGGACAGAGCATATATCTGACATGGCAAAAATAACTCGCCGACAACTGTAAAGGATCCAAATGATAGTTTGATTGATCCGAAGTTTGCAGGCTATAGTAAGTCACTTGCATATAGAAGTGCCAAGAACAAGAGACACAAGGTCACATAGATCTTATTGAGTAAGTTGATCAAAGACAGTGCAAGCATGCCCACATACATTCATTTAATTGTTTAATTCTTTTAGAAGACTGCCCAACTCCATAGCATCCTAGTTATGGAGGAACTGTCCATACTGTTAATATGTCATACAATATCAACAGTACTATAGCAATAGCTTATATACCGCTTCATAGTGCTTTACAGCCCTCTCTAAGCGGTTTACAGAGTTCAGCATATTGCCCCCAACAATCTGGGTACTAAAAACAAGAAAAAAACAAGTACCGAAAAAGAAAGTAATTAGTTCACAGGAAATTCTTTTTCAGTATGTGCTTTTTTCTCATTTTTACCAGATACACTGAGAATTGCTTTACAACTTATAGGAAAGCCAAGGAAGATACAGATATCTCTCATGGTACAAAAACATCAAAAACATTTCTGTAAAGGAAAAATCGCAATTTATGATGACCAAGTTGAGCTAGGCCCTTCAATGTTATTCTAAAAAGTGGACCTAGCTAGAAGAAACAAGGAAGTATAGCAGCAAATCAGTAGTGGGTTCTAAATCCTGTTACTACTGGTTTGCGCGCAGAAGCGTCCCGGGTGGGTGGAGCCTGCCGTCGCTGCCGCTACCGGTTCACTGAACCGGGCCGAACCGGGAGCAACCCACTGCAGCAAATGTCTTTGAACTTTGCCCCACCTCAAGGCATAGACTTTGTATTTATTAGCCACTAACAGCTCAGATTGCCATAATAAAAAACAAATCCATTCTGAAGAATCTTAGGGGAGAGGCACAGAGAAAGGTATCTATGAATTTAGCAGAAAAATGCAGCAATATATTACTATAGTTATGTACATGGTGATTTTGAAACAAATACTAATGCCCCAAAATTGATAAGCTCAATTTGAGCAATTAATGTAGAACAGATACAAAAAAAGAAACTCATTCTTGATCATGTTATTTCAGGATCAGTTGTCATCTAAGCTTTTTGCTCAATTAATCTGGTAATTAGAGATATAAGTACAGTTAAGTGTAATTGGCATTCCTAACTGGCAAACTATAACCAAGACCTAAGTTATGTAATGGGTAAGGTTGGCTTATGTGGTTAGGGCGCTGAGTCAAAAGACCATTGAGAGATCAAAACTTCAACAGTTCGAAACCCGAGAGCAAGCTGCATGATGGAATGAACTCCCATCAATTTACCCTAACAGTTTGAAAGCATGTAAATGCAAGTAGATAAATAGGTACCACTTCAGAGGGAAAATAACGGAGACACGATAAAGTCCCCCTCGGGCATCCCCTGGGCACCGGTGATGTCACCAGCTAATCCTTTCAACCTGGAAGCACCTTGGTATGTGCTTCCGACACAAATGTTTAAGTAGTAGTAGTAGTTATATAATTGTATTTTAATTTCAACATTTCAAGACTTCGGCATAAATAGTTATATCATTTTATCCTTGTATTGTAATAACAATGAGGAGTAGTTTAGGCTGAGAGAACAATACTGACACAAAATTATTCAGTGATTAGGATCATACCGTGTTTCCCCAAAAATAAGACATGTCCTGATAATAAGGCCAACAGGGCTTTTCAGGACATGCGTTGAAATAAGCCCCCCTGAAAATAACCCCCCCCCCAACTACTTTCCGGAGAAAAGGGAGGACATGCCGGGAACCGCTCTTTTTGTGGCGGGCACTCTTTTGGCCAGGAGAGCGAGAGCAAGTGAGAGGCGGGTGCGCGCACCCCCCGCGGGACTAGAAGTTTTCTTTTACAATGGGCTTCTCTGGACACAACACCGAGGAATGTGACAAAGCTACAAGTGTCAGATAGGACGCGCATCTCGCAGCCCAACACGTCCCACCTGCCAGAAATGAGTCTCTGTGAGACTTGTCACACCACCGCCGTTGCCTTGTGGAGCAGGACTCTGCAAGGCTTGTGCTGTTGCATGCACGAACGGCAGCAGGACCCCAGCTGTGCCGGTATGAAGAAGCTCGCGGCAGTCCTGCAGTTCGTGGATGCAACAGCACAACAAGCCTTGCAGAGTCCCGCTCCATGAGGCGGTGGCGGCAGGCCAGCCGCTCGGCCGGCGCCAGGAACAAGGAGGGGAGGCGGAGGTGATGGGACATCTAGTCCCACGCTCGCCGCCTACTGCACCCCCAAAATAATAACACACACACACCCGATAATAAGGCCAAGGCCATATTTCGGGGTTTAAAAAAATATAAGCCCCTGACTTATTTTCTGGGAAACACGGCACCTTCGCTAAAATCTTAATTTGCTAAATAAATGGCATAGTTGGGTTCACAAGTTGCACTGAGCCATAAATTAGAGATCTACAATACAACATCCATAGGCACTATATTTCCCACAGATCTCATAGACAGCATGAAAGGCACCCAAATTAAATGTACTTTGTTAAAAATTAGCAAAATTTTGGGTGACGCTTGTTAACTGCAGGTGTTAAATTAGTAACACCATTGTTAAATGAATCTGGCTTCCCCATTGTTCCCCCATTGTCCCCTATGTTCATCAGAAGGTCACAAAAGATGATCACATGACCCTGGGACACTGCAGCCGTCATAAATATGAACCAATTGTCAAGCATTGGAATGTAAATCGCATGACCGTGGGGATGTTGCAATGGTCATAAGTGTGAAAAATGGTCATAAGTCACTTTTTTTCATTGCTGTTTTGGAAGGGTCACTAAATGAACTGTTGTAAGTCGAGGACTACCTATAAATGCAAGCCAGTTGTCAAGTGCTCAAATTGCAATCGCTTGATCGAGGTGTGTAATGCAACAACCATAACTTTGAGGATGGGTCATAAATCATTTTTTCTGAAGCCATCGTAACTTCGAGATATTGTTAAATAAGCAGTGTTAAGTCAATATACGAGGGTGAGTCAAAAAGTGAAGCCATTTTCTTTAGGGCAGGTATAATTACCAACACAGGAACATGTAGCATACATCAAAATGAAGCTGGTCCTCTGTGGATCACATCCCTACTTCTCAACATAGTCACCGTTTCTCTCAATAGCAATGTTCCACCTTTGAATGAGAGCATGTATCCCTGCCTCGTAAAATTTTGTTGACAGTTCTTTGAGCCACTTCTTCACTGCAGTTTTCACTTCCTCATCACTGGAATAATGTTTGCCTCTCAAACCTGACGGATCCACCTGCATACATTGCTATAATCTAAAGTATTGTCCTCAAAACATTTTGTAATCGTCTGTGAATGTTCACAGGGGTTTCCCCCTCAGCAACAAGGAATTAAATCACTGCTCTTTGTTTTTGACGCAACTCTAAGGGGGCAGCCATTTTGAGAAAAAAGTGACATACGACCATTTTTCACAGTTATGACCTTTGTAGCATCTCCATGATCACATAATCAAAATTCAGATGCTTGGCAACCGGTTCATACTTATGACCATTGCTGTGTCCCAAGGTCATGTGATCACCTTTTGCAACCTTTTGACAAGCTAAATCAATGGGAAAGCCAGATTCACTTAACAACGGGGTTACTAACTTATCAACTGCATTAATTCACTTAACGGTGGCAAGAAAGGTCGTAAAATGGGGCAAAACTCATTTAACAAATACCTCACTTAAGAATATAAATTTTGTTCTTTTGTCGGGGACTACCCATGGAAGATGATACTTCTCTCCATATTGCATATGGGAAGTCTTCAGCCCCTTACAAGATAACAGATGTGGAGACGGGGAATGTACTTTTATTGATCCCTCTATTTTGAATCTTCCCCTTCCCTTTACTTGGACTGCTCTTTGGTTGGTTTTTATGAATTCTACACAACTGTCCAGTTGACTTCACCTCTGAAAACTGAGACCTAGAAATTATGTTGACAGTGATTGACATGGCCCCAAATTTTATTTGAAGGGCAGTTGTGCAAAACAGACAGAATTGGAAAGATGAAAATGCAATGCAGTGCATTGTCTTTGAATTGGACATAAAATTGACCTTATGGGGAGTACAACTCTGATTTCTAACGAAACAGTTCTGATTAGAATTGTCATGGAAGAAATACAATAGCTCTATTCTTGAAGTCCATAATATGGGTTTGTTTGCAGGCAACTCCTTTTAGGATCTTTTGTCTGCTATCAACTTTCTTTCTTTCTTTATACCTATAAAGCGTTAACATTGATAGACTATTGAATTTGGATCAAAGATGATATAGTTCAGAATCCTGGCTCAGACATGAACGTTTGGAAATAATCCCGGGTTGATACAGGAGCCTGACTCAAACTTTCAGTATTGCTCATAATTTCTGGAATGAATTAGTGGCATGATTTGCACACAATACACTACCACCGTGATGGTGAACCTATGGCACGCGTACCACAAGTGGCACATGGAGCCATATCGGTGGCCATGTGAGCTCAGGTCCAGTGCGCATGCGCACACCGGCCAGCTGATTTTCGGGCCTTCTGGGCCCACTGGGAGTTGGGAAACAGCATGTTTTCAGCCTCCGGAGGGGGTGGGGAAGGCCATTTTCGCCCTCCCCAGGCTCCTAGAAAGGCTCTGAAACCTGGGGAAAGCGGAAAAAATGGAACTTCCGGTTTAGCCGGAAGTCGGCAAACAGAACATTTTCAGCCTCCAGAGGACCTCCGGGAGGGTGGGGAAGGCCGTTTTTGCCCTCCCCAGGCTCCTAGAAAGGCTCTGAAGCCTGGGGAGAGCGAAAAACGGGCGTGCCATCGCGTGCCGGGAGGGGGGTCACGTGCGCATGCATGGGGGGTGCATGGAATTATGGGTGTGGGCACGCCTGCGCGCGACCCCCCCACACACCCCCTTTTGGCACACAAACCAAAAAAGGCTCGCCATCACTGCAATACCATAATAGTTTTACATATTGTTGTGGTTCGTCAGAACACATACACTGTATCACTAAACAATTTACAGATCACAGTTATGTTATAATTGGACTGAAATCAAATGAACTCTGTTGTTTCAGATGAAGCCTCATTTGGCATGAAGTAAGAGTGACGGACAAATTCTTTGCAGATTACATCTTTAAAGAATTATTTTTTATTTATTATGTATTTATTAAATTTATATGCAACCCATCCCACCGATAAGGTGTGTAAGCCACTGTTCAGCTTACAAACAATAAAGAGATAAATATAAAAACAATTAAAATTAAGGGTTACATAAAAACTAGGACCAAGAGGACAGAGAGCACAAAAGTTGTCTTCTTATCCCATCAACCATCTCGAGCAAGGAGCGCCTCCAACGGGGCCCCAAGGCAACTGGCAAAACCAGGTTTTAAGGCCCTTTCAGAAGGCCAGGATTGTGAACAAATCCCATCCCTGATGGTAGAATGTTCCACAGGCCAGGGCCACAGCAGAAAAGGCTCTCCTTGACCCCTCCAGCTGAAATTCCTTAACAGATGGGGTCCACAGCAAACCTCTTTGGCTGAAGGGAGCCCCATTGGAACAAGATGGCACCACAGAGACCCTGGGCTTTAAATGGCTTTAAAGGTAATGACCATTACCTTGAATTGGACCGAGAAGCAAACTTGTAACCAATACAGCTCACACCAGTGATGGTGAACCTTTTTTGGCTCGGGTGCCAAAAGGGTGCGTGCGTGCATGCGATAGCATGGGCGCGCGTGCCCACACCCATAATGCAATGCCCTCCCCCATACATGCGCACAACCCCCACGCTGCCCCCGCACATGCGCACAACCCCTGCGCCCCCCCCCCCGCACATACGCACAGGCCTCACTGAATCCTTCGGACTTCCAGTAGGCCCGTTGGGCCGTTTTTTGCCATCCCCAGGCTTCAGGAGACTTTCCTGAACCCTGGGGATGGCAAAAAATGGCCCAACCGGAAGTTCGTTTCTGAACTTCCGGTTGGGCCGTTTTTCACCATCTTCAGGCGTTCCTGAAGCCTGGAGAGAGCAAAAAGGGCTGAAAAGAAGGCCAAAAATCAGCTGGCCAGCATGCACATGCGTGCTGGAGCTGACATAGGTCAATGCCTCGTGTGCCCTCAGATATGGCTCCGCATGCCATAGGTTCGCCATCACTAGCTCACACAATAGCAGTGTTATATGCATCTTCCTATGGTCCATGCCACTGCATTCTATGCTAGCTGTAGCTTCCAAATACTTTTTAAGGGTAGCCCCATATGGAGCACATTGCAGTAATCCAACCAAGAGATGACCAGAGCATGAGTGCCCTCCCTGCATGGACCATGTAATCTGAAATTGAACAAAAGGATACATCACAAAGGAGAGAGAGATCTAGGCAGGCTAGAGAGAAAGGCTACATTTATTTCATTCTGGAGCCATTCCTCCAAGCCAGTGAAGAAACCACAGGTGCTCAAAGGACTTGGTCATGCAGCTCTTTCAAGCTCCCCCAACCCTGATCATGCCAAGAAAATTTCAGACTTTGAAGACCTCATCCAGGCCAGGTCTTCAAAGATGCTTTGAGGATTGGGTATAATAACGGATTGTTCTGTTATAGAGACTAAGTTGGTTTTGAATTTTATATCTGCTGCCAGATTACTGGTGGCACAATATTGGAAGAAGGAAGACATACCTACAATTGAAGAATGGATATTAAAAATGACACATTTGGCTGAAATGGCCAAGATTTCATCATATCTAAAGGACCACTCAAATGAAAGATATATATTGGAATGGAGTAGGTGGACTTAATATATTCAAAAAAAGTATCAGATTAAGATGACTCAAATAGCTTATTAATGTTAGAAATCTGAGAAATGTTAGATTATACTTTCAAGTTTTTGGACTAACAAAGAGTTAAGAATGAAAAGGTATCTTTGAACTAATAATTTTTTATTTTTTTATTTTTTTTCTTTTAGTATTTTTTAAACTTTTATGCTTGTCTTTTTTGGATTTATACCCTGTGCTTTTTCTGGGAAGTCCGGGGTGGGTAGGTGGGAAGGGTGATTGGGGGGCGAGGGTGGAGGGGGTGAGGGGGGGAGAAAAGTGGGGGGAAAATGTTTGTACTTTGTACTTGTAAAACTTTTCAATTAAAAAAAAAAGATGCTTTGAGGAGTAGATCCAAAGGGGATTAAGAACAATAAATTGCATTGTATAAGTCCAGGTGGAGTAGGCAGTTGGGAAGTATGAGATTCTAAAGGAGGCTTCTACCTTCATACTGGGGAAAAGCTAACCTGCTTGACTTTTGACAGTCCTGTTGCTCTCAAAAGCCAGGATCCCTGCCAGGAAACAAACAAACAAACTCTACAGGGACTCGCTGTTGCCCTTTATGAACTAAGAGTGCCTCTACAAGAGAAATAACACTCCACTGCAGCTGCAAACAATAGGAGGTAGTCAATAGCAATAGGTAAGCAGTCTCAGGAAATCTCGTCAAGCATTACTGATCTGCTTAGTGACAGATCATTGATAAATTTCTAAGGAACCTCATAGTTTCCTAGGTTGGAGAAAAGGACACCCGACTTCATTCTTGGAACAGAGCAAGATCCTTTTTTTAAAAAAAAAAAATTCACAATCTCCATATATATATTCATACATATACCATAAATCATATCAAAACATACATAGTTATGCATTTCTATCCAATATGTCATAAATCAACATCCTAATTTTGCACCTATTATACTTCTATCTGCCAGTCTGTTTTCCCTCATTTCATAACACTCCCCTCCCTCTATCTCCCTCTCTTCCTTCTACCTTCTTTCTCCTTCTCTCCCCCCTTCCTACTTCCCTCCTCCCTTTCTCCCCTCCCTTCCCTTTTCTACTTCCTCTAAACCAGTGTTTCCCAACCTTGGCAGTTTGAAGATGTGTGGACTTCAACTCCCAGAATTCCACAGCCAGCAACGCTGGCTGGGGAATTCTGGGAGTTGAAGTCCACACATCTTCAAACTGCCAAGGTTGAGAAACACTGCTCTAAACGGAGCAAGATCCTTGTTATGATGCTATTAATGTTCCATTACTGATGTTGATATTTTCGCCAAACTTCTTAACTTTCATCTAATGTGTTTTGTTTTGTTTT
Organism: Diadophis punctatus similis; assembly: GCA_023053685.1. Taxonomy (NCBI): domain Eukaryota; kingdom Metazoa; phylum Chordata; class Lepidosauria; order Squamata; family Dipsadidae; genus Diadophis; species Diadophis punctatus. The sequence continues at coordinate 6,024,450 of JALIGW010000035.1, read as the reverse complement.
GTTTTGTTTTGTTTTTAGTTGCCTGAAGAGATTGGAAAACTTGAAGATAAACTAGAATGCGCCAATAATGCTCTGCAAGCGGATTGGGATAGATGGAAGGACAGCCTGCGTCTCGATATGAAATCAGCATTTGGCAGCATGGCAGAAAATAATCTCCGCTATTATGAAGAGGTAAAACAGCTTTTTAAAAACAATATCCCATTGTGTGATGTCTCTGTATAGTTTGCTTCTAAAAAGAAGTGTTTAAAAATAGAGCTGTTTCTTTGTTTTCTTAGATGCACTTCATAGTCAGTTGTATACACACATGCAAACACACATATTGCTTTTAAGTTCTCCCATCAAGAGAGGGCACTCTTGATTTAAAAAGCACAAAGCATCTTTATTTATATATTTAATTCTTTGCTTAGTTCAAGGAAGCTTCGAGGTAGGTGAGTTTTGCTGCCAGATCTGATCAGCAGATTAATCCCCTATCGCTTTAGATGATGAGTCAGAGGGGCAATTTTGAATCAATGGAGACAAATTTTAATCAGCATTAAAATTAGAAAGTAGCCTGCAGATTCAAGGTAGAGTTGCCATCTGCCTTGCCTTCATATTATCAAGTTAATCAAGTCTTCTTGGCCCTTAATCTCCTCACAAAGTAACATTTCCAAAATACTGAAGGTTAAGCAGTTTTCAAGTCAGCAAGGGTATATAAATGAGAGATATGCTATTTTGATTTCTTCAAAGCAGTGTTTGCACAGACCTTGTATATATACCAGCAATCTGGGTTATTGGGAACAAGCTATGTGTCAGTGGGACAAACAGTTGCTTTATTCATACTTTCCTGCAAAACCAACCCTTAAACCAGCCAGAAATCAAAAGCGGCTTATTGTTCTGTACTTGTATAGCCAATATTATGAACAAAGTAGAAAGGGATTTATAGATCAGTTTCCAACAGTAACTTATCTTAAATGGTCGACTGTAATTTTCAGTAAAATTTTATTATATTCCTAATTATGGATCCAATCCACTAAACTACAATTTACCTCTTCAAGTGTTTATTAATCCAGTGTGAAATTCTAAAAGTAAAGGGGATTAGCTACTCTTTTTACAAATGAAACTAAACAAATGACAACCTCTAGCAATGTTTATTGACACCCAGCTAGGTTCAGGCACGTTCTTATTATGCTGCAGGTTTTCTGCCTTACACAATTTATGCTCAGCAGGGTCGCTGAGAGGCATTTACCACTCCTTCCCCTAAAGTAGGGTTTGCAACTGGATTGTTTGAACAAATGAACCCTCCTCCGTACAATGTCTGAATGATCTTTCCTATTGCAAAGGCACCTAATTTCATATTATAACACATATCCTATGGATTTGTTTCTCATTAAAGAATATTGTTCTGTTAACAATGGTGCAGCATTTCCTCGCAGTTGAAGTTGTTACCATCTGACACATGCTGAAAGTACATATCTTTTCACAAGGAATGTCAGTTGAAAGACAGAGATCTGGATAATCAAGAGTGTTTAATTATACCGAGAAATGCATAAGACTGAAAATCTGGTCTTACAGATCAGAATCAAAGCAATATAGTAATCCCTCGCTATATCGCGGTTCACCTTTCACGGTCTCGCTGCTTCACGGATTTGCGTGGGCGGCCAGGCAGTCAGCGGCAAAGCGTGCGGCTCCGGGACTTGCAAACCTCTCCGATGAGTTCTGCGCCTGCGTGGTGGTCTCCTGCTTCAGTGTGGCAGCGGCAGGCGAGTAAAGCGGTCCGATGAGCTCTGCCAAATGGGGGAAGGGATGGGTATTTTGAGATACTTGAGGTGAAATCTGGAGTTAGTTAAAATAGGACCACTGCAATCAGTGGGAAATCTCAATGTGTCTTGTGTAAGTATTGTTAAACCTTGATTTCAGCTGGAATAGGTTTCCTATTTTGTTTCATTCCATATTAGAGGAAGTCGATAACTAGTCTAAGAAACATCAAATGATAGTGATGCTTTGCTTAGAGCTTAATTAGAAATTCAGCCTGAAAACACTTTACAAGAAAAGGCTTGCAAATAAGTTTATAAACATTACTAACACACATAAAATGAAATTGTACCTGTAACTAAGAGCATTATAATCAAATGCATCAGCAGTTACCACACAGCCCTGGGAAAACATGCAGCTGTTTTATCTTTCGCAAACAGATGCTGTGTTTGCCGCCCCAGATTCTCCAAAGCATTTGGACTTGAATCTGAATGTTGTACAGCCCTAATAATTCCTTGAAATTATATTTGCAAACTGTCAACTAGCTCCATGAACTTGAATGACTGATACATAATAGGGTAACTTGCATAGTAAGCAATGCTTGGTTATGGTTAGCCCAACAGGCAGCAACTAGCAAATTTAGGACAAGGAATAAAAATGCTATTACGAATAAAACAGCATGTTTTTAGTCTTTTCTTATTTATTTTATTGTGTATTTATGCATATAGAACTAATTTCAGAGCCATTTAATCTGATAGGAACTAACACTACAAATACCAGAAGAGGCATAATTCGTTTTTTTTGCAGGGTGCAGGTTTTATACCTGCAAAGGGTTTTTATCTCCAGTTCAGGGACTACAGATAGCAACAGCGGGGGGGGGGAATTGCTCTGAAATTTCAAACCCTTCCCAGTGAAGAAATGGCAGACAGAAATGGAGCTAGTGACTGTCGCAGAATGAAAGAGTCAGAATGAAAGACTTTTAACATACGAAGAGCAGTTGCAGGAACTGGGCATGGCCAGTCTAGCGAAGAGAAGGACCAGGGGAGACATGATAGCAGTGTTCCAATACTTGAGGGGCTGCCACAGAGAGGAGGGGGTCAGGCTGTTCTCCAAGGCACCAGAAGGCCAGACAAGGAATAATGGATGGAAGCTGATCAAGGAGAGATTCAATCTGGAAATAAGGAGAAACTTTCTGACAGTGAGAGCGATCAACCAATGGATCAGCTTGCCTGCGGAGGTTGTGAGAGCTCCAACACTTGAGACTTTCAAAGGGAGATTGGACTGCCATTTGTCCGAAATGGTGTAGGGACTCCTGCTTGAGCAGGGGGTTGGACTAGATGACCTACAAGGTCCCTTCCAACTCTAATAATCTGTAATCTTAGTCGGTGAGTATACGAAGTCTATAGAACAGTGATGGCAAACCTATGGCACGGATGCCACAGGTGGCACGTGGAGCCATATCTGCTGGCACGCAAGCTGTTGCCCTAGCTCAGCTCCAGTGCGCATGTGCATGCCCGCCGGCTGATTTTTGGCTCACGCGGAGGCTCTGGGAGGGTGATTTCGGCCTCCATAGGGCCTCCAGGGTGGCAGGGGAGCGTTTTCGCCCACCCCAAGCTCCAAGAAAGCTTCTGGAGACTGGGGAGGGTGAAAAACGGGCCTACCGGGCACACTGGAAGTCGGGAAACGGGGGAGTGGGGGGGTCGCACAAGCATGCGCAGCGGGGTGGGGCAAGTGAGGGGCTTTGAATTATGGGTGTGGGCACGCACGCGCGTGCGATAGAGCGCACACACACACTATTTCGGCACCTGAGGAAAAAAAGGTTCGCCATCACTGCTATAGAATGTCTCTCTTTACAAGAAGAGGAATTGAGATTGCCCACAAGTGCTCCATTTCTCAAAAACAGCAAGATAGCAGTCCACAGCAGGTTGATAGCTCTGGGAGATGCGGGAATAGACATCTTTGCTTCAAAAGGACACTGGGTTTGCATACTTTTTCTAATCTCTTTCAGACTGCTTTTCAGGTGAACCTTCTGCTCAACAAAGTTTTACAGCACCTGGTCAGATCCTTCGCTACCCTTAGCAAAATACCTGATGATTTGCCTTTAATCCTTAGCAAAAGAAATTTTAAATAAAAGTTTTAGGACACAAATTGGTTTTCTTTAGGAATAAATTAATGAAAAGGAAAAAAAATAGGTATGTTGCTATCTCTAATAACTCAATGGGCCTCTGCTGATTAGGACTAAATGACAAGGATATGGAAAGAAGAGATAATTGGTTGTACGTTAAGAGAAAGGGATAAATTACTAAAATTGTTTATATGTGATGAAAGGGGTAGTCAGTCCTTTATATATGTCTTTAGTATATTCTCATTTCTTCTACTTTTTTGTACTATTTTTCTCTCCTGCACTTTTTTCTTTTTCTTTTTTTTACTTTACATTAGTTTTTATTATTTTAATTGTAATTTTTAATAAAATTACTATAAAAAATGAGTCTCAACCCCTATGGATTACATTGAGGTAGATGGCTTGAGACAAGATAGAATGTTACCTGCCGCACTATGAGTTAGCAGGGAAAAGTGCTTTCCAAGTCTTTTACATTCTCTATAGAACACTGATTTTAAATTAAATGATATACAGAAGATTCTATTATCATAAGAATATAGGAAGAGCTATGCTGCATCCGTTCAAAGGACTATCCAGTTCAACAGAGCATTTAGTCAGTTAGCTGTCTGGGTAATAATCCCTTCTTACTGATATAATCTAGTGACTTGCCTTCAGCCGAGTGCTTTGTGTGAAAAAAATAGGTTTTGTTACCCTGGAAAAAAGCCGAGATAAATAGTAAGTTGCTTTCTGAAAAGATTGATGTTTTGTAATAACATCAGTGTTCCTGTGGCAGCCCTTTTGTGAATGGGCAAACCCCCATAAATCTACAGGTATTTTATTTTATTATTTATATGCCGCCCATCTCTCAGGATTCTAGGCAACTTACGGATAGTAAAAAGATAAATAGAAAAGCAGCTAAAAATTAAAAACTATGCAAAAAGTCAGTAATTAAGAGACAGATGGTACAGATATGAGGTCTTACCCCGTCAATCACATACAGTGTTGAGCACCCGTCTCGGGACCCTAAGCCAGCTGGCAAAACCAAATGTTAATACCCTGCCAAAAGGCCAAAATGATGGAAGCAGTTTTCAACTCCGGTAGAGTGTTTCACGGGAGGCCATAGTGGAAAAGGCTCTTTTGCTTGACCCGTCCCCCACATTTCTAGGCTGCATTAACAGAGGGATAGAATCAAGATCACGCGAAGTGTTAATACCACTTTATAATGCCTTGGTAAGGCCACACTTGGAATACTGCATTCAGTTTTGGTCGCCACGATGTAGAAAGGATGTTGAGACTCTGGAAAGAGTGCAGAGAAGAGCAACAAAGATGATTAGGGGTCTGGAGGCTAAAACATATGAAGAACGGTTGCAGGAACTGGGTATGTCTAGTTTAATGAAAAGAAGGACCAGGGCAGACATGATAGCAGTGTTCCAATATCTCAGGGGTTGCCACAAAGAAGAGGGAGTCAAACTATTCTCCAAAGCACCTGAGGGTAGAACAAGAAGCAATGGGTGGAAACTAAACAAGGAGAGAAGCAACTTAGAACTAAGGAGAAATTTCCTGACAGTTAGAACAATTAATCAGTGGGACAGCTTGCCTCCAGAAGTTGTGAATGCTCCAACACTGGACGTTTTTAAGAAGATGTTGGACAACCATTTGTCTGAAGTAGTGTAGGGTTTCATGCCTAAGCAGGGGGTTGGACTAGAAGACCTCCAAGGTCCCTTCCAACTCTGTTGTTGTTGTTGTTGTTGTTGTTGTTATTATTATTATTATTATTATTATCATCATCATCATCATCATCATCATCTAAGATTAGTCCCAATTCCTCAAAAGGACCATCTCAAAAGATACAGTAAAAAGGAGATAATCAGATGTGTGAAACACACGGTCACAGGCCGCATCTGGCCAGTGATAAGCCAAGAGTTGTCCTGTGGGGCTGTCCCAGAGATGGCGAGGGACCGGCCCTTGCCACCCCAGCCCCTCCCTACCCAATTGTCTGCGACAACCAGGCCACGCCCACCCCGGCCCCCCAAGGGCAAACAAAAAATGTGGCCCGCAATGGGATCGAGTTTGACACCCCTGGCCTAGATCATGTGTCCTAGGGTATGCAAGCAATACTGAAGTTTGCAGTATCAGAATCAGTGTAGAAGGTTTTGTCATCCAATGTATCAAAGGCCATTACTAAAAAAAAGGCAGCCTAAATTTTATGCTGTAGTCTTGGGCATAAGACTACAGCATTTCCCTCCGACCGGTTAGGGCCCACAGAGTCGGCCTCCTCCAGGTCCCGTCGGCCAAGCAATGCCAGCTGGCGGGCCCTAGGGGGAGAGCCTTCTCTGTGGCCGGCCCTGTGCTCTGGAACCAACTTCCCCCAGAGACCCAAACTATCCCCACTCTGCTGGCCTTCCGCAAGGCTGTTAAGACATGGCTCTTCCTGCAGGCTGAGGGGAGAGCGTAATCTATTGAGCTCACCCCTAGTATGTATGATTGTTGAATGGTTATTGTATACTTTTAATATTATGGTTTTAATTTTTATATTTGTTTTAAATGCATATTTATTATTGGTTTCTTGTATTTTTTGCTGTTGTACGCCGCCCGGAGTCCTCCGGGAGTTGGGCGGCATATAAGAATACCAAATAAATAAATAAATAAATAAATAAATAAATAAATAAATAAATAAATAAATAAATAAATAAATAAGCAAAACCAATTTTCTACCCGAACACATTCAATTGCTTGTAAATTCTAGTTCTGCTTATAAAGATGTTATATGTTAATTTTCTATTATTGTTAGAATAGTTGCCTGGTTGTATACACCCTGACCTTTAGTGTAGTGTTTCTCAACCTTGGCAAGTTTAAGCTATGTGGACCAATTCCCAGAATCTCCCAGTCAGCTCGCTGGCTGAGGAATTCTGGGAGTTGAAGTCCACACAGCTTAAACTTGCCAAGGTTGAGGAACGCCGCTTTAATGAATCAGCTATGCCTATTGGATCTTGGCCAAGCAGATGATTAATTGCAGAAGTTCTACTTGGATGTCTGAGAATTAAGCTACTTAGAGCAGTGTACCTGAGAGAAAGGGGTCCTTTAGCAGTAGCCTCATATTCACCTTGGCAAGAAATAAAATTGCTTCTTTTTCTGCTTTATATAGGCACAGAAACCCTTAAAAGATGAAGAAAACCTTTGTTTTTTTAATTAAGATAAGAAAGTAACGTTGCTGCTCTTCTAGTTTTTAAGTTGCATGTCAGCATTTTCAAAATTTATGATGGGATCTCTGGCCAGGAATCTCTCATAAACTGCCTTTTCTGCTTTATGAGTTTAAATATTTATGTTGAAGTGTTATTATATTTATAGCAGAACCTTGACATCCTTTTCTCTTTTAAAAATCCGCTTAGAAATCTCTTTAACATTTTATGGCTTAAATAAAATTAATAAGGCCACCAGTTTGTCTGGTAAATGTGTTTGTAATCTGCTATTCAGCCAGATGAGACATGCCCATCACTTCCTTAAAAATCTTTCTGGCTGACAAGAGATCTGCACTCAACTTCCTAATTACAACAACTGTTCAGGTTAATAGGCTGAAATAATATGGCATCATAGGAGATTTCCTTTAGACAGAGAAGTCTTTGCGCCATCCCATTTCATACAGAAATCCCAATAGCGGTGGGCACCAATGTTCCCTCTAAGCTGTGCGGCTGCACACGTGATAAGAAAACGCCGCGCAGCAGTTTCCAACTGCCGCCCAGCGTTTTCTTATGTCAGAGGGAGGCGGAGGCTTTAACTCTTGTCTCCCCAGGCGGGCTCCGTTGCTAGGGAGAGGAGAGTGAGATCAAAGGCTGCTGCCCACCAGCTTACTCTTCATCCAGGGAGGCCGGTTCGGTCCCTCCAGAAAAGAAAACGCCGCGCAGCAGTTTCCAACTGCAGCGCAGTGATTTTCAATGTTAAAGGGAATATTGGTGGGCACCCATTGTGAGAAAAAAATCTTAAGGACTTCCAAATAAAAAACTATTGGTGCTTTGTGTTCATAGAAAAGTATGACACACATAGTTTAAGTGTATCAAATGAATAAAATGAATGAGTAAGAATAATAGTATTTTTGCAAAAAAAAAAAACTAACTTGTGGATAAGCTGAAACATCCATTAGTTTTGTCATGGCTAAACTGGGTGAAATCTAGAATAGAGAGTTTTAATAAATGGTGTCTCAAAGGTGCTTTTTCCGGAGGCAACTGGACTTTCTTGTTTTCTTGGAAGACATTTTGGTTCTCATCCAAGAAGCTTCTTCAGCTCTGACTGGGTGGTGAGGAGAATGGAAGGATTTATATTCCTTACAGACAGCTGGTCATTTGCATTCTTTTCGAGAGTCGTTGAGGCCACTTGGAGTTTGTCTATGTCTTCAGGGTCACCTGAGTAGTGCAAATGGGTGTGGAGCCTTTTTGGAACTGCTGACATTCTCATCCTCCAGCTCATGGTTGTCCCAATGGTGCTTTTTCAAGAAGAAAGTTGTTCTTTCAGCAGTTCCAAGAAGGCCCCACACCATTTGTACTACTCACCATGACCTGGATGACTGAGAATCTCCATAGACAATAAACGGTGTCATCCTATAATTTATACAGGGAAAAGAAGGCTACTGTATTGCCCCTAAAGTACATGATCCAAATCTCTGATGTGGTTGTTTTTTGTAGTAAGTACTTTTTTTAAAAAAAAAAAGATTATTTTAGTGCTTTTTAATTAATAAAAAGAAAATGAAACAGACGAGAAAAAAGTAACATATAAAAAGTGGTTTAACAAAAAAAGTGAAATAGGACAGAGAAAGAGAACAATATGTTGTAGCGGTAGCAACAATAGTAGCCTTTGCAAGCTGATCATCCAATTTTGGTCTCAGCAAGTCCTTGAGGGTCATCCACATACAGCTGTGGTGTCAAATCACGGGCCAAATCCAGGATGCTTAGATCTGGCCCACAGGGCCACCCTGGAAACAGCGAAGGACTGGCCTGCGGTGCCTCAGCACTGATCTACAACCTGGTGGCGGCTGGCAGTGTGCTGGATGAGACTGTCACAGCCAAAAAGATAGCTCGGTGTGGCTGTGTGACATGAGTGACACTGAGCTGGCCACGCCCATCTCAGCCACACCCCCTCCCCCCGAGGCGCCCCCGGCACAAGTGATGTCAAGCTGGCCACAGCCTCCCGGGCCCTCAAGGTCAGTCACAACCCTGATGCAGCCCTCAATGAAATCGAGTTTGACACCCCTGACATACAATGAAAATACTGCAACTATGAGGAACATGAGCAATTTCAGTACCGATGATCCTTGGTTAACAACAGTAATAGGGACTGGGAACTCTCTCACTAAGAACTAAAAAATAGAAAGTGTACAAAAAGATATAGGCCGCCCTGAGTCCCACGGGATTGGGCAGCCTATAAGAGCGTCTAAATAAATAAATAAATAAATAAAAGAAAAAAATGGGGGGAAAAATAAGAATATAGTAAAATAAGAATATAGTAAAGAAAAAAATAAGAATATAGTAAAGAAAAAGAAAATAAATCTATAAAGAAATGACTTCCCCCATCATCACACACATAAATAACAACAGTCTTTATTGATTAGCCCTTGGGCCATATCAAAGTGCAAGGTTCCAGAAACAAATTATTACTAAAATTTGATAAAAACAATTTAAAATGAAGTTGGAATAAAATACAGTCTAAAATGAAATTGAGTAAAATACAATAATTTAAGATATAGATAAAATATGATAAAATTATATTTCGGTGTCACTCCTGCAATCTACCCCAATCAGTCCCACGTATGCAGATCTCAACCGAACCATTTTGTTTAAATACTGTGCTGTGTTCAACGTTATTTTCAGGTTCTGGCCACACATAAGGTAAGGGTTAGGGTAAGGGTAAGATTTTAGTAATGTTTATCACCTCTTAAAATACAACAAATGATATTCTCCTCCCATATCTCATCTCTTACCTATGATCAAATCATAAAGCCTCCTTATAAGCAAAAGTCCATTAAAGGTTACTAGAGACAATAACATACCTATTTTAACTTTGTTGAAAATAATCCTGCTTTATATTTCTTCCTTTCATTTTTAACAATCCTGATCTTTAGTGTTTCAAATAAAAGAACTTGATTTCTTTTCATTTTTTCCTTTGTCTTTTCTCACAAAATTCTCCAACGCTTTAACAAGCCTCTATTGTAAATCCAATATAGAACAATTATACAGGTATGTTATTTGACTTGTTATTTGTATATCTCTTTTAATTGTAAAGAGATCAACCAGTTTATTTTGTATATCTACTGTAGCCTCTTTCCATATCTTTCTTGTAACCTGTCATTTTTAAATTTAGTTTCGGAGCAGTCTCAATCTTCTCTGGTAAAAAGTGTTCCTCTTCCACAACTTCTTTTAAACACAATCTGTCTATAATGAGAGACACTCTTAAAATTAATGTCTGGGTCCATTGTTCAAAAATATCCTTCCATAAAATGTTTTGCTCAGTTCTATATTAGAAGGTCAAATTCAAGTGTTCTTCTTTAATTGTAATATTTAGTTCAGGGGTCCCCAAACTTGGCAACTTTAAGACTTGTGGATTTCAAATCCCAGAATTCTCCAGCCAGCTATGCTGTTTGGAGAATTCTGGGAATTGAAGTCTACAAGTCTTAAAGTTGCCAAGTTTGAAGACCTCTGATTTAGTTCCTTCTGGTTCCCTCTGGTATTAAGCCTTCAAAGTCTCATACTATCAGAGCTTTTTATTAAGAGAATTTTTAAAAAAAGCATTTTCCCATGAAAAGTGTTTTTATAATTAATTCCAAATTCTTATTTCAAATCCGTCTTGATCCTTAGTCCATTTGTAACTTTCCAATATCAAAATTGTAATCACTCCTTTTGCTGTTTATTCCAAAAGAAAAAGAATTTAAGTCCTGAAACTTGTATTTAAAATTTCTTTTTGCTAAGGATTAAAGGTAAATTACCTTTATAGCACCTTTATAGGTGCTATAAAACTTGTTGAGCAAAATATTCCTATTAGCTAAAAAGCAGTTAACAAGCAATTTCTGAAAGTGTTTACAAAAAAAGTATATTAAATGTCCTTAAAGGCACCAAACATGGTTTGAGCGAGATGACTCATCTCGCTCATCACCCAGTTCTCTAAACCAGAGGTGGGTTCCACTTACCTTCGCCACCGGTTCGCATCACGTGCGTCCCCTCATGCGATTTCACTTCTGCACATGCTCAGAAGCAGGAATTAGCCCAAAACACAGCTGAGAAGCTCATCAGCTGTGCTTTGGGCGAAAAAATAAAGGTCGGTATTCACCCACAAGAGGACGGGAGGGTTCTTTTTCAAGTCGCGTAAGGGGAAAAATAAAAAAGATGGCGGCGCACACGGAACGGCACCGACAGTGACTTCACCAGCAGGTCACTAGCGGTTCGTGCAGTCCGAACTGGGAGGAACCCACTCCTGCTCTATACCCATCAGAAACCACTGTCTTGTGGTCTCCTTGCAAGAAGCAACTTTATGGAGCATTTGTGGGTGATTTCAAGTTGTCATCTTGTCCAGAGCAGAATTACGAAGAGCCAATTTACTCACCGGCTTACTGTGGTTGTCCGCTCCATTTTTAGCGGAGCCATCTTCTCAATTTTTAAAACTTCTTCTGTAACATATTTTGTTATTTAAGCTAAGTGCTCTGCTCCAATTGACAAGATACATAATTAGCCACGTGAACATAAAAGTAGGTCTCTGCGCCTTGGGCTCCAGGCTTTGCTTCTGGAGAACATCAGCTGTGGAATTGCCATTCCTTCTGAGGCAAGCAGCTCTGAAATTCATTCTTTTTCAGTTCCTTAGCATGAAAAATGAGTTGATAGCAAGAGCAATAACACTTAGAGTTATATACTGCTCCACAGTGCTTTATAGCACTCTCTGAGCAGTTTACAACGTTAGCATATTATCCCCAACAATCTGACTCCTCATTTTACCGACCTCAGAAGGATGGAAGTCTAAGTCAACCTTGAGCCAGTCCAGATCAAACTCCTGACAGTGGGCAGAGTTAGCCTGCAACACTGCATTCTAACCATTCTGCCACCATGGCTCTTGATCCTGAGAAAGAGCCATTTGTGCAAACTAACTGGAAAGAATAACATGATATAGGGATTCCTAATTTATCATTATAGCAATAACACTTAGACTTATATGCCGCTTCATAATGCTTTACAGCCCTCTGTAAGCAGTTTACAGAATCAGCATATTTCCTTCAACAATCTGGGTCCTCATTTTACCGACCTCAGAAGGATGGAAGGCTGAGTCAACCTTGAGCCGGTCAACAGAATTAGCCTGCAATACTGCAGTCTAACCACTGTGCCACCATGGCTCTTATATGACTGGATATGTAATTTACCATCAAATTACTCATAAAATTTTTACGGGTTACCAGCAGTAGATAACTACCCAAAAATATAATGGCAGAAGCTTGCCTGAAACTGCACATTGCATTGTAGTATTATCTCAACTTATAGGAATGATGGCATCAGTTTCAGCAGTGGCAGGTTAAGCCTGTAAAACATTTTGATATTGCAGGCAGCTGTGTGTACAATACATTGGCAACTATGATAATTATGCCTTAATCCTATCTGGAGCATTAATGAGGATCATGAAGTATTTAAGAATGTGAAGTAATTTCTTTGCCAGCATAGTAAATATTAGTTCTCTGAGCTGAGAGCAATCAAACATTCCCTTGGCTCACAGTAGTTGTGCTGAGAGCAATAATATATTCTCTTGACTTGCTCTATATGATACTATCACAGCCCTCAGCAGAATTGTGGCTGTCTTAGAATTTCCCAGTTCAATGGTCTGGTTTTTTTTCCAAGTAGATGCCAAATTAAAGCAATAATCATAGTACACTTACAAAATCTTGTTATCTAGAATAGTTCACTACCTTATTTGTGCAGGTTTATTACTTCTTAAAACAGTGCTTCCCAAAGTTTTTCCTTCATTATCCAAATCGATTATCAGAAAGCCCCGTTTATCGCTTATAAGAAAATTCTTCTTTAAATATCCCTCTTGTAATTGGATCATGAGTTTGGGTGTCGTTGCCCAAAGAAAAATCACTTTTATCCAATTCTGGATAATTTACTCAAGTTTGGGAAGCGCTGCCTTTAAAGCATAACTTCAGTACTTAATATCATACTCCGCAGGAGGCTTCTAAGACCATTCTCTTCTTCTGGGCATGAGATCTGGAGTTATAGAAATGAGTTAGCGATTGGGTTACTCAAAAGTATCCCCATGCACCTCAGATTATCCCAGTTCCCATGCCCACTATCATCTGACATGGGAAACTGTAAATGTTACTTTTGGGTTTTAATCCAAAAAGAAGAGGGAATTGGCAAAAATATTAGGACGCTGGGAGGATGAATTGGGCCAAAGTTCAGAGAAATCAGAGGACTCCTGTTGTGGCCTGGTTGAGGCCAGGGCAATTAGCAGCCGATCCCGAGGATTCGGAGGTAGTGAGGGTGCAGTACAGAAGACCGGTGTTCCTGGCACCAGAGATGGAGAGTGAAGAAGACGTGGGGTCAGAGGCTGGCGAACAATTAGAACCTGATGCATCTCCTGAGATTAGTGACTCAGGAAAAGAGGAGGAGGCTCTTCTGGATGCCAGAGCACGCAGGTTCTCAAAGAGACATGAGTGGCTAATCAGGAGGAGGCTTCCTCGTGAGTAGTAATGCAGAGCTTGACCACGCCCTGAGGGTATTTAAGGGTCTGTCACGAGGGGCTTCGTTGCAGAGAACAACCCCGTTCTGTGGTTTCAGCATTTTGCTCTTGTATCTGCAGCTCGGATTATCAACAGTTAACATTTTTCCTGTGATTAATGAGAGTTTGGATTTCCGCCAAAACCTCCATGAGGTGAGATAAGGCTCCTTAATTGCTCTCTGAGACTCTAGCCAAATACTGGACAGACTTTGTGAATGACTGATATTCTTTTCAAAAGACTCAACTCTGGCTAAGAATTTATTTGCAGTAAAACAATTCTGTTTCCAATTCTTGTGCATCTTATTTGGGGGGCATACCCGTGGGGACAGAACAACTCCCATTTTGCTTTACACAAGACCGGGATGAAACATAGGAACGTAAAGCGTTTAGAAGGACATGAAGCCTCCCAAATTGTGCAGAAGACAGTCCTGAGGTTTTCCCATAAAAAATGTTTGCTGTCATTTGAGAAATATATACATCGTAAAATTTTGCTTCATTGTCCAATCGATGAGGAGAAGCAGCTTGAGGATGGGGTATAGAATTCCACAGCTTCCAAGTTAATTTTTTGTTTCCTTTTCTTTTAAAGTGCCTTGCCACCTGGGAATCCTTCTTGACCTCTCAAACTGCAGCAGACATTACCTTGGAAGAAGAATCTGAAGATCAGTCTTGATCGAGGCATCCTCCTCTGAATTGTTCTTCACCAAAGAATTACTTTATATTTGAGATGAAATTCATTTATTGTGTAGAGACATTAAGATTCGAGAGTGGGAGAGTAAGCTTACTGAAATGTCAGATATTCTATTATCCCGGACTTTATTTGAATCATGGTTTGTGTATGTGTTTTTGGTAGCGGGGGGGAAAGAAAGAGAGAGGCCCAATTCAGATGTAACAATAACCTCATTTAATACTGTGGGGACAAGTTTAGAACTTCAATTCATGCACCCCTGCCTCCTCTCCTTTTGATGGAAATACAATTACATTAGAATTTTTCCCTTCAGTTCTACAATGACTATAGCTTAATAGTAAATCCAAACCAACTGTAAAACAAGTCCATTTCTGAGACAGTGAGTTTCAGTGAATTTAGTTTTACTTAGGTCTACTCAAAATAAACTCAGAGAAAGCAATGAGGGAGACATTATATTCTTTCTTGTAACATTAAACTGTGATAGTAACATGTTACAACTATGATTTAGTACTAAACTATGGGGTGTAATACTTTCTTATAATACTTAACAATGGTTACAATACAAACTGGGCCACTGAGGTGAGAATATATGATTGCCAGCATTTTTCTGGAGATATTTTGTTTTTGTTTAATACTGTGCAATTTGAATATAAAATATTTTAAATATGCATTTTAATAATAAAAAGTTGAATAGGAATTTCTTCATTTTCTCTTTATGATTATAGCTAAGCTCTAACCTGGGCGTTATTCTAAACTTTCATAATAATGTTCAAATAAACATTACTTTTAATGCATTATAGTGACAATGAAATATTCACCGCTGGACAGAATATGGAAGCTGTGAAATGCAGTTTCTACCCCAATTAGTCTGACACCAGGAAATGCATTTCTTAAAGTAGTAAAAAAAAAATTGGCTTCCTGACAGATGTTTATTTAAAGAGCCATTTTTTATGTTGTCACAGATACAGAGTTGTTCTTTTCAAAGGAATATCTTGTTCTCCTTTTAAAAGAGATTTAATCTTTACTTCCTCCAAAGTTGTTATAGGTTTGCCACCTGCTATGGCATACTGAGAGAATGGGAATACTTCGACAGATCTAAAGCCTTTTTAAATTTATTTATTTATTCAATTTATATGCCGCCCACCTCATCTAGAGGTGACTACTCCTGATTCTATTTCAACTTGCACAAAAAAAAAAGACCACCCACCCTGCCCCCATTTCATTTTTACAGTATTGTTAGGTTGTTGAAATTTCTATAGTAGCCACAAAGTTATTTTTCAGTTATTTTTCAAATCAGGTGGCTTCCTTGAGGGTAGATCTCTCTCATCCTATGAATCCTGGAAGTCCTCCAAAGGAACATAAGATATTCATTCATTCTGAAAGTAATTTAATCTTTTGACAACCTTATGAATGACCTCAACTTTTCAAGGGATATTTGATAACCTTTTAAAGTCTCCTACACTTAAAACTCCTTGAAGCCAATTGCCCTAAGCAAGATTGGAGAACTTGCTGTCCTCTTAACAGTGGCTAAATTATATTTTACATGAGTGTCAGCTAGAGGAGCTAAGGGATGCTGTTGTAACTCAGCAATAGCTAGAGGACCATGTATTTCCAAAGACTCTTGTGAAAGCCAGACCAATATATTTCTTCACTCTTTTTTCTGCATTTTTCTAATTCAGTTTTCCTTCCATTATTCAATCAAGCCATAAATTTAAAAACATTAAAAATGTCATTAGTCACCCATAAAGATAAACCTCTGTCCATTATTTAACCTCCTTTGTCCTAATATTCCTGTATAACTACCCATAATAGTCATAAACTTAAGATTGTTGTTGTGGTTAGTTGTGAAGTCGTGTCTGAACCATCGCAACCCCATGGACAACGTTCCTCCAGGTCTTCCTGTCCTCTACCATCCTCTGGAGTCTATTTAAGCTCACGCCTACTGCTTCAGTGACTCCATCCAGCCACCTCATTCTCTGTCGTCCCTTTCTTCTTTTGCCCTCAATCTTTCCCAGCATTAGGCTCTTCTCCAGTGAGTCCTTCCTTCTCATTAGGTTGCCAAAGTATTTGAGTTTCATCTTCAGCATCTGGCCTTCTAAAGAGCAGTCAGAGTTGATTTCCTCTAGGAGATCTAATTCTAACTTAAGATAAGCCATGGGAAAGAGGAAACAAGGCTGCACACATTGCTGTTTTTCTTACATCAACTGCAAGAATAGAATAGAATAGAATAGAATAGAATAGAATAGAATAGAATAGAATAGAATAGAATAGAATAGAATAGAATAGAATAGAATAGAATAGAATAGAATAGAATTCTTTATTGGCCAAGTGTAATTGGACACACAAGGAATTTGGTGCATATGCTCTCAGTGTACATAAAAGATACATTTGTCAAGAATCATGAGGTACAACACTTAATGATTGTCATAGGGTACAAGTAAGCAATCAGGAAACAATATAAATCATAAGGATACAAGCAACAAGTTACAGTCATACAGTCATAAGTGGGAGGAGATGGGTTATAGGAACAATGAGAAGACTAATAATAATAGTTATATGGTTCATTAACCGTGTTGGAGATTTGACTCTTATGTAAGATTTGGCCCTTCCTTGGAACCCAAGTAGTCACCATTTATAGGGTTAGGAGAAGTCAGAATTAAACTTATGTCAGTCCTTGGTTTTAAATTCCGGTTCCTCCATATGTAGAATAACAGCTACTCCAAGCTTAGACAAAACACTGAATCTCAAATAAGACTCCTGTGTTTTAATGAGCAATGTGGTAAAGGAAATAATATGGCAATGTGCATATACTACTATTCTGGCTTACCAGGTAGTAATGGGCTTTTCTTCATTGGAAGACTTGCCAAAGAAGCTAGATGGCCATGATTCCAGAGTTCATTCAAAACAGAGAATTGACCTAAATGGTCTATCAGAGTCACTCCAGCTCTATGATTTTATATGAAACTGCTTTGTAGCAATGGGGATAGTATTAATAATTTCTCAACATGTAGAAAGTTGGAATATGGTAACACATATTTCAACCCAGCTTGCTGCTAGAGAAGTTGGAAGGCAGGACATTTTTATCTCCCTCCCTGGGAACCTAAGTATGAATTCTGCTTCATAATAGTAGTTAAGAGCTCCAGTATAGAAGCAGCCATGGCACAGATGGCGATGTTTGGTTGCAAGAATACCACCCACACCCACATTTGTTTTAAAATTATATTTTGAATTATGAATGACAAAAAAACCTAATGGAATTTATCTATGCGGTACAATTTACAGCAAAATGCAGTACAAAGATAATGTTTAAAGAAACACCTATAGCCGTGATGGCGAACCTATGGCACGGGTGCCACAAGTGGCACGCGGAGCCATATTGGTGGGTACGCGAGCTCAGGTCCGGCGTGCATGTGTGCACCAGCTGGCTGATTTTCGGGCCTTCTGGGCCCACTGGGAATCAGGAAACAGGCTGTTTCCAGCCTCCAGAGGGGGTGGGGAAGGCCGTTTTTGTCCTCCCCAGGCTCCTAGAAAGGCTCTGGAGCCTGAGGAGAGCGAAAAATGGGCATGCCATTGCATGCTGGGAGCAGGGGGGTCATGCGTGCATGTGCGGGGGTGCATGGAATTATGAGTGTGGGCACGCACACACGTGATCCCCCGCATTCCCCCCCCCTTTTGGCACGCGAACCAAAAAAGTTCGCCATCACTGACCTATAGGATGGATCTATGCACTTCAATAAGCCATTATTTGCTTAATTGTTCAATGAATAAACCACAATTAATCGGGTCCACAGCATGCATTAAAACAGTGAGCCATTGTTTACAAAACACATTGGCTGAGTTCCCAGCTACAATCAAAGTAGTCACATTATGGCTTAGGCCAGTGGTGGGTTTCAATTTTTTTTACTGCCGGTTCTGTGGGTGTGACTTGGTGGGTGTGGTGTGGCTTGGTGGGCATGACGGGAAGGTTACTGCAAAATCCCCATTTCCTCCCGATCAGCTGGGACTCGGGAGGCAGAGAATAGATGGGGGCGGGGCCAGTCAGAGGTGGTATTTACCAGTTCTCCGAACTACTCAAAATTTCTGCTACCGGTTCTCCAAAACTGGTCAGAACCTGCTGAAACCCACCTCTGGCTTAGGCCTCTTCATAAGATACGCTTGACTGAGTCATGAAGAAAGCTAGCAGGTCATAAGGCTAACTCCAGCCAATTCGGAGTATTAGATTTAGTGCTAAAACCAGACCCGCCATTTGTCTGGATAGAAAAAAAACTATGTAAGTAATCCATTTTCTAAGACTGAGGCAATATTTATTTATTTAGTAAACAAATTACCTTGGCTGATTGTCTTAACCAGTATTACATGTTATGATAAAAAGAGGTTTACTTCATCTGACCCCATGTAATGTCGGGAGCTTTAAATGTGACAACCACACTTTGAATCGCACCCAAAGCTTACTACTGGTAGCCAGCACATATTGCATAACAGTGGTGTTGTATGGGTGTACTGTGCATTCTGGACCAGTTGAAACTTCCAAATGCTTTTCAGGAGCAGCCCCATTTAGAGTGCATTGCAACAATCCAACTGATAAGCATCCGGCATGATCGGACTTGAGCAAGTCTTCCTGATCTAGGAAAGGACACAAGGGCACCAGATGAATTTGTGCAAAAGCCTTCCTGGCCACAGCTGCCACTTGTTCGTTGAGCAGGAATGGTGATTTCAAGTAGATGTGGAATAGAAGTGAGGAGAGGGTCAAACATGCAGGACCTGCAGAGCAGAGGCTAGACCGCTTTTCTCCTATCAACACCAATTCACACAACGGGTTGTCTATGACCACTTTTTTTTCCATACTGTTCTCCACTCTCCTGTGCTCCCAAAACCCCAGTTGTGCCACCAATTATCTTTTGTTGCTAATCCAAAACAGAATGTGGGACACGCAGGGGCTGAGAACACTAAAAAAAACCCATCCATTCCATGTCATACGCTGCTAATACAAAAAAGGGAGACAACTGGGAGAGGAAAAGGATGCAGGGGTAAAATTCAAATTTTTTCCCTACCGGTTCTGTGGGCGTGGCTTGGTGGGCATAGCAGGGGAAGGATACTGCAAAATCTCCATTCTCACCCCACTCCAGGGGAAGGATACTGCAAAATCCCCATTCCAGGAGTGGGATCCTCCCGGTTCGGACCAGATCGCCCAAACCGGTAGCGACCCGCTGGTGACGTCACTGTCGGTGCTGTTCCGTGTGCGCCGTCATCTTTTTTTAATGTTTTGCAAATTTTTCCCCTTCCGCAGCTTGAAAAGGGGCCCTCCCGCCCGCCCATGAGTGAATTCTGACCTTTATTTCTTCGCCCGAAGCACAGCTGATGAGCTCCTCAGCTGTATTTTGGGCTAATTCCTGCTTCTGAGCATGCGCGGAAGCCAAATCGCGTGAGGGGACACGCGCAAGCAGAGCAAGCATGCGCGTGCGCAACATCGCGATGTGAACCGGTGGCGAAGGTAAGTGGAACCCACCCATGCTCCATTCCCTCCCCACTCCTGAGGGAAGGATATTGCAAAATCTCCATTCCCACCCCGCTCTGGGGCCAGCCAGAGGTGGTATTTGCCGGTTCTCCAAACTACTCAAAATTTCCGCTACCGGTTCTCCAGAACCTGTCAGGACCTGCTGAATTTCATCCCTGAAAGGATGGCTTATATGTGACATGAGAAGAGGACCAGTTGTAAGTCTAGGTTGGTCGCACACATCAGTAGAACAGAAAGGAACAGCAACAACAAAAACCGAAGAAAAGCAAACCTGGGAAATTAAAAATCGAACCATGCCATTAAAGGGATTTGTATTTCCAAAGCACTTTTAGTAGGACAATAAGTAATGCGTTGAAGCTCATCAAACAGAGATCCAACCTGGAACTAAGGAGAAATTTCCTGACACAACAATCAATGAAACAATTTGCCTCAAGGAGTTGTGAGTGCTCCATCACTGGTGGTTTTCAAGAATAGACTTGGATAACCATTTGTCCAAGACGGTATATAATCTCTTGCTTTGGGCAGGGAGTTGGACTAGATGACTTCTAAGGTCCTCTTTAGCCCTATGATTCTATGTCTATAGAATCTATATATCTATGTTTCTTACACTTCAGTCAATTATGGATCAACATGTAATTCTTGCACTACTGGGTTTCTGATTGCAGATGTTGGCATACTGTGTTTGGTTTTATAGGTATCGATGGGAGAAAATACAATTTCATTTGTGTACATTTCAAGCAGCAGACCAGTAAGCAACAAGAAGAAGAGAGTTCTAGCAATAAGCTTGTTACCATGTGTTTTGGGCAATCACTCCATGGAAACCTAAAGGGCAAAATGATGCTTTTGCTTTGCTGGTTCCAACACCTACACCGTAGTGTTACACAATTTCATTTCCTTTTTCCTTGATTCATCTCTTATTGGGCCTAGAACCAGAATTAGTTCCAGTAGCTAAACCATCTGCTTGTAGTCATTAATTCAGAAATGATGAAAGATTGGAGGGGGAAGAGGAAGAGAGAGATGAAGGGTGGAAGATTATAGCCACGAATCACAGCGCTGCATGCTTGAAATTCAATTATCTTTGCTATTTCAGAAGAAATAAATACAGCAGGATAGCTAGCTAGATGGATGGTTGGTTGCTTGATTGATGGGCAAATAGACAGCCAGCTAGATGGGAGGGAGGAATGAGAGGATGCATGTAATGACAGATATGTAGCAATATTGTGTAGCCACTCTTCCCTTTATAACGAGTACAGGATTCCAAGTACCCTATATTTCCCAGATGGTGTCCTTCAGATATCACAAGATCACAATCCCTGACATACAAGTCATTGACTACAGTAGTTGAAAATAATGGAAATTGTGGCTGATCTAGTGGATATAATGATGGAGAAGGTGCTGATTTTGTCTGCAGTTCCTGTTTTTTTTTAAAAAAATAATAATATCTAGTCCAGTGGTTCCCAAAGTGGGCGGGTACCGCCCCCCAGGGGGCGGTGGGAACCCTTAGGGGGGCGGTGAGAGGCAAGGGTGGTGACAGGGGGGCGGTGAGAGGGGCCAGGGGGGCGGTAGGTGGTTCACCATGCTTTTGCATTTGAAGCTCCCTCGCGTTCCTCGCTCTTGTGTGCAGGGCAGCCCATTCTGAAAGAAAACGCGAGATGTTTTCTTTCAGAATGGGCTGCCCTGCACCGAAGAGCATGGAATGCGATGGAGTTACAAGTACTAGGTATGCTGCCCGTCTCGCGGCCCGCCCAGCCCCCGCCCAGTCTCCGCTCCACTCCGCTTCACCCTGCCCCGCACGACTGGTCACCCCAAAAGAAAGAAAGAAAGATGATAGAAAGGAAGGAGGACAGACAGAAAAAGAAAGGAGGGAGGGAAGAAGGAAAGAAAAAGGAAAGGAAGAAAAAGAAAGGAAGAAAGAGGGAGGGAGGGAGGGAGGAAGACAGACAGACAGAAAGAAAGATGGTAGGAAGGAAGGAAGACAGACAGAAAAAGAAAGGAGGGAGGGGAGGGAAGAAGGAAAGAAAAAGGAAAGAAAGAGGGAGGGAGGGAGGGAGGGAGGAAGAAAGAAAGAAAGATGGTAGGTAGGAAGGAAGGAAGACAGAAAGAAAGAAAAAGATGATCGTTAGGAAGGAAGACAGACAGAAAGAAAGAAGAGATGGTAGGTAGGAAGGAAAACAGACAGAAAGAAAGAAAAGAAAGAAAGAAAAAGAAAGATGGTAGGAAGAAAGACAGAAAGAGAAAGAAAGAAGGGGGAAGGTAGAGAAGAAAGAAGAAACAAAAGAAAGACTTATGACCACAACTGAGCCTAACATTTTGGTTGCTAAGCAAGAGTGTTGTTAAGTGAGTTTCACCACACTTTACAAGTTGGCCATGCCCACCCGGTCACCTGACCACTAAGCCACGCCCACCTGAGGGGGTGGGGGGCGGTGAGGATTAGTTTGTAGCACCAAGGGGGCCGTGGACTGAAAAAGTTTAGGAACCACTGATCTAGTCCCATGGATGAATGTTTTAAAATATTTCATATCTACTAGAAGAAACATCCATCGTCTTATAATTTGAGATTTTTAAAAGAAATTTATTCACTATCAATGTCACATTTAGCAGGAGTAGATAAGTGTAAGTGTGTGTGTGTGTGTGTGTGTGTGTGTGTGTGTGTGTGTGTGTGTGTGTGTGTGTGTGTGTGTTCATTCATCTTCAGAGATATGCTGGTACAACTTGGGCTTGAGTTACAAGCATCATTAGTTTGTATTTGCAGGCTCGTGGTGAGTGGAAAATGTGACCAGAAGCCCTGAGTTATAGGCATAGAAAAAAACCAATGCCAAGTGAAATTGCAAGACTTACAGTAGTTCTGACTAAACTGTGATGCTGAAAGCCAATTCCAAGGATTTGCGAGAGGAAAATCACTGATTCATTAGACAAAATGGAAAATGAACAGGGGAATTGGCTAAAAAAATATTTCTCTCAGAAGTCCTACATTTCCGTTTGCAGCCCATTTAAGTAAAGGTATGAATTAGTTCAGAGTGAACTGCAAACTCCTGACATGACAAGCATAGAAAGTCTGGGAGGAAATCTAAAGTCACTCCCATGTATTCATAACTAAGGCAGTGTAAGAACTCCAGCCCCCCATTAATAAAAAAAACATCAACACATTTGTCTCCTTTTGCAAAAATTATATAGAAAATAAAACTACAGAAAAGGCAAAAGCAATTTATTTCTGATGAAATTGAATCGAATTGTTTAAAAAAACACATGCTTTTAGTATACTGTCTAAGGCAGTGTCCAAACTCATTTTGGTTCAGCTGTTACCTCTGCAAACTGTCTGTTCTCTGTTTCTTCCTGAAGATTTAGAAGTCACTCTTACATAAGGAAATCACCTTCTCTTTATCTCATTGTAGGGAGAGCATGAACATCTGATGCCCTATTCATCTGAAAGGGCAGCAATGCAGCTGAGACAGGCATCTCAGATCAGAAAGGGGATGGCTTTAACTGGAATAAGTCAAGTTGCTGATTTGAATTATGTATGCCTATCTAAACATTCTCTTTAAAAAAAAAAAACCTGGCAAAAATACAAAGTAGATGGGATGCCTTGAAGGGGTACTTTGATCAAAGCCTCAATCAACGTGTCCTTTGAGGCTTCTCGTGTGAAGGCTAATCATTACTTTGTTGACCTTCAGTGGTCTACATGCACAGAAGATTCTTCTGCCACCATTTTGGCTGAAGCAATTGGCAGAAGCACAGCAGTCCATCTTGATAATTCAGTTGAAGGCATGAAATTAGAGTACCTGGTTCGCAGTGGTGAAATCCAATTTTTTTTTACTACCGGTTCTGTGGGCGTGGCTTATTGGGCATGGTGTGTCTTGGTGGGCGTGGCAGGGGAAGGATACTGCAAAATCTCCATTCCCACTCCACTCCAGGGGAAGGATACTGCAAAATCCCCATTCCCTCCCCACTCCTGGGGGAAGGATATTGCAAAATCCCCATTCCTACCCCACTGGGGCCAGCCAGAGGTGGTATTTGCCGGTTCTCCAAACTACTCAAAATTTCTGGTACCGGTTCTTCAGAGCCTGTTAGAACCTGCTGGATTTCACCTCTGCTGGTTCGTCCAAGTCAACTTATTGCCTCAGTATAGATAATTCAAGGGACCAGAGTTGAGGTGACTCCATAAAGCAGCTTGGTCACTTGTGGTGACAAGATCCAGTAATGTTCCATTTTCTACCTTACTGTGGCCTGTTCAAAGGGTAAAGTTTTAAAACGTCCATCACAACTGTTTAAATTGTCATTCGCATGCAAGGTGGTAAAAGTCTAGAAGTCTTTCCCTGACCTATCCCGAGAAGGAAGACATAGTAAACTCACACAGAGTTTGTTTGGGATGGGGGAATGGTCATTTTTAGATAGGGACCTTGTAAGAAGAACTTCCAGCCGCCTTGTTTAGGGTGACTCGCTCCCTCCTTGCAAAAGGGGGGAGCGAGGAACACTTACAAGGCAGAGCTGAGGAATTCGCTGAGTTTCTGTCGGATAAAGTCGCTCAGATTCGGTCAAATCTGGACTCCGGCTGGGCAGAGTCCATTGAGTTGACAGGGGCTAGTCTTAGTCCATCATTATGGGAAGAGTTTGGGCCTGTTTCTCCCGAGGATGTGGACAGGGCTGTGGGAGCGATGGGTACCTCCACCTGTTTATTGGACCCGTGCCCCTCCTGGCTGGTTTCGGCTAGCAGAGAGGTAGCACGCGGCTGGATCCAGGCGGTGGTCACCGCTTCTTTGAGAGAGGGATCCGTACCGCAGTCGTTAAAAGCTGCGGTGGTGCGACCCCTCCTGAAGAAGCCTTCCCTGGATCCAGCTGACTTGAAGAACTATCGTCCGGTCTCCAACTTACCTTTTTTAGGGAAAGTTGTGGAGAAGGTGGTGGTTACTCAACTTCTGCAGCTCCTGGATGAAACAGATCATCTAGACCCTTACCAGTCGGGTTTCAGGCGCGGCTACAGTACAGAAACTGCCTTGGTCGCTCTGATGGATGATCTCTGGCGGGCCCGGGATGGGGGAAATTCCTCCATCCTGGTGCTACTTGACCTCTCAGCGGCTTTCGATACCATCGACCATGGTATCCTTCTGCATCGTCTCAGCGAGTTGGGAGTGGGAGGCACCGTTCTGCGGTGGTTCTCCTCTTATCTCGCTGATAGGATGCAGTCGGTGCTGGCAGGGGGGCAGAGATCGTCCCCTAGGCCCCTATTATGTGGGGTGCCTCAGGGGTCGGTTCTCTCGCCCATCCTGTTCAACATCTACATGAAACCGCTGGGGGAGATCATTTGCAGACATGGGGTGTGTTTCCATCAGTACGCTGATGACACCCAGCTGTACATCACCACCCCGTCTGACTTCAGTGAGGCAGTTGATGTAATGTGCCGGTGCCTGGACGACGTCAGGATCTGGATGGGGAGGAACAGACTCAGACTTAATCCCGACAAGACTGAGTGGCTGTGGATATTGCCTCCTAAGGACTACGACAACTGTCCCTCCGTGGTCCTTGAGGGAGCGAAACTGACTCCCTCGGACCAGGTCCGCAACTTGGGGGTCCTTCTAGATCCACAGCTAAAATTGGACCATCATCTTTCAGCTGTGGCTAGAGGGGCCTTTGCACAGGTTCGCCTGGTGCACCAGTTGCGGCCATATTTGGAGAAGGAGGCTCTACTCACGGTCACTCATGCCCTTGTCACCTCTCGCTTGGACTACTGCAATGCGCTCTACATGGGGCTACCCTTGAAGAGTATCCGGAGACTTCAGTTGGTGCAAAATGCGGCTGCGCGTGCTGTGGTGGGTGTGCCAAGGTACACCCACGTGACATCGATACTCCGCCAGCTGCATTGGTTGCCCATCGGTCTCCGGGTCCAATTCAAGGTGTTGATCACCATCTTTAAAGCCCTTCATGGCTTGGGACCAGGTTATCTACGGGACCGCATTCTGCCTCATACTTCCCTTCGACCGGTTAGGGCCCACAGAGTGGGCCTCCTCCAGGTCCTGTCGGCCAAACAATGCCGGCTGGCGGGCCCAAGGGGGAGAGCCTTCTCTGTGGCTGGCCCTGTGCTCTGGAACCAACTTCCACCAGAGACCCGAACTATCCCCACTCTGCTGGCCTTCCGGAAAGCTGTTAAGACATGGCTTTTCCTGCAGGCGGGGGGTAGAGCTTAATTCATTCGAGCCCACCCCCCAAGTATGTATGATGTTGAATGGTTGGTGATGATTCTTTTTATAGTGTGTTTTAATTTTTATATTTGCTTTTAATTAACTTTTTAGATTTTGGTTATTCTTGTATTTTCTCACTGTTGTACGCCGCCCTGAGTCCTTAGGGAGTTGGGCGGCATATAAGAATTCCAAAATAAATAAATAAATAAATAAATAAACTTCCATTCCATAAAGAAAGACAATTTCCTACTGTCTCGCTCCACTTTGGACTTTGATTCTAACCTCCAATTGGAAAAAGAGAGTATGACAATTTGCCCTTATGGCAGGAAAGAGTGTAGTGATTAAACCAGTGGTGGGTTCCTACCGGTGCGGTCCACTCTGTAGCACAGGTAGCGGCCCGCTGGTGATGTCACAGTACCGGTGCGGTCGGTTGCCGGTGCCTGGGCGCCACCATTTTTTTTAAAAAAAAAATTTTCTTCTGCGCATGCCCAGAAGCTGAGCTTCCAGCACTGTGCATGCGCTGCCTTCCTACCCCACAGTGAGTCCAAGTAGGAGAGGATGGCTGAGGGAACGCATGAGATGCTGAAAGAACGGGCGGCAGGACCTATCTCAGTTCCCCTCCCTTCAGCAGTCTGAGAAGCCATGAACGCGCGGTGATGATCCTAGGCATTTTTGCATGTTTGAGGCTTCTCGAGCTGCTGAGGGGAGGGGGAACAGGCGGCAGGAGCCTAGGATCATCGAATGGGGAGAAGCATTCAGGCCGGATGGAGCCTCCTAAAAGAACCACTGCTGCGGTCTTGCTGCTCCCGCTGCGGGGGGCTGCATTGCGGGTGGGCTTCTCCGGCTGCTGCCAAGCCCCCGCTTCTCCGGCTGCTGCCAAGCTCCCGAGGCCCACGCCCACCCGGTCACATGGCTGGCAAGCCACACCCACAAAATAAGCCACGCCCACAGAGTGGTAGTAAAAAAAATTAGGAACCCGCCCCTGGATTAAACTGGTAGCAAGAAATGGAATGAAAACTATGTTTCTCAATTTATATCAACTTGATCTCTATTGGTATGACTAGCAGCTCTTGAAGTAGGTTGGCTATGTTTTCCACTTGGTAATTTTTCTTTTTCTGTCCCAGTAGCTTGCAATGGTTGCTCTGGAATCTACAACTCCCCTGTGGTTCACTTGACTTGTTGTGTGGCTATTAGCTTGATGAAGCATACTGAGAACGCAGCAACAAAATGACTTGGTTTTTTTCCCCCCTTCAAACTGAGGGTCTCTATTGTTGTACCGTATTTTATGGATTGTACAATCACTGCCTCACGGCAATAGCAAAGATGAAGTTTATTTATTGTTTTTAATCCTGAGTTTGATTGGTAATATGCAGGCAGGTTTATCCACACAGATCTCCCAGGAAAACACTGATTCTCCAATCAGATGACAAAGATGTAAATATCCTGTTCCCATTACAATGCTTTCCTAGCTGAGTCTCCTCTTTATAAAACAAACATTGGCAAACAGAAAATCAACTCATCAGCAAGAAGGCCAGGCTAGGAGTATTTCCCCTGAGAAACATTAAATGTATGGATCTCTGTCTTTTTAATAGTTATACTGAAGCATGTATAACTGACTGTCTGGTAAAATGTGATCCTAATCAGAAAAAGGGGAGAAGGAGACCCAATATTAGAGCTTACGCATTTGGACTGCAAACAACTTTGAAATAGAAAGTTCTATTGCTGCCATTTCGGGGTCATAAGGAATTTTGCGGTCCATATAGACTAGACTAGACTAGACTAGACTAGACTAGACTAGACTAGAATAGAATAGAATAGAATAGAATAGAATAGAATAGAATAGAATAGAATAGAATAGAATAGAATAGAATAGAATTCTTTATTGGCCAAGTGTGATTGGACACACAAGGAATTTGTCTTTGGTGCACATGCTCTCAGTGTACATAAAAAGAAAAGATACATTTGTCAAGAATCACAAGATACAACACTAAATGATAGTCATAGGGTACAAATAAGCAATCAAATCATACTAGGAAACAATCAATATAAATATAAATCGTGAGGATACAAGCAACAAAGTTACAGTCATGCAGTCATAAGTGGGAGGAGATGGGGGATAGGAACAATGAGAAGACTAATAGTAATAGTAATGCAGCCTTAGTGAATAGTTTGACTGTGGTGAGGGAATTATTTGTTTAGCAGAGTGATCGTTTTGAGGGTAGGAGTTGAAACAATTTATGTCCAGGATGCAAGGGGTCTGTAAATATTTTCACAGCCCTCTTTTTGACTCATGCAGTATACAGGTCCTCAATGGAAGGCAGGTTGGCAGTAATTGTTTTTTTTCTGCAGTTCTAATTATCCTCTGAAGTCTGTATCTGTCTTGTTGGGTTGCAGAACCGAACTAGACAGTTATAGAGATGCAGATGACAGACTCAATAATTCCTCTGTAGAACTGTATCAGCAGCTCCTTGGGCAGTTTGAGCTTCCTGAGTTGGCGCAGAAAGAACATTCTTTGTTGCGCTTTTTTGATGACATTTTTGATGTTAGGTGTCCTTTTTAGATCTTGAGATATGATAGAACCTAGAAATTTGAAGGTCTCTACTGTTGATACTGTGTTGTCTAGTATTGTAAGAGGTGGTAGTATAGGAGGGTTTCTCCTAAAGTCTACCACTATTTCTACGTTTTTGGGTGTGTTTGAGTGTGTTCAGATCCAGATTGTTCCGGTTGCACCATGAGGCTAGTTGTTCAACCTCCCGTCTGTATGCAGATTCATCATTGTCTCAAATGAGACCAATCACTGTTGTATCATCTGCAAACTTCAGTAGTTTAACAGATGGATCGTTTCAGATGCAATCATTGGTATATAGAGAGAAGAGATACAAAAATCTACTAATTGTAATCAATCCTTTCTATTGCAAAAAAACAAAAAAACAAAACATAGAGAAAAAGCAGGAGTTAAGAATGAAGGCTGGTCTTTTTTTTTAAGTGAGAAAAGCAGATTGTTTGCTGTTTATGTAATACAGTATGGTCATCATAAATAAACAAGGCTACTCTTATTTAACTGTAAATCTTTGATCATTTCATAAAGAACAAACAAGGTGCCAGAAAGCTTTAGAAGAAACCTGAAAGTTTTCACAATGAGCAAAGCAATCTTTTCCCACTGTTGACTAGAAACAGGATTTCCCATTATAGAACTGCTCCCAAATTGACTGCAGAAGGGGGGAAAAAATCCAAGTTTTAGTCTTCACTGAGGCTACAATGCCATAGAGTACTTTTTTAAAAAAAATCCTTTCATCTTCCCTATTATTACTGTAGGTAAGAAAGACTATTTCCTTGTCTCCAGAAATCTTGGTGTATATTTTGTGTCCAAAAAAAAAAATCTGCAAGAGTCTTCCTTCAACTAAGGGGACAGAAGCCTAAAGAGTCTACTGAAGCTTGTATAAGTGCCAGATTATGAAAGCAGATGACAAGCCAATTTTAGAAGGTCACAGCATATGAAAATAAAAGAATAAAGAGAGGGGTCTAAATAGAGTAACAGGCAAAAGCAGGGGGTACAAAAAGGAAGAAGACTCAGGGAACTAATTCTACACCTAGGTAAGAAGAATCAAAAATACACATACAAACTGGGTGAAACCAGACTCAATAGCAGTGATTGCGAGAGGGATCTTGGAGTCTTGGTAGACAGCCAACTAAATATGAGCCAACAGTGTGCAGCAGCAGCCAAAAAGGCCAACGCAGTCCTGAGCTGCATAAATAGAGGGATACAATCAAGGACCAGAGAGGTACTAGTACCACTCTATAAAGCCTTGGTCAGACCACACCTAGAGTACTGCATCCAGTTTTGGTCACCACACTACAAAAAAGACATTGAAACCCTAGAGAAAGTGCAGAAGAGAGCAACCAGGATGATAAAGGGTCTGGAAAATAAAACATACAAAGAGCGGTTGCAGGAACTGAGCTTGGCCAGTCTGGCGAAGAGAAGGACCAGGGGTGACATGATAGCAGTGATCCAGAGGTGGGATCCTACCTCTGATTGCCGGTGCGGTTAATTGCTGACTTCGCGGCAGAGCCGAAGACTCTGCTCGAGCCTGCTCCCGTTCGCGGAGCGGGAGCCTTTCCCGGGCACTTTCCGCGCCTGCATGGATGCCGCCAATTGCGTTCTTTTGCCCTCTGCGCATGGGGCCATGCGCGGAGGGCAAAAGAACGCCATTGGCGGCATCCATGCGGGCGGGGAAAGCGCCCGGGAAAGGCTCCCGCTCCGCGAACGGGAGCAGGCTCGAGCAGAGTCTTCGGCTCTGCCGCGAAGTCAGCAATTAACCGCACCGGCAATCAGAGGTAGGATCCCACCTCTGCAGTGATCCAATACTTGAGGGGATGCCACAGAGAGGAGGGGGGTCAGGCTGTTCTCTATGGCACCAGAAAGCCAAACAAGAAATAATGGATGGAAGCTGACCAAGGAGAGATTCAACCTGGAAGTGAGGAGAAACTTTCTGACGGTGAGAGCGATCAACCAGTGGAACAGCTTGCCTACGGAGGTTGTGAGAGCTCCAACACTTGCGACCTTCAAGGAGAGACTGGACTGCCATCTGTCTCAAATGGTGTAGGAACTCCTGCTTGAGCAGGGGGTTGGACTAGATGACCTACAAGGTCCCTTCCAACTCTAATAATAAATCTAAACCTTCCTGTATACTCTGCCCCTGAGAGAACATCTTGTGGCTGTAGAAGGAATATTGATGAATGAAAGAAATGTTTCTTGATATTTTCCTCTTCCCACCAGAAATATAAAATATTTGGGGCAATGATGTTTGAGGGAGAGTGCTGCAGTGGCCTAGAGGTGGAGCTGTAGCCTCACAATCAGGAGGCTGTGAGTTCCATCCTAGGTAGAGGCAGATATTTCTCTCTCTGGGCACAATGAGAACATATCTGCTGAATATAACTCCGCATTGGCGACAAGAAGGGCATCCAGCCAGTAAACACTCAGCTCCATTCAGTTGCCCAGACTCCACCCTGCAAGATATTATGGGGTCATTAAAAGAAGATGATGAATGATGAATGATGTTTGAGGGAGGTTAGGTCCATCCATAGGCTAACATAACTCCATGTTAACTGATGAGAAAAGCAAGCAGTCTACACATTGGCTAATGCACCTCTAAGCTGGCCAAGAAGCAGATTAGACTCATAGGCCAGCACAGCTCCATGTTAGCCAATGAAGTGGCCATTACCCTAAGGAGGTTTTTGGTCCATTGGTGAGAGATGCTGTTCAGATCATGCTGTCTGTCCTAAGGGCTATTTCCCCCTTAAAAATCTCTTTTTTTTTCTTCCTCCTCTTCTTCCATAATGTTTTATATTTTGCTTCTTTTCTCAAACTATTCTGAAAAATTTCTAAAGCAAAGGAGCAGCTTCTTTGGCATGTTTTACTTAACTACTGGGCTTTGCTGAATAGCTTCTAAAGAGCATACTGTTCTTATGTTCCTTCAAATCTCTTGCCCTACTTCCTTCTGTGTAATGGAGGGTCACTGATTCATTCCCACACAGAGGTTTAAAAAGAGTTCAAGAAATCATGCTTTGTGCTGTCACTTGTCATAATTACTCTTGCAGAATAGTGAGTTGCAAACCAAGCGCAATGTAAATCGCTACATTCTAAAAAATATATCAGTTTTTACTATGTTTATTCTCTGCAATGCAGAGAGATCATTTCTCAATTTTCATCCATCTGCTTCATCTTGTATAGTTATGGAATATTTGGGACCCACCCAAAAACAAAAATAAAAGACAAATGGATGGAGTATTCCCTTCTGCCCAGATTATAGTACAGTACGGTACCTCTTTAAAAATTTCTTCTCTATTTCTTCCTATCTAGAGATGCCATGATATCCCTTTGCTCTTTCTCTGTTTCTCTTCTTCAATTGTATAATCTTCTGTTTATATTCACAAGGTCTGTTCAATCAGTCCAATATCCTACCCTTTCTAATCCATTAACCACCCATGCAAAAATGGGCACTCTTCATTAGCAGAATATTCGAGACTTGCATACAATGTTTATGTAAATATAATTATGCAAATTCTTGCAAATGAGAGATTATTCAAATGAGTGATTCAGTTGGGTTCAGATGCTGTAAATGACAGAACAGGAAACTGTCTCAGAGACAGGAAACAAAAGGCAGAAATAAATAGAGACTAAAATATCACTTCTTGAAGAACTTTCATGGTGATGGCAGAGGTGGGTTCCTGCCGGAGCTGTCTGGCGCAGACCTCCGGTAGGGAGCGACCGATTGCGCAATTTGCACGCGACCGCTCCGGAGCCCTCTCTGCCAGTCCGGCGCACACGTCACCATGTTTTTATGTGAATTTTTGGGCGATTTTGCTTCTGTGCATGCGCGGAAGCAAAATCGCGCCAAAATCACGCACGTGCGCACATCCTCTCAAGAGATTTCGGTGCGATTTTGCTTCCGCGCATGCACAGAAGCAAAATTGCGTGAGGGAGCGTGTGCGCGTAGCGAGCCCCCCCCCCCCCGGAAACTTGGAGATGCGTGCGCAGCGCACCGGCACAGGTAAGACAGCAACCCACCATTGGGTGATGGATATTGTTTTCTGTGTATAACTGAAATGGAGACCATTGCTAGAGCAGTTTTGCAGCAGTCTGTTGGTGTTGAATGTATTTTGAAGAAAAAGCTTCAAAATGTAACCACCACACTCACAATTGTCTTGTCTGTGCCCATTTCAGGAGAGTGAAGTTTTTCAAAACTGAAACTAATAAACAGCTATTTGAGTTTGACAACTAGTCAAGAAGAATTTAATGGTCTGACCAGAACTGCAATTGAAAGTGATAGTTTTCACTCTTTGAACACTGATAAACTGATAGCAGTATTTGAGGGACAGAAAGTAAATAGCTTTCAGATATAAAAAACAGTTTCTCTATGTTCCAGAAAGCATCTCTCTCTCTCTAAAGAATTGGATTGTTTTTTTAAATGAGTAGCTAAATATTTATTTTTTTCTTCTAGCAATATCTAATTTTAGTTCAAGTATTGGGCATACATTGTTTGAACATCTTATTCTGCATAGTTTCATCTGTAATGTAAATTCAGGGCTAGTAGTGAAGAGCTCCATGCCAGGTGTTGCATTAAGCCCCCAAATTTCTTAAACAAGCTCTGGCAGATGACTGGAGAGAGAGCAAAAAAGAAACTTTTAGTATGCTGGCCCTTGACCAAATCAATAGCATTGATTGTTTGAAACTATTATGCTGGTGGTATTGTTGGCTCAACCCAAAGCTGGGTGGTTTGTTTCATCTGATGCGAGTTAGCCAATAATCACACAAACGTGGGTGGGAATAAGTATGTATACATGACATCTGCCATTCTGATAGGTTGAATACCTTTACCTCATCATACGCCTTAACTTTTGGCGGGCTTTCTCGGTCTCAGGGCAGATTTTCCTAGGTTCCTCATGGGGGCGCTGTAGTGACTATGTAACTTTTGTTTTCTTCCCATGAACTACCAGCAGAAGTTCTTGTGGTGCCATTGGTATTTGGGATAAAAGGTTATTCCAGAAATTTCAGATAGAAATTGTTTCAACATGGAAAGAGGTTGTGCTCTATTATCCTAGTGGATAATAGGAAACTTAAGAACTGATGATGGTCAGGCTGAAGATCAAGGAATGTCAATGTGGCTGCAGACCAGTGGTGGGTTCCTACCGGTGCGGTCCACTCTATAGCACCGGTAGCAGCCCGCTGGTGACATCACAGTACCGGTGCAGTCGGTTGCCGGTGCCTGGGCGCCACCATTAAAAAAAAATTGTTTTTATTTTTTTTAAAAAAATTTCTTCTGCGCATGCCCAGAAGCCGAGCTTCCGGCACTGTGCATGCGCTGCCTTCCTACCCCACAGTGAGTCCAAGCAGGGGAGGATGGCTGTGGGAGTGCGTGAGATGCTGAAAGAATGGGCGGCAGGAGCTATATCCATTCCCCTCCCTTCAGCAGTCCGAGAAGCCACGAACGTGCGGTGATGATCCTAGGCATTTTTGCACGTTTGAGGCTTCTCGAGCTGCTGAGGGGAGGGGGAATGGGCGGCAGGACCTATCTCAGTTCCCCTCCCTTCAGCAGTCCGAGAAGCCACGCCCACCCGGTCACATGGCTGGCAAGCCACGCCCACCCGGTCACATGGCTGGCAAGCCACACCCACAAAATAAGCCACGCCCACAGAGTGGTAGTAAAAAAATTAGGAACCCGCCCCTGCTGCAGACAGTTGCTAAGGGCATGCTGGCTGGGGAATTCTGGGAGTTGAAGTCCATAACTCTTAAAGTTGCTGAGGTTGACAAACACTATTTAGAAGGAAAACAGGCAGAAACCTGTTCACCCCACTCTCAAAGCAGTCCAATCCACTAGGAAACGAGGGGTTCTAGAGGTACTTGACGACATGCGTAGAGAACAAAATATCTTGCTAAGACAGTCGAATGCCATAAAAGAGGACATGGATCCCTCTGCAATCGTTTGATTTTCCTGCAATTTGAAAAATGTGGAGTTTGCAACAGTCTTTTCTTTCTCATTCTCCTGATGATTCTGACAAGTCACGGAAATGTCTTTGCCACTTCATGGCTGTGCAGCGACTTTCAAAGTGACACAAGGCCAGATGTAACTGGAATTTCAGATTCTGTCTATGGAGCTTTACAGAGCCAATCTCATCTCAGACAACTACTGCAGGCCATGGCAGCTAACGTTTAATTCCCAAAGAGACTTTGCAGGCAACTCTCAGTACAGAGTCAGAGAGAAGGTGAGTTTAAAATATGTGAAAAAGATGGCTTCATAGTCAAATCAATGCTGTTGTGGGCTGAGAAGCAACTCTTGTATGTAATGGGGACGAAAAGTGGAAATTATAATTCACATAACCTCACAAGAAAATAAGGTCCCCTTCCACAAAGGTCTTAGCAATACAATAATTGTCAGTAACTCTCCATTTTTCATAACTTCACTCCAAGGAATCATTTGACCAAATTTTGACCAAATTTTGACCAATTTTGACCAAATTTTGACCAAATTTGACCAAAGAATGTGGCCCCTATAGTAGTAAAACATCATTTCTCCCCCCCCCCAAGAAGGACATTCATATGTTTACAGACACACTGGTGTTATATTCCTGATTAGCAGTATGTTTTTAAAACTTAATTAAAAGTTTAGTGACTTCTACCTAAATATTATTAATTCCCTCTTGTGACACGTATGCATTGAGTGCCTTCTGATATTATTCCTAGACCTAAAGCAACTGAACAAACTTCAGAAAAGTATATGTTTTCTAACATAGCATAGAGCACATTCTTTGGTGTCTTGGAGAATTTTCACTTTTTAATGCTGCCTGCGGATTTTGGCAGCTCTAATTAGACCCAGATTGTGCCAAATTAAAAACATTCATTACATCATCTTGTAGTTTTTCTTTGAAGGACTACTTTGGGGATTATTAGCATTCCAATTAGCACATTTCTTATTGCAGTAGAATTAGATACACAACATTCATGCAAGCTCTAATCCTGCATTTATGTATGTGGGAATAAGCTTTACTGCATTCTGCTAGAATAAGGGTGCAAAAATTGGGATGTCAATTAAATAACAGAGATACAGAACAAGTAATCCTCGACTTACAACCATTCATTTAGAATAGAATTCTTTATAGAATAGAATTCTTGATTGGCCAAGTGTGATTAGACACACAAGGAATTTGTCTTAGGTGTATATGCTCTCAGTGTACATAAAGGAGAATAAAATACATTCATCAAGAATAAAAAGATACAACTCTTAGTGATAGTCAAGGTTACTAATAAGCTATCAAATCGTACTAGGAAACAAATAAAAACAATGTAAATTGAAAGATACAAGCAACAAGGTTATAGTCATAAGTGGGAAGAGATAGGTACTAGGAAGGATGAGAAGAATAATAGTAATATAGTCTTAGTAAATAATTTGACAGTGTTATGGGAATTATTTGTGCAGCAGAGTGATTGCATTCGGGAAAAAACTGTTCTTGTGTCTAGTTGTTCTGGTGTGCAGTGCCCTATAGCGTCGTTTTTAGGGTAGACGTTGAAACAATTTGTGTCCAGGATATGAAGGGTCTGTAGATATTTTCACAGCCCTCTTTTTGACTCGTGTACAGATACAGATCTTCAAAGTTACAACGGCACTGAAAAAAGTAACTTGCAGCCAGTTCTTGCATTTATGACCGTTGCAGCACCTCCACAGTCATGTGATCAAAATCCGGGCACATGGCAACAAGCAGAGGTGGGTTCCTCCCGGTTTGCTACCGGTTCTATAGAACCGTTAGCGAACCACTGGTGACGTCACAGAGACGGTTCTGTTGGTGCTGGTCCGTGGACAGCACCATCTTTTTTTGGGATTTTTTTTTTGAAAAAAAAATAATTTATTGGGAATTTTTTGCTTATTTTTTCTTCTTCTTCAGCCAAGTTTCCAGCACTGTGCATGCGCCGCCATCTTGTTTTTGGCTTTAAAAAAAATCTTTTGCAAATTTTCGGCACTGCGCATGCGCACCCCCGTGGCGAAGTGCAGCCACGTGGCGTGGGAGGAAGCGAACCGGCAGTGAGGCAACAAGCATGTGTTTTCAATTTTTGCAGCATCATGGGATTGCAATTTGCAACTTTCAGGAGGCTGGATTTGCTTAACAACCCTGTGATTCACTGAACAACAGCAATGATTCACTTAGCAACTTATGGCAAAAAGAGTTGTAAAATCAGGCACCTCACTTAACAACTGCATTGCTTAGCAATGAAAATTCTTGTCCCAATTGTGATTGTAAGTCGAGGACTATCTATAATACTCTTTACCAGAGGTGGTCAAAATTTTGCAACAGAGTTCTGACCATGGCAGAGCAATGAAGAGGCCCTACTTCAAAATAGGAAGGTTTGCAAACGCACAATTGACTCACTTCGGCTACTTTTTATACCCTAAATCGCTGTTAGTCACAAAACCACAACCCATCATTTGATAAGATGGAACAAATGACTATTAATATTTGAAAATTGTCATATTTTCCTATCTTACTAATCCATATTCAAACAAGAAGCTTCAAATTCACATCAGAAATTCAAGTATTTCGTCAAGTGGGCATCTGCTGTTCATTTTAATTTGTAGGCTTGGTATGATCTCAACCTGTCAGATACCAAATGCAATTACATATTATTTTTAAAACTCTTGTCAAAAAATTTTCAAATTGGAATCATTAAATGCTGTCATTAAATATTGAGTGTTACTCATCAAACATTATCAACTAAGAAATGGCAGTCGGATTGAATCTCCACTCCTTCTGTAAGTGCATTGATGTTGCCTGCATATACACAGGAGCATGGCTTCCATCACACCACTGTGACCACTATCTTGCATCCCTGCTGAAGGCTATATAAGGATAAACATACAGATCTGCAAAAAAATAGAAGATATTTTTAATAAACAAAAAGGCTAATTTTGTACAAGAACTCAGTAGCAGGATAGATATTACAAATACTGATTAGTTTTAAACTCGTTTATTAGCATGTGCCTATTAATAGTAGAACTTCTCATTGAGGGAGATGGGTGGTCTTCAAGAGAGAGAGAGAGAGAGAGAGAGAGAGAGAGAGAGAGAGAGAGAGAGAGAGAGAGAGAGAGAGAGAGAGAGAGAGAGAGAGAGAGAGAGAGAGAGAGAGAGAGAGATGATAGGTAGATAGATAGATAGATAGATAGATAGATAGATAGATAGATAGATAGATAGATAGATAGATAGATAGATAGATAGATAGATAGATAGATGTGTGTGTGTGTGTTCCTGCTAATACAGTTGCCAGATCTGGGATGCAAACTTTGCATGACCACTATGTGGCAGCAAAGAGTGATAATTTTCTGCCTCTCTTAGCAGTGTTAAGTAACTGATGCTTAATATAAAGCACTGATGGTGTTATCTAGTTGGATAATAAAACATCTACAAATGAACAATCAAGCTCAGAGAGCACCAAAGGCTCCGCAGTTCAATCCTGACCAACAGATGTTCTATTCTATTGGTTCTATTCTATTCTATTCTAGATGTTCTATTCTAAGTAACTCACACTGATGATGTTACCTAATTAGATAATAAAATGTCTGCATGCAAATAATCAAGCTCAGAGATCACCAGGAACCCCATTGAGTAAAATAATATCTGAAGATCCTTAAATCTGACTTCACATGTTCTTCCTTTCTCAAACAACAGCATTGCTCTACTAATACCTTGTTTTCGTGCAGTATTTTTCCCATTAGGCAGGCTGATTTCAGTCTAGAGTTTTAGTAGAAAAAAATAATATGTTATAATATAATATTAAAATTAATATTATGCTATATTATAATATTGTTATATTATATTATAGAGCTAGGTGGGTCAGTGGTTAGAATGCCGCATTTCAGGCTAATTTTGCTGACTTCTGGCTGCCAGCAGTTCTGCAGTTCGATTCTCACTGGCTCAAGGTTGACTCAGCCTTCCATCCTTCCGAGGTGAGTGAAATGAGGGCCCAGATTGTTGGGGGCAATATGCTGACTCTGTAAACTGCTTAGAGAGGGCTGTGAAAGCATTGTGAAGCGGTATATAAGCCTAAGTGCTATTCCCATTGCTACTCCTAAATTTCTGGCATGGCTCATAAATGAATTATCTGGAAAAAGGGAGAATTGTCAGGGCTTCCAAATCTGGTTTGCCAAAGGTGTTAGATGGCCCCAAAGAGTTAGGAGTTTTCTGTAATTTTTTACTCTCCTCTATTGGTTATCTGGATTTTGCACCCCAGGCTTGGGGAAAAACAATTAGTCAACAGCTAATTTTAAAGCGAAAGTCTAACCAGAGCTTTGATAATACTTTCCTGAAGAGAGCATCTTCTGGTTTATGCTGAAAATGTGATTCAAGTTGTAATGTCAGCCTTTGTCTCTCCTTAAAAATTACTGGTTTTTTTTAACCACTTTGAGAATTTTTTTTTAAAACTAGAGGAAGCAAGGACCTCACTGTCTGCATAAGGAGCACAGCAGACAACACCACAGGAGGTAGCACAAAAAGGATGATCAGGCTTACATAGAAATAGGGCACAGAAATGCTGACAGCCCAGTCTCGACTTGTCGCTCTGTTCACGGTTCACTAGGCACAGTATACGGCTGTGAGTTGAAGGAGTTGTTCTCCATAAAAGAAAGGAGCTTCCTGGGGTTCCCTAAGCAGGAAAATTACAACTATGTGTATGTAGGCAACGACAGAGAAAACAAGTGCAACACAAACAAAATGCAGTTAAATTCATTGCGAGAAATAAAACAGATAAGCAAGAATATTTATTCTTACCTCATCGTTCAAGTTGAGGTCCCAGTAGTCACAGAATGACTGGCACCTAAAAGGAAACAAACAAGGGCAGAGCAAGGATACGTTTAGTTCAACTCCCTTCAGTTCTGCCCAGCAATGCCAAGAAATTGTGGGCGCCATGGTCGAAAGTATTTGGAAGATGTCTTTGAGTAGCATATTAAAAGGGAGGCTTGTGTAACTCCAGTATTCCCCAATGTGGTGCTTTCTAATGGTGTAATCTTTTGGATTACAACATCCAGCATATAATCCAGTGATTACAGAGTATCAGGTACAGGAAGGATGGTGTAGGACAGTGATGGCGAACCTATGGCACGCGTGCCACAGGTGGCATGCGGAGCCATATCTGCCGGCACGTGAGCCGTTGCCCTAGCTCAGCTCCAGCGTGCATGTGCGTGCACACCAGCTGATTTTTGGCTCACATGGAGGCTCTGGGAGGGTGATTTTGGCCTCCGGAGGGCCTCCGGGGTGGCGGGGGGAGCGTTTTCGCCCTCCCCAAGCTCTAAGAAAGCCTCTGGAGCCTGGGGAGGGCAAAAAATGGGCCTACTGGGCCACTGGAAGTCGGGAAATGCATGCACAGGGGGGTGAGGCAAGTGGGGGGCTTTGAATTATGGGTGTGGGCACACACGCGTGTGCAATAGTGCGTGCACGCACTATTTTGGCACCTGAGGAAAAAAAGGTTCGCCATCACTGGTCTAGGAAGTTCCAAAACAATATTTGGTCAAATACATGTCATCACAAGAGGATCACAACAGAACAATATCCTGACATTCAGAAAAAAAAGTGGTTAAAATCAGTCTTGCAAATGCATGTCTGTGCAAGGTTTTAAGCCAATTCGGATCCACTACCTTGTATACTACACTTAGTGTCATCTTTCCAGGCTAGATATTAGCATCAATATGAGCCAGGACATAAACACAAATTATTAATTTTTTTTAAAAAAATAGATTGGATTTAAGTTCAGTTTAGCAAGAATGAGTCATTGCAACGTTTTAGATTTTTCACAATTGTGTTTTCATGAAACGCTGTCTATCTTCATCCTTAGAACCTTAGGAACATGGCTGTACTTGGTATTTACCTGTCTTCTGTTCCCAATTTTGCCCCATGAAAAATCATGTTGGCTTGGTATTAACTGTACCTAGCCGAATTAGAGTGTTTAACAGCACTGATGGCAAAAAAAAAAAAGGATCGTAAGAATTGACTTAACAAACACAGATAATAAAATGAAATGTCACATTTTATTAGACACTTCTATCCCATCTGTCTAAATGATTTTAAATGCCAGAACATTTTAAAAGACCGAGTGAGTGAGAGAGATAAAGAAAGTACCAGCAGGCCACATCCCATGGAGGTGCTTGTTTACTGCTCTAGTGTCTTTTAACATTTACTTTTTACTAACAGGGTAATTAATTAACACTACAAACTATTAGAAAGGGAAGCTGGGGGGACTGCACTAGGGCAGAGAAGCATATTCTCTTTTGGTTACTTTCCTTCTGAAGAGAGATCCATTCCACGTTTTCCATCTTACAACTGGATGGCTCAGAGGTTGTTTATATAATTGGGAAGGGCATTAGTAGGGCACTTTTGACAGTTGCCAAAGCAAGTCACTGATCAATGATCAGATCCCTCCAGAGCCAGACTAAGACGTCTGACAGCAAGAATTCCTGTGCCGGGCCCAACTGAGCTTGGTATTTCAAAAGAAAAAAAAGGAAAGCATATGTTTAGTTGAATGATAATAAATATGGAGATGGTTATTCAAATTTGCATCAATTAATTCCTAAGCAAAACAGCTTGACTGGTATTATTGGGATGTATAGTTGTTGCATGATCAATACTTTTAATTCGATCACAAATGGTGGAAAAGAGAGTTAGTGACCTGGAAAGATTTGGGCTATAATTCCCTTATTTCCCAGCTAACAGGGGATACTGGGATTTGTAGTCAAAGGCCATTAGATTGCTTCCACCCTAATGCTCCATGTACTGTATTAGGGACACATTTATCTTTTGATTTGAAATGTGCCACGCTCAGCAAAACTATATTGTAGGAAATTGAAAAAAATAAATGGTGTCGGAAGTTAGCACCCACCCCTCTCCTAAAAAAATGAAACATCCTAGGAAATATTAAAAAGGCAGAATATTATATAGAATATCCCTGTCTGAGAAATGGAGAAACATGCTTTTAGGCAGAAAAAAGGCTCACTCTTAGTAGCCCCCACCTTTGTCAATGTGCCAACAAGGAATGGCCCAGCTCACTCATCCCCCACCACCTTTGTTAATAGCCTGGACCAGTCTATTCTACATAACAAAGATCTACCCCTTCAGGCAGACCCATCTAGCAAACAGAAACTCAGCAATGGCACCTGGGAAGGTTAGGGGAGCCTAATCTAAGCCTGGGACACAGACAAAAGCCAACAGAGTTAGCTAAGACCCCTGGGAGTCTGACCACCAATCAGAGTGCATTTCTTATACAGGAACAGGAAACTCTGAGGTGGGGCCCAACAGAGGGTATAAAAAACTCAGGGACTCTCAGTAACTCCCTTTTCTCTCTTTCTTCAACATCCTCGAGGCATGTGATCCCCCTTTCCCTGGGACCTCAGACCATGTGGTCCTGCTGTCCTCCATTAAACCATCTTTCCTAGCAGTCTCATGCTTCCAGTGTCTTTTTCTCTACTTGGAACCGAACCCAGAAGGATATTCCTTACAACAATGGGGGAAAAACAAAATAGATGCACAGCAGGGACAGCAAGTTTACCCCTTTCTGTGCATGTATGAAAAAGATTGATCTAGTTTATTAAATAAGTAAATGAATCTTATTTTTTAAAGTTATTTCTCCAAACTCATTCCATTTCTTTATCCCTTGGGGTAGATCACTCTTATAGGAGAATCACATGATTATTTTTACTTTGCTGCTGATTACTGCCAAATGTTTTCTAAAACACGTGTATGTTTTTATAAATTTATGTTTCTGTGTGTATAATTCAATTCAAATAATCATTGCACGCAAATCATAATTAGATATCTTGAATGTATTTGCACTGAGCTGATTGTTTACCCAGGGGTGAAATGCTACCGGTTCGGACCGGTTCAGGCATACCATTAGCAGCGGCCACCAGTGGTTCGCCGAACTGGTAACAAAGGATGGCTGGCCACACCCCCGAACCGGTCCCCTGGTTTCTGCTCACTCTCCCTGCAAACGGATGTCCCGGGGCTCTTGGCCGTCTGCTGCCACTGCTGCTCCTAGATGCCACCTGCCACCCGCTCGCCTCCCTCCCCAGTCCTCGGTGCCTATGCTCTGGCCCTATCCCAGCCAGCCTGATGATGTCATGCTGGAGTGCATGTGCAGCAGCAGCCCCTGGACATCCGATTGCCATCCGGGAGGGGCGGCATCACCACCGCTGCCGCCGCTACTGCTCTCAGATTCAGCCCCATAGCAGCAGCAGCAGAAGATAAGGCCAATGCTGGCAGG
The DNA here is from genome assembly GCA_023053685.1 of Diadophis punctatus similis. Classification (NCBI taxonomy): domain Eukaryota; kingdom Metazoa; phylum Chordata; class Lepidosauria; order Squamata; family Dipsadidae; genus Diadophis; species Diadophis punctatus. Next base: position 5,981,715 of record JALIGW010000035.1, on the reverse strand, counting down.
GGGAAAGACCTGCTGCGCTCATCCAAGGAGCCGCTTTGGAAGGACATGGCAAGGCTCGCTCACCTTTTGGGCAAGTCCGACACACGTCCAGCCTATGGGACCATCCCAAAAATGAAGCTTGCTTCCCCTTCCTTGGATGGGGGCTCAGAGGAAGCAGCAGCAGCAGCGGTGGTGGCAATGGCACCTCCCCCTGAGGTGCCTTGGCCAGGTCCTAGCACTCAAGAGGGTCCATTACACAGGCCGGATGCGCGTTGGACTCACCAAAGCCGTTTTTGCCTCGGACGTTTTCTCTCCAGGAGGCAGCAGGTGAGAGAAAAAGAGCAGGGTGGAGCCCGGGAGGCTGCTGAGCAAAGAGCTGGAGAGGCCCGGTGGGTTCCTCTGCGGGGCTGCGCCCACCTGTGAGGCTTGTGGGTGGGGGTTTATCTTCCCGTGAGGCTGCTAGGCCCTAACCTGGAGAAAACACCAGCTGTTTGTCAGAACTTTTTAAAACTTTTTTTAGTTAAAAATGCTAAAAAAAATTAATTGGCCACGCCCACCCAGTCACATGACCGCCCCACCAAGCCACGTCCACTAAGCCCTGCCCACAGAACCAGTGGCAAAAAAAATTACATTTCACCACTGCTTTCACCCCTTCCAAAGATTTAATGAACGTCCTTCTGCTTGCAGTCTTAATATAGAAATTGAGGTTCTCCTACCAATAATTCCATCTAATACCTCTTTTGTACAAGCGGTTCCTTATCAAGAAGCATGCATCTCTTTTACAAACTCAAGATGCTGTTTAGCAAACAGAACACAGTAGATAAACAGTGCATTCCTCCTACTCAGCTTCTAGGAATTATGCTAGTGAAGGTTTTCAGCTTCATTTCATTACTGGCACTCTTCCCTCGGGTTTTATTTGATTCACAGGCAGCTCATCTCTCTCCAAGTCACACTTCCAACCCTGTGTATTGCCACCTGATCAGCTCAGGCTCATGGAGAATGCCCATGTAAGCTCTTAGCACAATGCATCAGAGACTACTGTCACTTTCTCTGACTTACAGGCTTGGAAAGAAAGTGGGTGATAGCACAGGTGATTTCGGGTGGGGGTGGGGGGTGGAGCAGGAACCCATGAAATCTCTGCACAACTTACCAGGACTGCTACTTTAAAAAAAAACATTAAACTATTGAGCCTCTGGCATGGAAAATCATATTCAAACTTTGGAATAAAAGAACTGAAGTTTCATGCTGTGTACCCTTCCGATCGTGATCAAAAGGAGGACCCCTTAATGTGAACGATAAGCTACCAGCCAAATTAGCTCCATTGTGTTTTACAGGTTCCAATTCTCTGTCAAAAAGAAAGCACTGACTTCAAAATAGATTCTTAGGAAGGAACACAAAGAAGCATATGGGAACTTTTTTATAAATTATCATCTTCATTTAACAACCCCATAATCCTTTGTGGGGTGGAGCAGGGGTGGGTTCCACTTACCTTCGCCATTGGTTCGCATCACGATGTTTTTATATTATATCACACTGAATTAAAACTTAAGGTCCATATAGTCTCTTTTTATTTTCTATTTATATTGTGTCCAATTCTAATAATAATCCAATCCGGTCCAGTCCTAAAGTTTATTGTCTTCCACAGCCATAGAAAAACAAAGCCAAGCAGTGTAGGCAAAACAAACACTCCTTAAAAGTTCTCAGACTTTCCACATTATCTTCTTACAGTCAAGGTCAGACAGCTGCACTTTCTCTTTTGCAATCCACAAATTGTTGCAAAATTTTCTTTTCTCCGGTAGATGGCGCTCTCCATTCCACAATATACTCAAACCAGCTAGTTGTCCAAGCTGTCAAAAAGAAACTTTAAATCCGCAAAAAAAAACCTCTTTCTCACGAATTTCTTCCTTCTATTATTTTATATTTCTCCAATAAAAATTCTAACCAAAAGTAATCTTCTTGGGCTTTAATAATTTAGCCTCTGCTTTTTTTTCTTCCACTGTCCAGTTCCCAAGTGCCAATTAGCCGCTATTTCAGCTTGGGAAATTCTTTTAAATTCCACATTAAAAATTACCTTTTACCTGTGAGTTAGTCACTTTCTTACCTGGTTTCAGCACTTTGTCCAAATACCGCTCCTGCACATAAACTTAGTCTGGTTGTCCCAGCTTTGTAGTGGTCATTCAAAAATGGCTGCCGCCCTCGCCGCCGATCTGAAGAGTTTTTCTCTGACCGATCGAGGAGCTTGCCTGCTCCTCTAGGTCATCCGAGACGCCTCTCCTTCTTCATCGTTCCTCTAAGATGGTTCCAGTCCGAAGACCCCCTGACAGCGGTTTATCAGACTGGTTTTCACGAATCTCATTGGAGCACACTATTTCCCAGCCTGTCTTGCTGTGACGCTTCCAGTCGAATCAGACAAAACAATGTTTTAAGGGACTTCCAGAAAGCCAACAGGGACAGGGACAGCTCATCCCAGGATTAATGATGTTTCACAGGGCAGGGCCATGGCAGAAAAGGCTTTCCTCATTGGTGTTGCCCAACAAACTTTGCTGGCCAATTAGGACCTGCAACACGCCTTTCCTGCCAGGCCTGAGATGTAACATAGATGTAACTGAGGAGAGGCAATCCCTCAAATAACCTTCGTTATAGGATTATGCAAATCAATCAAAATCCAGATCTGTCCCTCCATGGTAATTTTCTGCATATCATTCTGTTTTCTCAAAGTTTGCATGAATTAAGACAAAACCCTGAAAATCCACATCCATGATTTTTCACAATGTTTCCACATATTTCTTGGACTCTATATAATTTTTATTAAGATGTGGATTTTGTATACAGCTATCCCTAAAGTATACATTTTTAATACAAGCATCCCTAAGGGAATTTAGTGAGTGGATTACGTTTATATGCTACTCTAGTCCAACAAGACTCTGAGAAGCTTCCATTTTATTATTATAGTTGAAGGGTTAAAATACCAAAATGAAAAACAAGCCACCACCATACTACAATACAAAATAATAAGAACAAAAGTTACCCAAGAAATTGCTAAGGCTGCTCAGAACAAAAACATCCAAGGATAATCCAGAATGGAGTTTCCATTTATACGTGATTCCCTCCTAAGCAGAGGTGGGTTTCAGCAGGTTCTGACCAGTTCTGGAGAATCGGTAGCGGAAATTTTGAGTAGTTCGGAGAAACGATAAATATCACCTCTGACTGGCCCCACCCCCATCTATTCTCTGCCTAGCCCCAGAGTCCCAGCTGATCGGGAGGAAATGGGGATTTTGCAGGATTCTTCCCCTGGAGTGGGGAGGGAATGGAGATTTTACAGTATCCTTCCCCTGCCACGCCCACCAAGCCATGTCATGCCCACCAAGCCACGCCCACAGAACCGGCAGTAAAAAAAAATTGAAACCCACCACTGCTCCTAAGGCTCTCTATAAAAGCCAGGTTTTAATTGCTCTTTTAAAATGTGACAGGGTGGGGCTACAACAGAGAAGGTTCAACTTCCTGGACCTCATAGATGACAGCCCCGAAGAGATGCGGTCGAGAATGAGTCTACTTTGGTCAATCTTGCTGGACACTGAGAACTGTTCCAGCTATCCAGTCCCTCAGCCACTGACACTAGGATTTCATCCTTTTTGATTCTAAACAGTGTTATCAATACAGGAAGTCCTCAACTTACAACAATTCATTTGGTGACCGTTCAAAGTTACAACGGCACTGAAAAAAGTGACTTATGACCATTTTTCACACTTATGACCATTGCAGGTTCCCCATGGTCACATGTTCAAAATTCAGATGCTTGGCAACTGGTTCATATTTATGACGGTTGCAGTGTCCCGGGGCAACCTGACAAGCAAAGTCAATGGGGAAGTTAGATTCACTTAACAACCGTGTTGCTAACTTAACCATTGCAATGATTCACTTAACAACAGTTACCAAGAAAAGTTGTAAAATGGGGCAAACTCCCTTAACAAATGTTTCACTTAGCAAGATGAATTTTGGGCTCAGTTGTGGTTAAGGACTATCTGTAGCACATTAATTTCAATTGGTTAATGTTCTTAATAAATTATATTATCAACCTTTAAGGGTCTTTATGTGATACTCAGAGAACTGTTAAGGTAGCTTAAATAGCAATAGCAATAGCACTTAGACTTATATACCGCTTCATAGTGCTTTACAGCCCTCTCTAAGCGATTTACAGAGTTCAGCATATTGCCCCCAACAATCTGGGTCCTCATTTTACCCACCTCGGAAGGATGGAAGACTGAGTCAACCTTGAGCCAGTGAGATTTGAACGGCTGAACTGCTGAACTGCAGTGCTACACTTTAATCACTGCGCCACTTAAAGCGCAGCTCTTAAAGTGAAATGTTACATTTGTTCTGAAGCAGTTGGCTTTTTCATTGCCTTTTTTGCAATAAATCAGAGGAGTTTCAATCATGTTTCCTATTGCGTAAGCAAAAGTCTTCCCATACAGGGGAACTATCCTACCGTGTTCCTGTGCTATAGTCCTATATATTCCTTGAATTTTTTTTTCTTTAGAATGGGAGAGTTGAGATGTAATGGGAAAATCAAAAGGTAGAGAGATCAACCCTTAGAAATATGGGGAATTTCCTCATGCTCTTCACACTTCTGATTAATATCACTGGATACAGCCTATTAATCTTAATTCTTTTATAAGGTTGATTAAGCTTCAAGCTTTGAAGTATATTTGCTGTTGCTGTTGGTTTGCAATCATATTCTGTATTGATGAAAACCAAGGGCATAATTTATTCCTTTGTGCAGCTGATTGACAGTTCCTACAAAATTCAATAAAGCCCTTTAAATTCTCCTCCTGCTTATGTGGCCTTTGGCTGCGTACAAGTAGTAAGAAGCATATTTTATTGTGCCTTGAAAACAGCCATTTTGTTCCGTGCATGCAAGCTACTCGAATTGCTTGCTCTAATTTTCAATAAGTCTCAAGAAACAGTAACCCATAGATTGTACTGGTAAAGGGCGCCTTTATCATTTATGGATGGTTGAGTTTTTTTTTTTAGTGTTTTCACATAAGCTTCATATTCCAGAATTAGTTTGAAGGATTTGTTACAATATGGATTGCAGTGTTGTGTTTCATAAGCTCTCCTTCTAAATTTATGGCAAAATTAATGTTCTAATGCTAATACCATCAAGGGTTTATTTTACCCTTCTGGAATAAGTAAGAAAATTGAAAAAAAAATATGCACACGAAGTCCTGGGAGTCATATTTATCCCATAGAATACACATGTTTAAGTTTTTAGTTACTTGTAATGATTAATAGGCATGTAGACCAGAATCTATTCTTAACATCAATTAGAAAAGAACAAAATAATTATTCTCATGTATATCTTAATTAACAAATTCTCATGTTCCTTAATATCACTGCTGTCCCTAATAACAGTTGCCGCATTCAGACATTATCTAAAACAGAGCACTACTTAACACATGATTTATCTGATTAAGCCCCACCCCAACTACAAATGTAGTTCTTCTAATCATATATTGTTGACATGTGAGCACTATGAATAACAGAATAACAGAGTTGGAAGGGACCTTGGAGGCCTTTTAGTCCAACCCCCTGCTCAAGCAGGAAACCCTACAACATTTCAGACAAATGGTTGTCCAACATCTTCTTTAAAACATGCAATATTGGAGCACCTACAACTTCTGGAGCCAAGTCATTCCACTGATTAATTGTTCTGTCAGGAAATTTCTTCTTAGTTCTAGATTGCGTCTCTCCTTTATTAGTTTCCATCCATTGCTTCTTTTCCTGCCCTCGGGGTGCTTTGGAGAATAAGCTGACCCCCCTTTTCTTTATGCAGCCCCTTAGATATTGGAACCCTGCTATCATGTCACCCCTAGTCTTCTTTTCATTAAACTAGACATACCCAGTTCCTGCAACCGTTCTTCATACAGTATGTTTTAGCCTTCGGAACCCTGAAGCATTTGCTTAGTCATTGTGAATGTCTGAAGAAGGAAGTGTTCTTACTTTATCTGCATTACCGGATCCTGAACCAGAGACATTAAAATGGAAGATATAGCCAGATGATGAAGCCCCACCCTTTTTAGGTGTGTTTTATGCATCACATTTGTGTGTGTGTGTGTGTGTGTGTGTGTGTGTGTGTGTGTGTGTGTGTGTGTGTGTGTGTGTGTGTGTGTAGGAGGAGACTTGGGCAGGGGGTTGGACTAGATGACCTGCAAGGTCCCTTCCGACTCTGTTAATCTATGAAGTCTATATATATATATAGACTTCATAGTAGATAGATGATAGATAGATAGATAGATAGATAGATAGATAGATAGATAGATAGATAGATAGATAGATAGATAGATAGATAGATAGATAGATAGATAGATAGATAAAGAAGCGATAGCCATCATATGTGTGTGTGTGTGTGTGTGTGTGTATGTATGTATGTATATATGTAGCATTTTTGCTGATAAATGAAAATAAAGGGAGACTATTATAGATCTATTAAAGATATTATAGACTATTATAATATCTATTATAGATAGATAGATAGATAGATAGATAGATAGATAGATAGATAGATAGATAGATAGATAGATAGATAGATAGATAGATAGATAGATAGATAGATAGATAGATAGATATAAAGGAGTGGAACTTTGACTGTAGCTGTCACAATGTTTGCCATGTGGATCCAAGGGGATCTGTATCAGCAGAGGGTTGCTCCTGGTTCGGCCCGGTTCTGTGAACCGGTAGTGCTGGCAGTGGGAGGCTCCGCTCACCCACCCAGGATGCTTCTGCACATGCGCAGAAGCGCGTGTGTGAACCGGTAGCAAAGGGTTTTAGAACCCACTACTGATCTATATATGTGAACTTTGGATCAGCTGATATTTCTGCTCCAAAGATTGACTTGATAAAAAATATAACACTTGAGAACTGGAAAAGCAAGCGTGGTTGATATCAAGGAGTAATTTTGAACCCTCCATAAATTAACAGTCATAAGTTAAGGGCTACCTGTATTTGATTGATTGTCCTTTCCATCAATTGGAAGATAAGCAAGATATGGTATTCGTATTACCTTTTCTTGGAATTAAGTCAAATCCTCATGTATTGATATAGGAAAGAATATCTGACGACTGAAAAGGAGCTGAGGTTCTGCACAGATTATAATTATAATCACTTGCAAATGTTTTGGTATGGCCTTTTGCTGCAAAATAAATAAAAAAAGCATTCAAGCCTCAGGATTTACTTCTATGTTAGCAATATATTTAACCTTTATTTTCGAGAAAATGTTTTCAAATAAGCAACCCTGAGACTTGGTGGCATTTGAAATGAGGAGTAAAACCTACAGAAGGTATAGAGAAAAAAACAATATAAATCACTGCAACTGATTTCCCTGACATCAGTGAGAAAGTACCTATTAGAGACCATGTAGTTAAGACAGCTGGAATAGAAGTCAGGCATAAGAGTTAGTGTTGAGAAGCCTGATATAATTAGGAAAATTGGTTGCATAGCAATCAAATATGCTTCTAACCAAATGGGGCAGGAAGAGAGCGTGCAACCAAAATTCATTTTCAGCACTAATCATAGTCTAAGCTGTAATTAACTTAATAGAAAATTAGCTGCTGAGATCTGTCCGTTTGACCATAAAGTGCTGCCTGATGTGCAGTACGATACTATTTTCTGCAATATTTCTGTAATGTAACTGTAAGAATTGTAAGTTGAATCTATCCTTTTCCATTGTTCCTCAAGTAGCACATGGCTATTAACCATAAGATACTCTCAGGAAATTGTACGTAGTGTGATTCAGCTGCACATCTTTAGAACATATGCAATATTTGGTGAGAATCGTAGGTTTAAATGTGCATATTTCTGTAGTTGGAACAAGATTACATGGCTGCATTGGGTCAACTGCAGCAAATCCATAAAGAAAATTATTTTCCTTGTGAATGCCGTTAATATTAAGCTCCAAAGTTCATTATTTGCCAAATGAGCTGTCTACTTTTACTTGCATCTTTCTATAAAATGCTCACAGCAGTGCAGCTTTCTCTCCATCTGGACATTTTATTTAGACAACTCTGTGCCCATATAGAGATATGCTTTGAAAATGTGAATCTACATTTTAAATCCTCATGTTCTTCCTCTGAATAGGAGAGACCATGTCTTCATTTTCCAGTAAGGGCACAAATCCAGCTAGATTCACACTTTCAATGGATCTTCCTTTCTCTGCATGGATGGGGAGAAGGGCACATGAAAATCAGCAATGAGTAGTATGTTGTCTAACTAGTGTCAGAGTTCCAAGTAACACCCCCAACAAAAGAAAACTCAGAGGCTTGAGTTTCCTCAAAGTTCCATTTTTTTTCTTAGATTTATTATTAGAGTTGGAAGAGACCTTGTAGGTCATCTAGTCCAACCCCCTGCTCATGCAGGAGTTCCTACACCATTTGAGACAGATGGCAGTCCAGTTTCCCCTTGAAGGTCACAAGTGTTGGGGCTCTCACAACCTCCGCTGGCAAGCTGTTCCACTGGTTGATCGCTTTTGTTAGAGATGTCATATTGGCACATCTGGGAAAACCCAAATCTGAAAGCTTCCAGGTTTTCCCCACCCAAAAGAAAGTCCAAGCCCCTGCCCTAGCACCCACATGTCCATCACATGGTCCAATCAATGCACCGTCCCAACTGGAGATGCCTCCCCGTCACACCCCTCCAGGTGCAGGGCAGAGTGGCCTTGACTCTCGGAGAAAGGAATGCTATTTTGACTATATATCTCCCCAGCTCCTACAATCCCCCCTCCCAGTTTCCCACAGTCCTAAATGTGGCAGGCCTGAAGATCCAATGTTCAAAATGGATTCCAGGCATGACAATTAGTTTATATAAGCTTACAATTTAAAAAGTTTATCTAAGCTTACAATTAAAATATTCAAGCTATGGAGATGCAAGACCAGATTCCATGCTGCCTGCTAAATAATGTCTGATACATGCTATGTCAGAGAACAAAATGATCATCCATTAAAAAATCTAGTTCCAGGCTATCTTGGATTGACAGACTTTTTCCCCACATATGTTAATAGAAATTAGCTATCAGCAAAAGATGCAAAACTAATGATTTTATGGGAATAAACATAAATGATTTTAAAATTAGATTGTGAAAGAAAGAGGAAAAAATAGAGATATTTGTGACATATGCTAGAGTTCGGTCCATCCCTGTTGGGCAGCTTGAAAGAGGAGAAGGAGTCACCAAACAGCAAAGTGCACAATGTATTGTACATGCAGAGGATCACAAATGTAGTTCCTGACATCCTATCAAGCAGCACAGTGGTGGGTTACTGATGGTTCGGACCGGCTCGGCCAAACCAAGTGGCAAATTTACCCCCACTCGCCGAACCGTCAGCGATGGCCGGCTGGCCACGGCCCCGAACCAGTCCTCCGGTTGCCGCTCCTTGAAAGCAGCTGGCAAAGAATCCTCTGCGCATGCGCAAAGGCTTGTGCGCATGCGCAGAGGGTCATTTCCCCGACATGACATAGGCGTGAGAGCGAAGCCAGCGCGCGTGCACAAAACATGCACTTCCGACACAATGCGAACCGGTAAGGGAAGATAAGTGGAGCCCACCACTGAAGGAGCAGGTGCTTTCATTGGTCCAAGACTCTGAAAGCCACCACCTCACAAAGTAGAGAAGCCTGACTCAATTTAATTATCTCCAAATGTGTTGGAGAATCAGAATTCATCATTGACTGAAAAATTGGGGAACTGAAATTTCAACACATTTAGGGAGACTCTAGTTGGGGTATGGCAGTACAGATGAAGGTGGACTAGAATCTGATGTGGAATAAAGCAATTATTTCTGCCCTTTGCTAAGTAATCACACAGATATTCTTTGCTGCAAGAAGTTAGTAAAGTAATGCAATCTAGTGATCATTTCTCTTATTCCTGTGGTACTGATTAAACTCAGTTGAAAACGTGAAATGATTTCAGAACATTTATTGGTTTACAAAAGCATTGCACATTCATTGCATATTAATCAAGATAAATCTTGCTTCACTGACATCCACTTTTCTATGAGAAAGAAATGGATGAATTCAGGCACATGATTTCCCAGCAGATTCTAAAATGGAGTTCTGAAATAGGCCAACATTGCTATTTGTGTGAAATAGGTCTCTGTGTTGACTGTAAGTGTGTTATTTTATGGGTTTTGTTGTCTGGGGAAATATGGAGTAATTATAAAACTAAAGAAAGCAAAATATGATTATTGAAAATTCCCTCTTCTATAAAACTCAATTGATCAAGCCTGTTATAACACTAAAGTATGCAGATTTATGATTGATTACAACATGACTGTTTCTAAAAAGATGAATGTTTAAAATTAAACCTGAAGCTTGATATATAAACAGGCACATAAGCAAAATCAGAGTTTGAAATTCTCCACTGACCCTAAAATGACCCTGAACAAAAAAGAAATACAAGTGAATACTTGAATAAAATTAGGAAATGATATGGAAGTAGATTCATTTGCCTTATCTCCAACAAAATAAGTAGGTAATTGTAATATCTTTTAGGATTTTAATATTTGCTTGGACAAATATCTCAAATATTAAAGACTAGCTAAATACCCGTGCTCCACTACGGAACTATGTGATCGGGCTTGTTAAATCGACACTTACAGATTGAAAATTAATGAGTAGTTACGATCGGCTTCTCCTGTCCCCTTCTCTCCTCAGGCTTGCCCCACAGAATCCTCTCCTCTCCCCTTCTCTCCCTCAGGCTTGCCCCACAGAAGCCTCCCCTATCCTATCCCCTGCTTGCTGCTGTGAAAGTAAAATTGAACCTGAAACTCCTCTCCTCTACTTGTGTTTTGCATTTGGAACAGAATTCTTTTCAGGTGGGTAGGGGGAGTAGAACTCCTTAGCATCAGAGGGCTGAGCACCTAGAAGCCAAGAGGAACATACGTGGCAAATTTCAAGTTTGTATGCCTTTAATAGATTAACAGAGTTGGGGGGGACCTTATAGGTCATCTAGTCCAACCCCCTGCTCAAGCAGGAGACCCTATACCATTTCTGACAAATGGCAGTCCAATCTCTTCCTGAAAGTCTCAAGTGATGAAGCTTCCACAACTTCTGAAGGCAAGCTGTTCCATTGGTTGATTGTTCTCACTGTCAGAAAGGCTTTATGGTTCTGGAGATTTCCTGATTATGGTGTGAGTGGTTTTCGCGTTTATATATATAGGTAGTCATTTTCTTCATGGCAGAACATCAGAGGGTACTGGAGAGCGTCATAGGCACGGTGCATCTCACTGATTCGTAACAACCTGTTGTCTCTGCTGTGAAGAACGATATCTCTCTTCTCAAAATCCTGGCCGACAATGAGAACAACCACTTCTGTAGTTGTGGGGGCATTGAAATGACCTCGGTGCTCTCCAGAAGGCTTCCTATCGGCATTAATCACTACTTGGAAGTCCTTGAGGCCCTTAGGAACAGAATCAACAGCAGCCTTAAGTTCCAGAATATACTTGTTGTGTTCACGCAACAACTTCTGCTGTTGGCTAACCAGTTGTGGATTAACGCCTGGGTAGATTCCACAACGGATGTCCCTCTCATTGTCATCATCACCAACAAAGTATATCTGGAGAAATGAAGGATGCTGCTGAGGCCCCGCCATGATACTCCCTATCCTGTGGTAGACCTGTCCCTGCACTTTGAATGTTGGCATAAAATTTCCCTCCTTCACCTCTCTGGCTCCAAAAGACGTCATTTGGAAGCATCCATTGTACTTCCGGACAGCAGAAAGAAGGTGCTTTGCCATTGGATGCTGGTGGGTGAGAAGGCTGTGTAAGGGTTCAGGGGAGGGCTGAAGGGGAGGGAGGTGGACTTTACCACCACTGCAGCACATCCCGGGACTCTCATCCTGCCACTTTAGAGCATGGCACCAGGCACAGGGTAACCAGGGTCCGAGATCAACAACCTTGTCCCTGAAGTAATCAATCTGAGGTTCATATTTAAAACCAGACAAATACTTATTAGTCCAAGGCATTGATCTCATTTGTGACTGATTAACATAGGGGTTATTAGATGTATACTTTTTTACAGCCTGTCTACTGACTTGGGGATGAGTTTGAAGATATTTGTGTGCAGCTTCCTTTACTTGTGATTTCCTAATCGCATCAGTAAATCTTTTCCTGTGTTTTTTGCCTCTTTTCCCTTTAACTGATGTTACAGTAGAAGAAACAGATTCATCTGAACTGAGGAGGAAAATAAGGAAAAAAATTCTACCTCTGCCTACCAGCATCCATTGGTATTATGTGGCTAGCGTTCTGTCAGCGTGTGAGAGAGTTGAGGGGTGTTTGGAAACTCAAACAGTATTTGCTGTGTGAGCAAGGAGACAGGAAGGAGCCTGGGCGTGGCTTAGCTCAACTGTTCTGTAGTAAAGGTGCTTGCTGCTGTGAAAGCAAAAGCGAAACTGAAACGCCTCTGCTCGTGTTTTGCATTTGGATCAGATTTCTTTTCAGGTGGGGAGGGGGAGTAGAACTCCTTTAGGATCAGAGCGTTTTAATAATAATATAGGAAATACTAATGCTCCAATGGTCATTTTGAAAAATCCTTCCTTAGTGAGCACCTAGAAGGCAAGAGGAACATACGCGGCAAATTTCAAGTTTGTAGGCTTTACGGTTCTGGAGATTTCGTGATTAATGCGTGAGTGGTTTTTGCTTTTATATATAGATAGATAGATAGATAGATTAAGTTCCTATCAGAATAAACCATTGGAAAAAGGATTAGAGCTAAAGAAGGTAAACAACCCTCTGGGCACCCAATGCATGGCACTTCTACCAGCCTGGCATTGTCACTGCATCTTGGTGCAGCTCTATACCGTACAATTAGAGGTACGCTTTCCTTGATTTTTCTGCATAGATAATCAGAGTGAATCCAAGTCTTGCAGGATCTTCCCTCTCAGCGTCTGGGCTCCAGACGGCTCCATTTCTTCCCTCACACATACAGAGATAGATAGAAATTCAACACTGTGGCCTATAATCAAGAATCAGTTTGGTCTAGAAGTTAAGGCACCAATCTAGAAACCAGGAGATTATGTATTCCAGTCCCATTTTAGGCATGAACCCAGATGGATAACCTTGGGCCAGCCCCTCTGACTCAGACCTGAGAACCAAGCAATGGCAAACCACTTCTGAAATCTTGCCAAGAAAACTTCCTTATATGTAAAAGTAATGATGACTTGATGAGCACTCACCTTTTTACTTCTTATCAGGAGCTTCTGTAACTCAGAGGGCAGGACAGACCGAATTTAAATTTTCGCCCACTCCTATTGATCTACTGATTTTCCCAACTGTTCTTAGAGGTCTAAATTCCACAACAGTGAAGATAATCATTCAGCCAGTTTCAAAAAGGCTGGGTGAATTGTCAAAAATCTAAACTCATCATTGCAAAAAGGTGATAGAGAAGGTCATACGTGATTCTAAGATCTAGGGTGTCCACACCTAGTAGAAACCAAAATTTGTCTCATTCAAATTTCAAGCCAAACTACTGCAGACAACAAATCAAAATAGAGAAACAGCAAGGATACACGTCTAGTACCAAGCTATTGTGAGAAATTATGCAGACAAATCTGTGCTTCTGTATCCTCTGCTTCTTCTCACACATTCTGATTTATTGTTCCTGTGGCACAATACATAGATCAGATTCATATATTATATCCTCTGCCTCTGCTGTGGCCATGCCTGTGACAATGCCAACAGGAATCACAGAGTTTGATTGGGGGTGATGGTTGGTGCCTTTGAGTCAGTGCCTGGGCTAGTCCATGAAATTTTCTTAGGAAGGCTTTTTGGAAGTAGTTGGAAATTGCCCTCTTCTTATGGCTGAAAGGGAGTGACAGGCCCTAGGTCACCCAGCCAGGAGGGACTAGAACTCCCAGTTTGTAACCCAGTGTCTTAACCACTGTACCAGACTTGCTCCTCTTAGCCATATATTTAGCCATGGCTTATTAAATAAACCATAATTTTCTGGATTCACCCAGTTTACTGAACTCCAGGAGTCACAGATCTTTTCAAATGGGGGAAATCTTAAATTATTTACTGTTGCAGATACAAATAAACTCATAGATTAGCTACGATTTAATTTTTCTTTTGATGATGATGTTCGTCCATCGTGTTCAAAGAGGACCTTGACATCTAACAGGTTGTGGGCTGTCCACAATGTGTCCGCAGGTGGCTGGTAAGGCCTATATGGGCACGAAATGTTCTGCCACATATTGGGCAGACATGTGTGGGCACCATTGTTGCAGCATTTGCAGCTCTGGCTTTGCGGAGTGCTCGCTTCTCTTGTGCTATGGTTGTTCTGCTGTCCTCAGATGTCTGGCAGCCTTGGTGGATCAGCGTGCGCCATGTTGATCAATCTTGTGCTAGGGTTTCCCAGGAGGTGGTGTCAATATCCAGGGACTTGAAGGAGGCTTTCAGCATGTCTTTGTATCACTTCCTTTGTCCCCTGTGTGATCACTTTTCTTGAGACAGCTCACCCTAGAGGAGTTGTTTGGGGATGTGATGGTTTGGCATCCTTGCAACATGGCCTGCCCAGCATGTCTGGGCTTTCATCAGCAGGGTGTGAACCAGGGGTGGGTTGTAACTTACCTTGCAGCTGGTTCGCTTTCTCCTGCGCCCCGTGGGCACACGTGCATTGTGCGCTGCATGGGCACGCCACATGGGTGTGCACACATGCACAGTACCGAAAGCCCGGCTTCTGCGCATGCGCAGAAGCAAAAAACAGCTTCTGCGCAGAAGCAAAAAACAAGATGGTGGCGCCTATGGTGCCGCCGAGAGAGCGAGTTCGGGGACGTGGCCATTCAGCGATCGCTCACGGTTTGGTGAACCGGGGGAAAATTCCTGCTACAGGTTCTATAGACCAGGTCCAAACTGGGAGCAACCCACCTCTGGTGTGAACTGATGGCAGGCCTGCTCAGGAGAAGACTTCTGTGTCTGGCACCTTGTCCTCCGAATTCCACGGAGGCAGGTCATGTGGAAGTGGTTCAATTGCCTAGCATGCCTCCTGTATACAGTCCAAGTCTCACTGGCATACATCAGGGTAGTTAGCACTACTGCTTGGTAGATTTTGAGCTTTGTAGTAAGGCTTATTCCACGGTAGTCCCACACGTTGGTCAGTAGTCTGCCAAATGCAGAGCTTGCCTTGGCGATTCTGCAGTTGACCTCAGTGTCAATTGTCACTGCATGGGAGAGGGTGCTGCCAAGGTATGTAAATTGGTCCACTGCTTGCAGCTTTTGTCCCTTCACTGTGATGGTGAGCTCTTGGTATTTGGCTTTTGGAGCTGGCTGATGCATCACTTCGGTCTTCTTTACGTTGATAAGGAGGCCGAAGTTGTCGCATGCTGCTGCGAATTTGTCCACAATGGCTTGCATTTCCTGCTCTGATCCAGCATTCAGGGCACAGTCCTAATTTTTCTTTTACAATGTGGTGAGAAGACACCACCTCAGGTAATCTCACACCTCATATTTTTCTTCCTTGTGCTAATCCATAACTTATAGCTTGCAACAACTCTGTTTTAGTGTAATGTAAATCAAAACAGAGGAGAAACCCAAACAGAGGAGAGTGCTGGTCTACACAACTACTGAGAATTGGACACAGCTGAACAGAGAGCATCAAACATAGCAATCCATGTGGTATCTTAATAGTTATTTATTTAATCAAGGCATTGGCCACCTCAACCGCCAAGGCATGGTTAGCAAGCACATGAAAAAGTAAAGACTGAACAAAAATACAATATTACAAAGTGGAAACATGTCAGGACAATTCAGGGAACCACAATATTTAAAACAGCAACGGAATCGTTTTGCTCCAGGGGTGTTGAAAAAGCCAGGACCACCACGCTCAGCAGAGTTGGGATTATACAAATTTTTGAAGAATGCTCTTCCATAGTGAGGCATGGCCACAGCGGAGGCAGAGGATATAATATATGAATCTGATCTATGTGTTGTGCCTAAATTAAACACAGGAACAATAAATCAGAATGTGTGAGAAGAAGCAGAGGATACACAAGCACAGATTTGTCTGCATAATTTCTCACAATAGCTTGGTACTAGACTTGTATTCTTGCTGTTTCTCTATTTTAATTTGTTGTCTACAGTATTTTCCCCACCATAATATAATTTCCTATTTTATCTGACTCTAATCATTTCCTTAGCGTCTTACCCAGCCTTAAACCAAATTATTCCTAGAATCTTTTGTATATATGCATATGTCCCCAAACACCTAATTTACAAACTATTCCAAGAATCCAGGGTAAACACAATAAAAAATCTACAAATCAATAAAAATGGGTAAACTCACTAAATTATTCATTTCAGATTGGACATGCTCAGCTCTATTAAAACATTACTCAATTGGATTATTGCTGATACAGAATCCATTTCATTTCCTTAGTACAAAGAGTTTATTTGTACTATTAATAAAAAAAATTGCCACAGGGATTTTTGCTGCAGTAATATATCTATATATTTTCTTTCCCAACTTATTCAGAAAAACCCACTTGGAGTGAACCATGCTTCCAAGGAAAAATATTTTAGTTGGCTATAACTTGAAGTAGCATTTAAGCTTCTTCTTTTTTTAAAAAAAAGCATTTGTTTAAAGATTGCAACATTTTATTTGTCTAAAGTTAAGGTGATATTTGAAAACTATACAGAAATGACAATATATTAAGTCCTTGATAAATGACTGGTCACTTAACAACCATTTTAGGTTACAATGGACCCCTCCTCCCGTCATGTAATTGCATTTCAGGTGTTTGGCAATTGGTTCACATTTACAACCAGTTGAAGATCCCGCAGTCACATGATCACAATCGGTGAAGTTTTGTCCATTTGGGAGAGTGGGTTCGGTTAACAACCATGTGGTTCACTTAACAACCATGTGATTCGCTTAACAACTTCAGTGACTCGCTTAACAACTGTTGTAAAACAATCATAATATTTTATGCTGACTCACTTACTGACTGCAATGACTTATGATGGAATTCTGGGCTCAGCTGTGGTCCTACCAATATTGTTTTATTTTTCTAATGTAGGGAATGGTAGACATCAGGGCTGCACACATAGTAAATCTTAAAATATGGAACTTCAATTAAAAACTTGGCTTCAGAAGAAAACTATATAGGTAAAATTCCTAATTTCATCTAAAATCTCATCTCTTCTCTCTGTGTATATGTGCGAGTGTGTGCATGTGTTATAGATGTACCTTATAGATATGTGCAACTATTTTCTGAGTATGATTTACTGCATGTAGTAGAAACAAAAAAGATAGCAAAGAGAATATGAAGGATGATCATCTGCATCAGAAAGTCTTCTCCAGATACAATTTAGATTTCTAGAAAAATCAAATTTCTAAGCCCCTCTTTACTTACTCAAAGCAATATATTTATAATATATACTAAGTAATAAATAATTATATACTAAGCATATACTTAGTATATACTAAGTATATACTTAGTAATATATACTAAGTAATAAAAAATTACTTACCACTTCGTTGCTTACACTTGCTATAATGCAGAGAAAAAAGGAACATAAATCACTCATGCAATAATCAATAGATACAGTATATGGTATAATCTGGGGGTGGGTTCCAACTTACCTTGCTGCCGGTTCGCTCCCTCCTGAGCCTCATGGGCGCACCTCATGGGCATGCCTCATGGGCGCACGTGCGCTTCGCGCACGCGTGCATGCACAGCAACAAAAATTCTGGGGGAAAAAACAAAGCCGAAAAAAAGATGGCGACCGCATGCACAGTGCCGGAACTCAGCTTCTGCACATGCTCAGAAGGAAAAAAATTAAAATAAGTAAAAATTCAAAAAAAATTCAAAAAAAGATGGCGGCGCCCACGGACCAGCACTGACCGATCTGGTTCTGTGACATCGTTGTGACGTCACCAGCAGGCTGCTACCAGTTTGGGCGAACCAGTCCGAACTGGGAGGAACCCACCCCTGGTATAATCAGGCATCAATACTTTTGCACTAGTTAAGAGTAAATACATTTGAATCCTTTCCTGTTTGCACAAGGGGCACACAAATTGAAACTTAAAGGTTTCTAAAATATCAATGGTTAGATTTAAACCTATGTAACAAGCAAGTATAAGTGAGCTACAATTAATTTAAACAGTCATATTCTCAGTTTAGTGTGCATAGGATTGTGGCCTTCCAATCCTTCCAATACACTGAGTTTATTGGAACAGATCCCTAAATAAAGCATGAAAAAAAAAGAAAATGGGTGTTTGAATCAAAGCAAATTCAAATTTGATTGAATCAAATTTACTTTTTTGCCAAGGCGAGTTGTTATACTTTTAACAATATCTATAAGTGGGCAAATTGTACTTCCACTTGTCCACCAAGATCAGAAAATTTGACAACCAAATGGCCAGGGTATTTTTTTAAATATATATTTAAGAAATTTTCAAAGCTAGAATGAAAGCAGGTGCTCCCAGGGAGACAAATTGCTTCCTTTTCACAGTTAAAATGCAGAATGTGTCTTTAGCTGTTTTGGGAGGAGTGGTTAAAATTCTTCTAGGAATAGAAGAGGTTTGCTTCACAAAGGCAATTCTTTCCTTTCTAGTTTCAAAATCTCTTTTAAAAGACTGAAAAATAGCTCCAACTCAACTGGATGTTTAAGTAAGGTGACCAGATTTTAATATTTTTAAAGCGGGACACCATTGACGGGGGGGGGGGTTCTAGGGGAGCAAGATGGGAGGGGTCCGTCTCTCTTATCCTGCAGCTTTGTGCACTCCCCCCAAACAGCCCCCCCTTCATCGCAGCCAGGGGTGGGTTCCTACCGGCGCAGGCTTACCTGTTCATCGCCGCAGAAGCTGGTGGCGTTCACGGCGCGGGGCTTCCCCCACCCGCTTCCCCCGGCCGCTGGGATGCTGCCATTTGCATCATTTTGCCCTCTGCGCATGCGCAAAGCATTCTGCTTGTGCAGAGGGCAAAAGAACGCAAATGGCGGCGTCCCGGGGGCCGGGGAAAGTGGGCGGGGGAAGCCCCGCGCTGCGAATGCCACCAGCTTCTTCGACTCTGTGGCGACGAACAGGCAAGACCGTCGCTGCCCCTCTCACTGCCCTCCCTCCCCACCTGGCAGGAGGAGGCAGGCGAGGCAGGAGGCAGAGGGGTTTGCAGAGCAAATTCAAATTTAAAAAGCGGGACTTTTTTGAAACGCCGCGGGACGCGGGACAAATTATTAAAAAGCGGGACTGTCCCGCCAAAAGCGAGACATCTGGTCACCTTATGTTTAAGGGGCTGACCTACAAGGCCTTCAGTTCTTAAATATTGTTACCCCTGGAGTAGAACTGCCTATGTGAAGAAGCTTGTGTAGTCTAAAATAAACTCCAGTTAGGAAGAAAATTTAAAGAATTAGTGAGGAATATAGTTCAATAATAGTCTCTCTCTCCAATGGCTGATTTGAAAAAATTATAAGGACTCTTATTTTCTCTTCCACTGTTACATTTTGCAGTGTTTACATGACACGAGTAAAGTCTGAACAGATGTAGTCACCCAACACACTAAGTTGGATTAGTTTTAAAATTGATACTTTTTTCCTAGCTTAACCCAAATTCTCTAGTTAGTTTCTTTTTAAAAGAAAGAATTAACAAAGAAGATTAGTTCAGTAACTAACTAAGTTAAGCATTCTGGGTGAATTGCAGCCCCTTTAGTAATAATTCTATGATTTCTTTTCTTATTTCTAGTCCTTGACTAATGACTGTAAAGGAGCCTGCCCATTATAGTCGTAAGTTGTGCTGCTCATAAAGCAGAGCATTATATAACTGGACCTGATTATTTTACAACCTTTTCTGTGGCGGTGGCTATTAAGCAAACCCATTTTTCGCTATGGGGCATTTTTCCTGAAAACCAGAAGTCAAATGCTGGTTTTTGGCAAAAAAAAAAAGTCATAAATTGAGCTAATGTGACTTCAGAATGCTGCAAACAACTGTAAATGCAGGCTGACTGCCGAGCGCTCAAAATGTGGTCACATGACTGGGGGCGGCCATCAGAACTTTGAAATCAGGTTGTAAGTAGCTTTTGGGTGGTCTGTCATAACTGAATGGTTGCTGAGCGACTGTTCATATCTTGAGAATTACCTGTACCCAGGGGTGGGTTCCAGTTTTCTTTGCTGCCGATTTGCTCAAGGATGCGCCACGGGGGTACGCGCATGCATGTGCATTACTTTTAAAAAGCTTCTGTGCATGCGCCGAACCTAAAAACAAGATGGTGGCGCCTACAGTGCCACCGGGAAAACCGGCTCAGGGGCGTGGCAGGCCTGGGTCACTGCCGGTTCTAGCGACCCAGGCCGCCAAGTTACTACCGGTTCTATAGAACCGGTCTGAACCGGGAGGAACCCACTTCTGCCTGTACCTGTATTATTTTTTAGGATACATGAAAATATATCTGATTTGTATTCAAGAAGCATGGTAATACAAAGGATACCCAGAATTTTTAAGATTAAACTTTGTAAAATGGGAAGTGAGAAGCAACTTTATGTGTAACTGTACATTATTCTATATACTGTAAATATCTATGTAGCTTACATAATATATTGTTTTAATGTAGTCAAATTCCTCCTTGTAATAAAGCAATTTAGAAAATGAACTACTGTATTTTTTCTCCTGAAGTCAGATTCAACTCTCCTGTGAAAAAAGTAAAAATAAAATAATAAAATAAAATAAAATAAAATAAAATAAAATAAAATAAAATAAAATAAAATAAAATAAAATAAAATAAAATAAAATAAAATAATAAAATAAAATAAAATAAAATAAAATAAAATAATAAAATAAAATAAAATAAAATAATAATAATAATAATAATAATAATAATAATAATAATAATAATAATAATAATAATAATAATAATAATAATAATAATAATAATAATAATAATAATAATAATAATAATGAAATAAGTCAGTTGAAGTAAATTGAAAGTAAACCTCTTGGGACCTCGACAACAATAAAGTTACAAGTGTATTGCCATATATTGCAATATATCAGGTAGCCTGCATCTGCATAAGTAACCCATCTTCCCCTCCCTTGTCCCTTCACCTTTTCTTTTCACAGGAGCAGAACCTCTGACTGAGTAAAACTCATCATTCTGTGGAGAATTTATCCCAACCTTCCTCAAACAGAGCACCTGCATTGAATATTCAGAAATAGAAATACTTATATTTGGACATCACCAAGGTGAGGGAAAGTAGTTAAAAGTTGTTTCCAGCTGAATACAGTAACATCTTCATTGCAAATCTTTCCCAGTAGCACCAGAATGGAAAGTAGGATAGGACGAGCATACAACACATATTCCCATTCAGTCACCCTGGTTCAAACATGGCAGATGATGCCCAGTTAAATAAGAATCTTCATTGCACACTAGTGTAAACCTAGTAGTTGACTGCTTTTGAAAGTGCTATTTTCTCTGATACACATTAAGCCATATTTCCTATGGCTTAGTAAACCCCTCACCTTGCATTTCTCCCACTTGGTGCTATGTAGAAACCAATACATTTCTCAGAAGGGGAAACTGGTTTCAAATTAACTCCTTCACCCTGCCCTTTACTGAAGGGTTGAAGTAGACCAGGAGTTGTTATGATAGGACAGTAATGGCGAACCTTTTTTTCCTCGGGTGCCGAAAGTGCGCGCCCATGCACTATCGCACGTGTGTGCGTGCCCACACCCATAATTCAATGCCCCTGCTCCCCACCCCCATGCATGCGCACGTGACACACACCCCCACACTGCCCGCCCCCTGCGCATGACGCCCCCTGCTCCCCTGTTTCCCGACTTCCAGTGGGCCCGGTAGGCCCGTTTTTCACCCTCCCCAGGCGCCAGAGGCTTTCTTGGTTTTCGATGGCGTGCCATAGATTCGCCATCACGGTGATAGGAAATGTGTTGTTATTGAGGCTGCTATGTCAAAAAATAGGGTCCTTATGATTCATCGCACATCGGCACTGAAGAAAACGCAGTCACGGGGAAAGTAGCAACAGGCTATTTATTATCAATTTATTTTGACTCATCGTTCAGTGCAAATACCTTTTCAATTTTGCCGGTATTAGGCCCTCTCTCCTTTTCCTTCCTCAGCCCATTTGTACTGTTTTTATGGAGCTATTTTGTCTCTTTCACACTTTTGCCAGATAATTCTGTATTTTTTCTCTTATTCATTAAGAGTGTGTGTGTGTGTGTGTGTGTGTGTGTGTGTGTGTGTGTGTGTGTGTGTGTGTGTGAGAGAGAGAGAGAGAGAGAGAGAGAGAGAGAGAGAGAGAGAGAGAGAGAAGTTATTAGGTCAACTGAAGGATTGCTCTGTTAGTGTGTGTGTGTGTGTGTGTGTGTGTGTGTGTGTGTGTGTGTGTGTGTGAGAGAGAGAGAGAGAGAGAGAGAGAGAGAGAGAGAGAGAAGTTATTAGGTCAACTGAAGGATTGCTCT
Source organism: Diadophis punctatus similis (assembly GCA_023053685.1). Taxonomy (NCBI): domain Eukaryota; kingdom Metazoa; phylum Chordata; class Lepidosauria; order Squamata; family Dipsadidae; genus Diadophis; species Diadophis punctatus. Next base: position 5,959,296 of record JALIGW010000035.1, on the reverse strand, counting down.
GTTAGTGTGTGTGTGTGTGTGTGTGTGTGTGTGTGTGTGTGTGTGTGTGTGTGTGTGAGAGAGAGAGAGAGAGAGAGAGAGAGAGAGAGAGAGAGAGAGAGAGAGAGAGAGAGAGAGAGAACGTGCACGCATGTGTATCAGCATAAATTTCAGTAGTATACATGTATCATGCTGAATTAATCATAGTGTTTGTAGCTGGAAGCTTTTTCATTGGGACATCTGTGTGGGGTTGGGGGCAGGAAAGGGACTTGACAAAGGCATGGAATAGCTGAAGATACTGCTTAATTTTAGATCTATAATATTGGCTGTTGTGCCCTCCACCCCATAGCTCTTGTTTTTCCCTCCTTTTCCCTCTCCCCTCCTTTTTTGGCTTTTTTTTTCTTTATTTAGCTTTTTCAATGCAACATTATAATTAAGTATGAACCAGACAGGCTAACCAATGAAACACAGTAGGGTTGACTTTAAATTAGCTTAGAACCATTGCACTGATGAATAACTTGCTGGTCTGTTGTTTTTGTCTTTAAATCTCAAGGAAGAACTGATGGTTTCTACTATTACTTTATCCTCCCCGAAGCCCTATAAATAGATTAATATAAGAGATAGATCTGGATGCAAGGCCCCTTGGAAAGATTCCAATAGAAGATAGTTTAATTCAAGAGGAAAAAGTTTTATTAATTTGTATCCTGCCTTTATTATTTTTACAAATAACTCAAGGTGGCGAACATATCCAACCCACCTTTCTCCTCCTATTTTCCCCACAACCCTGTAAAGTGGGTTGGGCTGAGACTAAGTGACTAGCCCAAAGTAACCCAACTGATTTTTGTGGATAACTTGAACTCACAGTCTCCCATTTTCTAGCTTGTGCCATAACCCCTATACCAAGCTGACTCCGTGTTTATTCCATATGAATTAGCTTCACTCCTCTACCACTTGCCATGCCCAACCATTTACATATTTGATTGACTGCACATCTCCTCAATGGATTTGGTCCAATCAAGTTCCTGTCTTCCATAGTGTAGTTGTATACATATAGAACCCTTTCATGTACATATTGAATGCATATGTAGCAAGAGTGGTGACCTTCACAGGTGCCAGCAACAAGGAAGGAGCTAATCCATATGACCTTATTAGGCTTATATATCACATGTTTTTTCAGGGTTCTATCATTATATTATACCAATATCAACCTAATGTTGGACTTCAACTCCCATAATTCCCAGGGACATCCAGAGGATACTGGGTTGGAAATGACTGCTCTATATCCCTCCACTTATCATATGGTCTTCAAAATGGTAGGCTGTATGGCCCTAGCCCTGGTCTATGGCTCCTACAGCTCTATAAGAATACTATGCTGCAAAAATATAAGCAATAACATTTGGAAGAAAAATAATAAGCAGAAAATGAGTATCTTAAGCATCCAATAGACCCGTGATGGCGAATCTATGGCACGCGTGCCACAGGTGGCACCCGGAGCCATATCTGAGGGCACGTGAGGCGTTGCCCTATGTCAGTTCCAGCCCGCATGTGCGTGCTGGCCAGCTGATTTTCAGCCTTCCGGAGGGCAGGGGGGAGGCCATTTTTGCCCTCCCCAGGCTTCAGGAAAGTCTCCGGATCCTGTGGATGGCGAAAAACGGACCCAACGGGCCTACCAGAAGTTTGGAAATGAACTTCCGATAGGCCCATTGCGCCGTTGTTTGCCCTCCCCAGGCTCTTTCCTGAAGCCTGAGGAGGGCGAGAAGTCCGGAGGCTTCAGTGAGGCCTGCACGCATGCGTGTGTGGGGGGGGGTTGTGTGCGCATGCACGGTGGAAGGGCATTGCATTATGGGTGTGGGCACGCGCGCCCTTTTGGCACCTGAGCAAAAAAAGGTTCGCCATCACGACAATAGACTGTTCATATTTCTTTTACTTAAAATGAAAAAAAAACATTCTCTCATTAAAAAAAGAAAAGGATGAAAATGAGGGATCCTTGGTGGTCTTCAGTGCTAGAAGGGACCAGGGTTTGGTATCTATTTGCATTCAGTGACTTGCCCTGGCAGTGTTAGTGGGAGTGCTGTTCTGAAATGAAAATTTCAGCCCATTTTTTTAATTTATGTCACTGTACTGCCACCGTATTTCCCACAAAATAAGGGTGCAAATGAGGGCAAGGCTTTCTAATGGTGGAGATAGGAACAATGTGCTCTTATTACAACTGTGAAAAAGCTGAGAGATATGGCAGTTAAGGGGTTGGAGTGGGGCTAGGATAATCCGGATCAGTCCTCAAATACAGAGGCTCATTGTGGGTCAATCACCCTCTCCAACCAACTTACCCAATAGGACTTTTGTTGTGGGGGGAAATAGGAAGAAGGAGCCTTATGCTCCTGGAGGGATATAAATCTAATCAACCAATAAACTCACTCCCCAAAATGGGTCTTAAATCAGCCCTGACTCTTCCACCAGCTTTCCAAGTATATTATGCGCAGGACTCTGCCCTTTTGTGCTTGTGTCCCAACATTAAATGCAAGCACCTATGTCAGGGGTCAGCAACCCGTGGCTCTGGAGCCGCATGTGGCTCTTTCATCCCTCTGCTGCGGCTTCCTGTCACTCAAAATATGTGTCACAACAGCCAATGTGTGATACATACCGGCACATGATGTATTGAGCTTTTTGATCCCAGGTAGGCCAACCATGGATAAATCCAAGAAAAGAAAAGTTTCAGAAGAAAACAGAACCTTTAATTCAACTATATATGCTAGTTTTGTGGCTGCTCAGGAAATAGTCACGGGAAGAGTTTTGTGGCTCCCGGTGTTTTCTTTTCTGTGGGAAACGGGTCCAAATGGCTCTCTGAGTGTTTAAGGTTGCTGACCCCCGACCTAAGTCATGAAATCACAATGCATATTTTGTAAGTTGCCTGATTTTCGTTCCCCATGTCAACACAATGGATGTACCTGGATAGAGGTAGTCTGGCAGCAATACTTCATGGTACATAACGGTGAAGGGACAGTTAAGGTTGTTCTATTTTATATTGTAATTCTGTATTATTTTGCATTGGCAAGCAAACACAACATACACTGAGAAGTATTAGTTCTAACTTAGGGTTAGAAAATACATCTCTCCCTCCTTAACTTTACAATCCATATCTGAGATATTTGCCACAATCCCATTGCTACTGTGAGCTAAGCTATCGTTGTGTAGGTCAATAGTTCTTTCTCCTATCTCCCAAGGCCATTCCCACACACCATTATATGCATATTTATCACTCAAAACTAAGTCCACGAGTGGCCTTAAAAGAAATTAATAACATAATAAGGGCAAACAAACACTGTAAAACTACAATCCTAGACACCAGAGATTTGCACACCACAGGGTTATTTTTGCAAAGCCCAGAGCCGAGAAAATTGCTGAAGGAATTTTTAGTGTTAAATTTTTTCTTGGTGAGGGGAGGTGAAAATAGGCTACAATTACTACATTAATTATTTATTCCACCGTCATTAGTTTTAGAAATAACTCAAGGCAGCGAACGTACTTAATACTCCTTCCTCTTCCTATTTTTCTCATAATAATAATAACCCTCTTATGAGGTGAATTGGACCCAGTCACCCGTTTTCATGCCTAAGACAGGACTAGAAACTCACAATACTTTTGTTAAGGGTTTGATTCATCCTCATTCCTTCCCTTCAAATTGACCCAGAAAGCCAAGGAAAAAGAAAAGAAATCCCAAATATTTGAGAACAAGATCCTTTTCATCAATGGAGCTTACTCCTAAGCAAAAATACTTGGAATTCACAGTAATGGTCTAGGCCAGGGGTCGGCAACCTTAAACACTCAGAGAGCCATTTGGACCCGTTTCCCACAGAAAAGAAAACACCGGGAGCCACAAAACTCTTCCCATGCCTGACTATTTCCTGAGTGGCCACAAAACTAGCATATATAATTGAATTAAAGATTCAATTTTCTTCTGAAACTTTTCTTTTCTTGGATTTATCCATGGTTGGCCTACCGGGAGTCAAAAAACTCAACAAATTGTGTGCCGGCGGGTGTCCCACATTGGCAGTTGTGACACATATTTTGAGTGACAAGAAGCCGCAGCAGAGGGATGAAAGACCCACATGTGGCTCCAGAGCCACGGGTTGCTGACCCCTGGTCTAGTCACTCTCCTGTAACATTACCTCTAAATCAAGAGCCGAGGTGGCGCAGTGGTTAGAGTGCAGCACTTCAGGCTACTTCAGCTGACTGCTAGCTGCAGTTCAGCTGTTCAAATCTCACCGGCTCAAGGTTGACTCAGCCTTCCATCCTTCTGAGGTCAGTAAAATGAGGACCCAGATTGTGGGGGCAATATGCTGACTCTGTAAACCGCTTAGAGAGGGCTGTAGAGCACTATGAAGTGGTATATGTCTAAGTGCTATTGCTATTGCTATCAAACCTGCGTGGAAACATTCCCCCCCCCCCCTACTTATCCATTTTAGAAGAAATGCATAGTGTAGTATGTTACTGGAATACTTAACAATGATAAACCAAAAGAGGTTTTTCTTCCTTCTCTAAAGATTCTCAAGTGTATTATACTGAAAGATTAAATCTCATCCCAGAAGAATAGGATGGCTAGATTTTTTATTGCTAGCACAGCTAATCAAAATCCCAACTTGCAATCAGCATTTATGGTACTCCATTTAATCACAAACTTGCTGGTCTAGTTATTTTTAGTCCAGAGGTGAAAGCTTTTTATATCTTGTCCATAACAAAAGAGAACAGCCTTTTTTTTGCCCAAGCAGAAACATACCCATTTTTTAAAAAAAATGGGAATATTTTTATAAATTAGGAATAGTAAATGAAATTTGATTTCATTAAATTGCATTCTGTCAACATATACCTGTGTTTTAAAAATACTGAATGTGGAATATGGATATATACTGTGTGTGTGTGTGTGTGTGTGTGTGTGTGTGTGTGTGTGTGTGTGTGTGTGTAGCATTTTTTGCTGATAAGTGAAATAAAGGGAGACTATTATAGATCTATTTCGAGCTACTTAGCTCTCGTCAGATAGCCATACCCTTACTGGGATGCCCTTACAGCAGCTTAGCCATTAGGCCACAGGCTCTGTTCCCTATCAGCTCTTCACCAGGAAAGGGTTATATATGTTTTTCTGTCATATTATCCTGGTGTACCCAAATATGTGAGAATATATATATATATTGCTTTACATGAATATATAGACATGTACATATAGAGACTTAAACACAAATAAATAAAAATGAATTAAAGCATTGCAGTTGCTAAGATCAATAGTAGCTATTTAAAAGACTTGCAAACCTTGATTAGTAGCCTCAATTCATTTTTGCTGAGGTTTTGCATTTTTACCTTATTTTATAGTCTGCAATCTACACTTTCATAAAGCAGAAACAACTGGAAACTTTCACAGAGCTTATTGGGGGACATAAGCATGGAGAAGCAGGGTTTTTCATAAATACTATCAACTAAATGGGTTATCATATGCAACAATTAGTTCCCTGGGCATAATTTTCCAACCTTGTTTTTTTTTTTAATAGCCCGTTTCAAAACGTTCCACCCAATCAGCTCTTCAGAAATGGAGCAATATAGGATGAGTACATTACAGAGTGGCATTGTTTCAGTTTGCTCCCTTATTTAAAACATCTTAACATTACTGTACTTTAAGTTATAGTTTATCACCATGGCTCAGTCAAATTTTTGATGGTCTTTTGTACAAAAAAGAATGTGAAGCAAATGGATGGTATCACTTTGGGTAATGGCAGCTCACATTTTTGCATGCTTTGTTATGTAAAAAATAGCCTACATGAGACAATTATATGAACAGGATCGGGCTGGGTTGTAGTTTTTCACTCTGTTGGAGTAGTATTGTAACTGTTCCCTGGAATTCTTTGACTTAGGGAAGTATTCGGGAGTTACTTGGTTCCTTTGGAAGTAAAGTGTCACAGCCTACACTTTTCTCCAGTATTTTAACACCTCGCAACCTATGCTAGTATATAGAACCAACGGGTTCATATAGGAAATGGGGGGGGGATAACACTTCCATTTTGGCTTCTTTAAATGGCATGCGTAGACAATTTGTTTCCATCTGATGTCTTCCATGCTAGCTGGACATCCTAAGAGTCACACTTCCAACATATCTGAAGAGTGGTTCCAGATGTATCAGGACTGAAACTCTTAGAACTCCAAATGTAACATTCGAAATCCCAAATCATAAAAGATGAGTTATTTTTAAAAGTCTAGAAAAATAAATGGTTGTTTTACAACCACCCAAGGATATAAAGGCAGCCTCCCCGAAACCACACTCCCTTCAAGCACCGATGATGTTACCTAGTCTGGTCACGAAACATTTGCAAGCAAACAACCAAACTGAGAGATCAACAAGGACCCCACAGTTTAACCCTCAACTGCATATGTTCTCATTTGGTTTTGTCTGGTCTACTATAAGGGAACGGCAAATTGTCAAGGATGGCTTTTAGAAGACTGGAAGCTGAGTTGCTAGGAAGAATAGTGAGGCAGGAGAAAACAGGGAGGCACTGCCACAGCCACGGGTCTACAACAGCTTGCCATGGCCAACTCATCATGGCCAACTCATCATGGCCAACTCACCACCACTAATTCGCCATGGCAAATTCATCATGGCCAACTCACCACGGCCAACTCACCATGGCCAACTCATCATGGCCAACTCATCATGGCCAACTCACCACAGCTAACTCACCATGGTCAACTCATCATGGCCAACTCACCACAGCCAACTCACCATGGCCAACTCATCATGGCCAACTCACCATAGCTAACTCGCCATGGCCAACTTGCCATGGCCAATTCGCCACAGCTAACTCACTGCAGGACAACTCACCATGGGACAAGAGTTACACTAATGTTAAAGAAATAGTGGAATAGAATCATTAAAGAAAAAAAGATGCCAGAGAAGGGACAAAATGAAATGTGAATGACAAAAATTGAAACATTTTTTCAAATTATTTTAAATAATTAAATTAAATTGAATTGTTGAATTGTCCTGCAGTGAGTTGTCCCGTGGTGAGTTGGCTGTGGCAAGTTGTCCCATTCTGCACAGCCTCGGCCTCAATGCGCCCAAAGAAAGCAGAACTCCGAGGCAGGTAGATTCCTCAAGGAATGATTTATTGGACACTTCATATTGACACAACGGATGAAAACCGACTCTGAAGGTTCCCATGGTTTTCACCTAATTAACAAGTAAAAGTCCCCCCTTCCCCCAAGTCATCAGTCACATTGTCCAATCGAAGTGCTGGCTGGTTGCTTGGTTACTTCACTCCTCCTCTCCCCAGCCACTTATTGGAATGTCCTTGGTTCCCACAGGAAAACTTTTTGTTTTGACTACAAACCCCCTGGCTAGATATTTCCCCCTTCCCTGTCCCTTCTCTTCCTTGAGGCAACCCTGAAGATGGCCTCAGCCAGGTTCACTTCAGGGTTGACACACAGATCCATAGGGCGTTCAAACTGGTATAAAACCTGTTGTGGAAGTTGCCCCAGTATGTAATGACTATATAGTATCTGTATATTCTGTAATTACTCACATCAAAAATATAATTTAGATGCTGAGCTTCCCATAATTGAAACTTCAACTAAAGGAAGCAGGATGAAAAACAGAAGAAACTCTCCAGATCTCTGTAGGCAGCTTGGTGTCATTTTTACACAAGTAGGAAATCTTAAATCCTGGAGTCATGCGAGTTTCATTACTATATGGATGAATTTAGATTCAAGTTTGATATTTAACGTAAGAATGTGCAAATTCTTGAATCAAGAACAACAACATGGATATAATGGGAATTAATGAATAGCGGAGTAATTCAGGAGTAGAATTGGAATAATAATTGGGTAAATATCCCAGATGACAAAACTAGATTTTCTTTTTTTTTCTTTTTTTTCTTTTTCTTTTTGTGGAGGTAAGATGAAGCTAGAAACATATACCTAGAAACAAAGTACTATATAAATATAACAACAGTAACAAAAATTTTCTTAGAAGGGAATGAAGAGTTCAAATTTGAGATTGTATCATCAGTCTGTTAAACATAAGAAGATAAAAGAGTACTCAGGGGAAGGTTAGGAGGGTGTAAGAGGAAGTAGATGGGGAGGAAGATAAAGAGTAGAGAGAGTAGAGGAGGAGTGAAGGAGTAAGAAAGTAGTAGGAGATGATGGAGGTAGAGAGGGGGAGTACAATGGAAAGAAAAGTAGAATAGACTGATGATTGATGATATAAGCGTATGTATAAGATGCTGATTTTTGAATGATGGAATATAAATGTAAAATTGTGTATTTTATTGTAATAATTGAAGATATATGTTCATTGAAATGTAAAAGTGGTAGAAGAGAAAAATAAAAAAAATGGAAAAAAAACATGGACATAATGCATTGATACACATGGACAGTTTGAATACCTAAGCTGGTCCTTAGGATAAAAGCCTAAAACAGCAGCAAAAATGCCAGTTTAAATTCAATTAATATGAAATCTACTCTAGCTGGTGGTGGAAGATGGAAAAGAGAAAGCTTTGCATGTAGAAAGACACTGATTCAGAGCAAAACTGTACAATGTTTTAAATATATTCCCTGCAGCTGTGCTTCTGATTTTTGTTTACAGGAGTGTGCACACAAGGGGGCCGGTTTCCGACTGAGACAATCATATATGAGTGGGAGGTCTTAAACTCCATTCCAACAGCTTGCTTTGAAAAATTCTTTCACTTCAGCACATTCTTATTTTAATCCAAAGTGCCAGAGAAGAGTTGTTTTCGGAGAAAAGAATCACATGGGATTGTTAAAAAAAAAAGAAGTTGGTAAGAAGTTTATCCATTGGTCTCAATCTGGATCGAACATCCCAGTTATGCATGAACCACAGAAGAGCAATAGCATGCAATGCATTTACTTTTCTATGAAGTTCAGCCTGCAACAGTTGTTATTTCTAATAACAATAAATAAAAATAGGCAATTGCTTTATACAGTCAAAGTAGATAATCTTGGGCTACCTGCACAAATAGACCTTGTACATGACATTTTCCCAAGAGTTCCTGATAGGGAATTTATAATATTCACCCTACTAATATACGCTAGTTTTTCTAAAGGCTGTCTTGTAATGTTGCATGGGTGATTTTGATCTATAGTAGGGGGGAAATGTTGACATAAGAAAAAAAATAATAACTCTTGAACAGATGAGATGGGGTAATACAATACAATCTAAAATATCTGAGCTGACATGAATATTTATTTACATTATTCCCTATGCAACTCTTATGTTGTCATGTTATCTGGCATTGGATGATGGGAGATGTAATTCAACATCCTTGTAAGTATCAGTTTGGGAGACACTGCTTCCTCATTATTATCTCCACACCTAATGGTTGATTATTTGCTTTTATCTGTCTTACACAGATTTCAACAGAAGCTTGCTCACATATAGGGCAAAAATAAAGTGTGCTGTGCTACTGCCTTCCCTCTGGGATAGTTGATCTGAGATAGAATAGAATAGAATAGAATAGAATAGAATAGAATAGAATAGAATAGAATAGAATAGAATAGAATGGAATGGAATGGAATGGAATGGAATGGAATGGAATGGAGTGGAGTGGAGTGGAGTGGAGTGGAGTGGAGTGGAATGGAATGGAATGGAATGGAATGGAATGGAATGGAATGGAATGGAATTTTATTGGCCAAGTGTGATTGGACACACAAGGAATTTGTCTTGGTGCATATGTTCTCAGTGTACATAAAAGAAAAGATACGTTCGTCAAGAATCATAAGGTACAACACTTAATGATAGTCCGGGTACAAATAAGCAATCAAATCATATTAGGAACCAGTCAATGTAAATCGTAAGGATACAAGCAACAAAGTTACAGTTATACAGTCATTAGTGGGAGGAGATGGGTGATGGGAACGATGAGAAGATTAATAGTAGTGCAGACTTAGTAAATAGTTTGACAGTGTTGAGGGAATTATTTGTTTAGCAGAGTGATGGCGTTCGGGAAAAACTGTTCTTGTGTCTAGTTGTCTTGGTGTGCAGTGCTCTATAGCGTCGTTTTGAGGGTAGGAATTGAAACAATTTATGCCCAGGATGTGAGGTGTCTATAAATATTTTCACAGCCCTCTTTTTGATTCGTGCAGTGTACAGGTCCTCAATGGAAGGCAGGTTGGTAGCAATTGTTTTTTCTGCAGTTCTGATTATCCTCTGAAGTCTGTGTCTGTCTTGTTGGGTTGCAGAACCAAACCAGACAGTTATAGAGGTGCAGATGACAGACTCAATCATTCCTCTGTAGAACTGAATCAGCAGCTCCTTGGGCAGTTTGAGCTTTCTGAGTTGGTGCAGAAAGAACATTCTTTGTTGTGCTTTTTTGATGACGTTTTTGATGTTAGGTGTCCATTTTAAGTCTTGAAATATGATAGAACCTAGAAATTTGAAGGTCTCTACTGTTGATACTGTGTTGTCTAGCATTGTAAGAGGTGGTAGTATAGGAGGGTTTCTCCTAAAATCTACCACCATTTTTACGTATTTGAGTGTGTTTAGTTCAAGATTGTTCCAGTTGCACCGCAAGGCTAGTTGTTCAATCTCCCGTCTGTATGAGGATTCATCATTGTCTCGAATGAGGCCGATCACTGTTGTGTCATCTGTGAACTTCAGTAGTTTAACAGATGGATCTTTTGAGATGCATTCATTGGTATATAGAGAGAAGAGAAGTGGAGAGAGCACACAGCCTTGGGGGGGCCCTGTGCTAATTGTGCAGGTATCTGATGTGATTCTGTAAAAAAAATGGAGCAGATGGTGAGATTCTATGAAAACACACAAGCACCTGTGAACTCAGTGCCTCTGTACTTCTAGAACAGTGATGACCATTGTCATTCCTTAATAAGGAGGAACTCCAGAAAAAAACCCATAAATAACAAAAACATGGGGAACTAGATTTGTGAAAGGCTTTACAAATTTAGCCACCCTAAGAGTAATATTGAGAAGATGGGCTTTGCTGATAAAGTCAGGAGAAGAAATCTGAAGCTTAGGGTAAGAGAAGCCAACCAACGTGGAGAAGGAACTCCATGTTCAAACCAAGAAGAAAGGCATTTCTAAATAAAGCTAGAAAACTGCCTTGGATTGGCTCAACATTTAGGCAAAATGTCAGATTTTAAGAATCTTTCTATTTTCTTGGAGAGAAGACTGATCTTTCATGAGCAGATCTGGAGACAGTGACATGGACACACCAAAAAGCAAGTCTGGTCACTAACTGTGTATTTCTGAAAGAGAGGTGCTTCATCTTACATTGGAATTGAAAGGTGGAATTTCAGGAACATGAGACGAGGAACAATTGAAATTGCAAAGCAGAAATGAAGCACACTGTCAGGTCCAAAACGTAGCAATTCTTCCAAGCTGAGTTCTTTATTGTTTCACAGTTGTAGACAAAATCTTGCCAGATTGAGCACTCTGCTATCTGCATGTACAATACACTCTGGGAACTATTAGGGACGGGCTGTTTTCACCCTATTTTTTCTCATACATAATATCTGGACTAAATTATCTCTCACTCCTCTGGAATGCATCTCCTCCTTTCAATCTCACACACACCACTGTAAACCAGATATTAGGAATAAGTGAATTTAGTAGATTGAAATGAAACATTTTAAATCAGATTATTGTGAGATATATTATCTAACACATGTGGCCATATGTAGAAATGGAATAATAATCTTATTCAAAAAGGACACTGTATATTATGAGCCATGATAAGATCATAACCCGCTAGTAAATACCTAGTAGACATCACTATTTTTTTTCATTCTCTCTCTCTCACTCCTTTCTATTCTACTATACTATGGTACTGCTGCATCAATTATCCACACTTTCTTTTCAACCACAATTATATCTGTTGTGTTAGGATCCAAGCAAATTGCACAAGTTTCTTATACAAGCAAAGATTAGCTTCAACTCTTTCAAAAACAAACAAACAATGGAACTATAAATGGAAAAAACACAGGTTTCAAAAGAAAGGGACAGGATTTTAGGTAAGTAGCATAAGATAGTTAATGTGCAGTCCAGAACAATACAAAAATATTATTTACAGTTGTTTACTGAAACAGTTGATTGTATAGATCAGCGGTTCGCAACCTGTGGGTCGTGACCCCTTTGGGGGTCGAACGACCCTTTCACGGGGGTCGCCTAAGACCATCGGAAAGCACATATTTCCAATGGTCTTAGGAACCAAGACACCGCTCCTCTATCCGTCTCCAGGCGGGTCCACCCACATGCAAATAGACTACTGAAAAAAAAAATATGTACCATGGGAAATTCTGAGCAGAAGCCAAATTCTGAGCAGAAGCCAAATTTCTGGCACTGCGTATGCATCACCGTCTTGTTTTCGGCTTTTTTTTTTGCAATTTTTTTTTTAAAAATTGGCACTGCGTGCATGCGCGCGCAAAGCGCACGCGCACCCATGAGGCGCGGCCACGCAGCACAGGAGGAAGTGAACCGGCAGCGAGGTAAGTTAGAACCTACCCCTGAGTTTCCTAATAATTTGATTATTTTATCGTTGGGGGTCACCACAACATGAGGAACTGTATTAAAGGGTCGCGGCATTAGAAAGGTTAAGAACCACTGGTGTAGATCTTTCCAGAGTGTGAACTACATTAAGGATCATGAGTATACCAGAACACATTATTACACTTCTGAAGAAGCTTACAGTGAACAAGAAGCTACTATAAGAAATGAAGGAGGAGAGTGGTTCAGAATAGGAATGTGATTGAATGTCATGGTAGCTTATTTTTTTTATATAGTAGATGCACTAAAAGAGTGACAGGGCTGGAAGAGATGATAACTGAAGTCAAATAGGAGGCCTGACTACTCATGATCTGAGATAAGCAAAGGATAACTTCATTTTGTTAGCTGAAAGAAAAGTGAAAAAGCTCCTTATAAAAGTAAGCATTTGCAACCAAGTCTGAATATGCTCAGTCTCCATAAGCAGGGATAGAAAGTGCGCAAATTTACCTCAGGCTGAGGTAAAAGATTGAAATGAAAGCCTGGAGTCCTTGTTGGAAGAAATAGAGTGAACAGATCTGAGGACAAGAAAGTGGAGATGGTAAGAAGGAAGGGTTGTCCTGTAAGTGGGGCCTTGTTAGCTGCAGGCTTCACTGGAGTTGGTGCATGATAATCTGAAAATAGATGGCATGGTTGTTAATCCCAGATCATCATCTGACTCAAATCTCTGCATGGTGGTTTGATTCATTAAGTCTAATGAATCCAAACGGATTCGAAGGTGCTTGGAGATTCCTCTAGCAATCTGAAAAACAATTCTCCCAAGTGCCTTGTTCTGTGCTGGAACATAAAAGTGGAGAATTAGACGAGTTCTCCAACCCTGATCTCCTGGGTGTTTATTCTGAAGGATGAGACAAAAGTTTTTTCTGTTCAATTGATTGATTTACTGTTTTAAGAAGCATAATTTACAATCAGGGATATTCTGGAAGAAAAAAAAATCATTTCCAGATAGTTAATCTTTCCTTTTTAAGTTCTGGGCATTTGTCCAACTTTGCCCTAGCAACTGTTTCTAACTAGCCAATAAGAGCTCATCCACCTCCCAAGCAAAGTCATTAGAAATGACAGGATAAGCTGCCCGTTTTTCATGCCAAGATTTTCCTTTCCCTTCCCTTCCCTTCCCTTCCCCTCTTTTCTTCTCAAGTGGAGATCATGATATTTGAAAATTGGTTCCCCTCTTCTGGAACTCCTTGTCAGTGGTCCCTTAGCAATTATTCACAAATAAACCCAGAGGGATTCACCTGGGGCTTTCTCCCCTCCCCTCCAGGGGCGGGTTCCTAATTTTCTTACTACCACTCTATGGGCGTGGTTATTTTGTGGGTGTGGCTTGCCAGCCATGTGACCAGGTGGGCGTGGCTTGCCAGCCATGTGACCAGGTGGGTGTGGCTTCTTGGACTGCTGAAGGGAGGGGAACTGAGATAGGTCCTGCTGCCCATTCCCCCTCCCCTCAAGCAGCTCGAGAAGCCTCAAACGTGCAAAAATGCCTAGGATCATCACCGCACGTTCGTGGCTTCTCAGACTGCTGAAGGGAGGGGAATGGAGATAGCTTCTGCCGCCCGTTCTTTCAGCGTCTCACGTGCTCCCTCAGCCATCCTCCCCTGCTGGGACTCACTGTGGGGTAGGAAGGCAGCGCATGCGCAGTGCCGGAAGCTCAGCTTCTAGGCATGCGCAGAAGAAAATTTAAAAAAAAAAGTAAAAAAATTTTTTTTAAAAAAATGGCGGCACCCAGGCACCAGCAACCGACCGCACCGATACTGTGACATCACCAGCGGGCCGCTACTGGTGCTATAGAGTGGACCACACTGGTAGGAAACCACCACTGCTCCCCTCATATATTTGTTATCAACATACTCCTAGCTACTGGTAGATCTGGCTGATTTTTTTTTTTTTAGTGGTGTGGTGGTGATGATAGTTGCTTTTTAAGATGGACACTAGATTGGCATTTGTTGTTGATCTTCCCCACTTGGTTTAGCTTCTCAGTCATTTCAACCAAGATCACTTTTTCTGGTTTTATTCCCCTGGTCAAACCTATCAGTGGTCTTCCCTCTGTGGTTGGTCCATCAGTACCTGAGTTAGACCTCCATTGCTTGCCACCTTCCCCCTGGCCCAACCTCCACATCAAAACTCAACTGCAGTTGATCTCAGATGCTTTTTCAGTGCTCCATGTCAGCCATCTTTCCTGAGAGTTTGGTTGCTTCTTCATCCCTGGATCCCTGGGACACAAAATGTCTTCTTTCCCATGTAGGGAAAGAAGGCCCATGGACATTGTTTTGCTGTCATGGCAAAGATACTTAAGAACAATATCCTTTGTGAAGCCCTCCTCCTGTTATTTTTTGGGAAATTATTAAAAAAAACAACCCCGATCTATTTAAGAAGGTTTTTAATGTTTGAGTGCAACCATCCTGGTGATTCTATCTTGCAATTTTAAATTTTGACCATTTAGATTTAGATTTATTATTAGAGTTGGAAGGGACTTTGTAGGTCATCTACTCCGCTCAAGCAGGAGTTCCTACACCATTTGAGACAGATGGCAGTCCAGTCTCCCCTTGAAGGTCGCAAGTGTTGGGGCTCTCACAACCTCCGCTGGCAAGCTGTTCCACTGGTTGATCGCTTTCACCATCAGAAAGTTTCTCCTCACTTCCAGGTTGAATCTCTCCTTGGTCAGCTTCCATCCATTATTCCTTGTTTGACTTTCTGGTGCCATAGAGAACAGCCTGACCCCCTCCTCTCTGTGGCATCCCCTCAAGTATTGGAACACTGCTATCATGTCACCCCTGGTCCTTCTCTTCGCCAGACTGGCCAAGCTCAGTTCCTGCAACCGCTATTTGTATGTTTTATTTTCCTTTATCATCCTGGTTGCTCTCTTCTGCACTTTCTCTAGGGTTTCA
Source organism: Diadophis punctatus similis (assembly GCA_023053685.1). NCBI lineage: Eukaryota > Metazoa > Chordata > Lepidosauria > Squamata > Dipsadidae > Diadophis > Diadophis punctatus. Next base: position 5,943,885 of record JALIGW010000035.1, on the reverse strand, counting down.
ATATCTTTTTTGTAGTGTGGTGACCAAAACTGGATGCAGTACTCTAGGTGTGGTCTGACCAAGGCTTTATAGAGTGGTACTAGTACCTCTCTGGTCCTTGATTGTATCCATCTATTTATGCAGCTCAGGACTACGTTGGCCTTTTTGGCTGCTGCTGCACACTGCTGGCTCATATTTAGTTGGCTGTCTACCAAGACTCCAAGATCCCTCTCGCAATCTTGATTTGATTTGACGGTGGTCATTTCACTTCAAATTATTGATTATAATCCACTCAGATTCAACTGATTGTGTCAGGCTAATACCAAATATATAAATAACATAAATAAAACATACAAAGCTCTCGACCTCCTGGAACTCTTCTCGGTCATCATTATCAGTCCTCAAACTGCCCTTTCCAACTCTCCAGCCACTGAAACATGCCAGGTTATGATATCAGCACACCAATACTTCACCACAGGGTTGGGTTTCTCTTACCTTCCCTACCGGTTCGGAAATGCGCACATCACATCGGAAATGCGTGCTTTGCTTGCATGTGTTCGCTATGCACTCGCGCACGTTACATCTGGGTACTGACCCTCGGTGCATGAGCAGAAGCCTTTGCGCATGCGCAGAGGGTTCATTGCCAGCCGCTTTCAAGCAGCAGCAACCGGGGAACCGGTTCGGGGGCATGGCAAGCCGGCCATTGCTACTGGTTCGGCGAACGGGGCCAAATTTCCGCCATCGGCTCGCGCGAACCGGTCCGAACCAGTAGCAATCCACCACTGCTTCACCACCACCTAGCTCATAGCTCTCTGGAACTTAGTCTTTATTAAGTCTTCTTTTAAAGCCTTTTTCTTCAGTTTTCTTCCAGAATACTGTGCCAGGAGTTGTCAGTTCTACAACCCTATGTTGCTATTGTACTTTCAGCAACCTTCCAATTAGCAGTTTTTAGGGAGGCATCTTGAGCTGAGGCACAAAACTATTCCCCCAGGCTCCAAAACCTGAAGGACAGCACAAAGGAAAGAGGAGGAAAGAGCTGTAATAGCTGCTTCTGAATGCTGTATGCCGTTAGCAGACTGGGTATTGTCATGTAGTAAAACAAGCGGGTTATGATTATTTACTGGATGAAGAGATTATTGTCCGTTTCTACATCTTTATCCTAGTGAGCCACCCCTTTTGTAAGAAAATCACACAGAAAGAGAGTGTGTCCCACAGAAATTTCATTCTCCCCACTCATATAGAAGAGAAGCCAAGAGAAGCCGAAATACATTTTCTGGCGCTCTGGGTCCAAGTAGGCAAGTTGGATGCCAGGCATCCCTCCCAGGAAAGACTCGACAATACATCTCCTGTGGCATTACACTTCTGTGCGGCTTGAAGATGAGCCTACCTATAATAATTATAATTATGACTGGGACCTTTTCATTCCTTCCCTGTCATTCCCTTTGTCGTTTGACATGAAAAACCAAACCTGGAGTTGTAAGTGACTTTTGTTGTAACGTTAACAAATAATAGAACCTTGCAAATCTGAAAGCACTCCTCCCCTCCCTTGCCTTTACTTTCTAGAGAACAAGGAAGAGTTCCTTCTGAGGTGCTTTTTCCACTGCCATTCCTTCTGTGGGCTAAGATACCTTTTATCTGATCATTAGCTAGGCTGCAGTTCCTCCTTCTTCTCTCTTAAGGTTATTCTCGTGACTCATTATACCTTTCAGCCAGTGGTGGGTTCCTACCGGTGCGGTCCACTGTATCGCACTGGTAGCGGCGGGCTGGTGACATCATCAAGAGGTTACCGACCCGGTGCGGTTGGTTGCTGGTCCCTAGGAGCCGCCATCTTTTTTTGCTAATTTTTTGGCGATTTTTGCTTCTGCGCATGTGCGGAAGCAAAATCGCGCCAACATCTCGCAAGGGGATGCGCGCGTGAGATTTCAGTGAAATTTCGCTTCTGCGCATGCGCAGAAGCAAAAAATTGCCAAAATTGCACGTGCGCATGCGTGTCCCCTCACAAGATTTTGGCGAGATTTTGCACGAGGGGTCGCACGCACATAGCGAGCACGAGCGTGCACAAAATGTGGTGATGCGCGCGCAGTGCACCAGTAGCAAGGTAAGAGAGCAACCCGCCCCTGCTTTCAGCTCCCTAACCTACTCCCTTGCTTTGCTCTTCAGCATGCTTCCCATCCATTTTTCCCCTCTCCACACTACTCTTCAGCTTAGTGGCAGCATCCAGTTATACCTTATCTGATTTTTAAGTCAAGCAGATTTGGGAATGGTTAACTTTTGGTTGATAAATTTGCTCAAGATAGGGATTATACTGAAAAAAAGGAGACGGTAAAGGCAAGCTGCTTCCATGTTGATGCTAAGAAAAATTCATAGTCTATGACAGTGATGGCGAACCTTTTTTCTTTCGGGTGCCGAAAGCGCGCGCGCGCGCGCTGTCACACATATGTGAGTGCCCACACCCATAATTCAATGCCTGGGGAGGGCGAAAACAGCCTCTCCCGCCCCCACAGAGGTCCTCTGGAGGCCGGAAATGGCCATTTCCCGACTTCCGGTGGCCCTGGTAGGCCCGTTTTTCGCCTTCCCCAGGCTCCAGAGGCTTCCCTGGAGCCTGGGGAGGGTGAAAACACACCCCCAGAGGCCCTCTGGAAACCTAAAATGCCCTCACAGAGCCTCCACACGAGCCAAAAATCAGCTGGCCGGCACGCACATGCATGCTGGAGTTGAGCTAGGGCAATGGCTCGCGTGCTGGCAGATATGGCTCCGAGTGCCACCTGTGGCACGCGTGCCATAGGTTCGCCATCACTGGTCTATGAAGTCTCCAGGAGGTGAGCCAGACTCAAAGGAGATGCATTCTCTGCTTCCCAATATCCTTTCCCTTCTTTTCTGTGCTACTTCTGCTTTCTCCCATGGCCCCCTCAATTCCTGGCAAATAGATGAGGAAGAAATGGAGGTAGTGACAGATTTTATTTTCCTGGGCTCCAAGATCACCGCAGATGGGGACTGCAGCCAAGAAATTAAAAAGACGCTTGCTCCTGGGGAGGAAAGCTATGGCAAATCTAGACAGCCTACCAAAAAGCAGAGACATCACCCTGCCAACAAAAGTGCGTATAGTCAAGGCTATGGTTTTCCCACTTGCAATGTATGGCTGTGAAAGTTGGACCGTAAGAAAGGCTGAGCGCCAAAGAATTGCGGCCTTTGAACTATAGTGCTGGAGAAGACTCCTGTGAGTCCCTTGGACTGCAAGGCAATCAAACCGGTCAGTCCTAGAGGAGATCAACCCTGATTGCTCTTTAGAAGGCCAGATCCTGAAGATGAAACTCAAAAACTTTGGCCATCTAATGAGAAGGAAGGACTCACTGGAGAAGAGCCTAATGCTGGGAAATAATGAGGGCAAAAGAAGAAGGGAATGACAGAGAATGAGGTGGCTGGATGGAGTCACTGAAGCAGTCGGTGTGAGCTTAAATGGACTCCGGGGGATGGTAGAGGACAGGATGGCCTGAAGGAATGTTGTCCATGGAGTCGCGATGGGTTGGACACGACTTCGTGACTAACAACAACTTTCCCTTTAACTCACTGTCCACCCAGTCATGCTTTTCCTGGATTCTTTCTTCACTCAACTCCCACAGTACGTGAATTTGAATCTTCCTGTGTAACTTATTTACTCTTTGATTGTCCATCTATATGATGAAATCTTTCTTTGTGTTATAGTGTTTTACTGTATGTGTATATATCTGAAAATAAGGTAAAGTTTTCATAAGAAGTAACAGATGGTGACTTTCCTACCTTAACAAGGAATTAACATCTGTAGGTTTCCTGTATTTGAATCTCATACTCCGGTTATTAGGCTGACCTCAATATCTTAGTAATCACTGAGTTGGTATTATAAAGCATTTCTGATTGAGGTTTCCTGCAGAGTATTAATAAAATCTCCAAACTAGATAAGTAAATCCAAATTGCCCTGCCAAATGATAAAGATACCATCTAAATAGCATTTGGGTAACTTAATTCTTCCGCTTTCAAGATTCATTTTTGTTCACAATGACCCATGTAACAAATTGGCCAGTTCCAGAACAATTTTTGCAGCATGCAGCTGCTCTTGATGCTTCTAATAAAATAGATTTGGAAATCTTAATAATATCAACACCTTTTAAATGTTACAAAGAACAAATCAGTTCAGTGTGGGATAGTGACTGCCAATCGCAGTCATAATATCTAAAGTTTCTGTCTCAAAAATATCACTATTAGAGAGACCTAACTTGAATCCATTAAAACAGGGGTGTCAAACTCGCGGCCCGCGGGCCAGGTGCATCACGTGCTGGCCACGCCCACCCCATTTTAGTGAAGGGGGGAAGTCGCGATACATCATGTGATAACATGACAATGCGAGTTTGATACCCCTGCATTAAAATTTTAAAGATTTTGTTTAAAAAAAGCCTTTTACATAAGACGATATTTTTTAAATGAAAGGTTTAAGAAAGAATTAGCATATTCTGTTAGTTTGGAGATAGATCCGTAACCAGAAACAAAAAAATGCTAGCAAAAAAATAACTATGTCGCCTTTGGCACCACCTAAGCATAGCTCATAAAATTATCTGCTACAACGTCCTTCCTGTCAACGACTACTTCAGCTTCAACCACAACAATACACGAGCACACAACAGATACAAACTCAAGGTGAACCGCTCCAAACTTGACTGTAGAAAATACGACTTTAGCAACAGAGTGGTAAATGCCTGGCACTCACTACCTGACTCTGTGGTTTCGTCACCAAACCCCCAAAACTTTACCCTTACTGTTGACCTCACCCGATTCCTAAGAGGTCAGTAAGGGGCGTGCATAAGTGCACCAGCGTGCCTACTGTCCCTGTCCTAATGTTCCCTCTTATCAGTACCCATCTTATGTATATAAACAATGTTATATCTATGTATATTACCAATACATACTTGACAAAAATAAATAAATAAAAAATAAATAAATAAGGGTCAGGAAGGCCTAAGTATTTGAGAGACCATTTTTCTCCATAATGTTCACCCATCCTAGCTACTCTGTTGACTTAGTATGGGCCCCATTTATTAACCAATGCCATCTAGCAGGAGCCAGGATGTTGCTATATCTGTACATTAGAGCCCCTCCTCTAGAAATCCAGGTGACCTCACCTTGCCCATGCAGCTTTTCCCTCAGGTTTTAGGTTAAGAGAATCTAGGATAACTCACCACAGCCAACTCACCATGGCCAATTTTCCGCGGCCAACGTGCCGTGGGACAATTCAATGCTGTATTAATCATTTCATTCAGTTACTTTTATTACTGGTGACCATGTTTTTGTAGAAATTATTGTAACTCTTGCATTTCTGGATTGACTTCCTTTATTTTATTATTATTGGCCATGGTGCTGTTGAAATTAATTCAACTTTTGTATTTGTTGAATCGTCCTGCGGCGAGTTGGCCATGGCAGGTTGGCTGTGGCAAGTTGTGCCATTCCAAGGTTAGGATGGATGAATAGAGTCCTTTATGTTGGGGGGGAGGGCAAATATGGAAGGATGACTTTGTTCCCTTGCACAGTTGCTGTTTGATGGATGTTTGGTGTTTTTAATGGTATTTTTTGTTTTATCTTTGCAAAACCACCCACAGTAATTGGACTTGGATGGCCAGAAATTAAGATATGAGGGTGAGTCAAAAAGTAATGCCATTTTTTCTTTAGGACAGGTATAATTACCAACACAGGAACATGTAGCATACATCAAAATGAAGCTGGTCCTCTGCGGATCACATCCCTACTTCTCAACATAGTCACTGTTTCTCTCAATAGCAATGTTCCACCTTCGAATGAGAGCATGTATCCCTGTCTCGTAAAATTGTGTTGACTGTTCTTTGAGCCACTTCTTCACTGCAGTTTTCACTTCCTCGTCACTGGAATAATGTTTGCCTCTCAAACCCGACGGACCCACCTGCATACATTGCTATAATCTAAAGTATTGTCCTCAAACACATTTTGTAATCGTCTGTGAATGTTCACAGGGGTTTCCCCCTCAGCAACAAGGAATTCAATCACTGTTCTTTGTTTTTGACGCAACTCTAAGGGGGCAGCCATTTTGAATTTTCCTTGCGAGTCTAAAAACCTGAAAAATAAGAAACAAAATATTTCAGAACGTAAATGATATAATCATTTATAACTGGGAAAAAATTCAGGTATTTTTTATCAAAAACTTCACCTGAAATAAAGAAAATGGCATTACTTTTTGACTCACCCTCGATACATACATAAATATTTTTGTGAAATTTAGGCAGTAATGGCAGATATAGTGTTTTGCACTCTGATCCAGGTAAATATTCCAGATAAATAAAGTCCAATATTCAGACTTCATTTTAAAAAGTGCACACATCCCTTATCACAACATTTCTTTAAGGATAAAAACTGGGGTGACTGTATTCTTCCGCCATTTCCTCTCTCCCAGTGTACAAAATAACTTAGGGCCTTCCCTGTTTCCATTTATTAGTTTCACAACAGACCGGTGATTGTCTAGGCTAAACTATCTGTGCTATTATTAATATTGTGCAGGTAGAAATCCAGTAGGTCCACAATCAGTTCCTGCAGATAAAGCTGCTAAATTTCTGTCTGGATGCCTCACCGAATAGGTGAAGTCATTTACCAGGATCATAGCAAACCAAGTGTGAGGCAGATTTGTTTCAGATTTGGTTAAGATATGAGAATTGATCAATTGTGAGCACTGGTGCCCATCTCTCCATTGCAAATATATTCATGAGATGTGTTTCTGCCAAGTCCTAAGATGTATGTCTTTCTGGGCAGCTTCTGAAGGGTAATATATTATGCATATTTTTTATATTCCATTTCATTCAGCCATTCATGTTCAGAATTCCCATCCATCTTCCCAACCATAGCATGAGCTTTTGAAATGCTACATTACGATTCCTTTTCTTTAAAAGAGTGTTAAAGCTCTAAAGCAGCGGTTCTCAACCTGGGGGTCGTGACCCCTTTGGGGGTCGAACGACCCTTTCACAGGGGTCAGGAGACTTCGCCCGGATGCCGCCATTTGGGTTCTTTTACCCTCTGCGCATGTGCAGAATGCTTTGCACATGTGCAGAGGGTAAAAGAACCCAAATGGCGGCGGCGGGGCGGGGGTCGTGGCGGGGGGCGGCGGAGGGGCACGGGTTGCGGCATTAGGAAGATTGAGAACCACTGTCTAAAGACATTTTTGTATGGAAGCAGTTCCCACGCCTTCATTAGAAGCAAGTAGAAGTGGCCAATTCAAGCAGAGAGCAGGGACTGACATCCAAATAAACCTCTTTTGAACTCCAGACTTGTGATTTTGAACATACCTATGTATGCTACATTTTTGCACAATCTGTCTCCGTATACTCTTGCATTTCCTCAAGCCATTTCACAAAGAAGGAACAACTAATGACAATTTACTGAAACGGCTTGCAAATGCATGAACAGAACTGTGCAGGTTTCTGCCTCAGCAAATGGAATAAGCTGGGAATGCGTTCCAGCCTTTCCTCTGATTTAAATAATTTGGTACAAATTAGTCAAATTACATATCTTAATTACCTCACCTATGCAAGAATGGCAGTGTCACATCTCTCAATGGTTTTGTAAATGGGGACTGCATATATGAACAGACTTTTTTAGCGTTAGTCATTTAGATTCACTGTAACATGAATTATATTGGTATGCATCAAGCAAAAACCCATTAGGTGTAGCTGTAAGAAGTGATTATGAAATATGAATGGGCTGGGGAACTGCTGAATTTCTGTGAGCATGGTAGTTATGGTAAGTGGAATTTGAGGAACCATTATGTAAATGCATTAAGCAAAATTTCCTAAGAAACATTTCAAGCGATTGGAAACCTGTTCCTCTCCATACTCTTGCCTAATGCAAACTGTGGGTGCAAATCCATTGAAGCATGAGGTTCAGCAAACACTTTCTGCTTTCATTGCACAGAGTAGTATGATCCTGATTTTCCAGTTGGTTGGATTTTTGAAGCAGGGATGGAAACAAAAGAATAATGAAAAGAATAACAAAATATAAAAGCCCTGCAAATAGAAGTAGAATGACCATGGCAAAAGAAAGCAAAGATAGTACCAATAGTAATAGTTACCCTGGGTACATTTCCAAAAGATCTGGAGCACCACTTGAATACCATTGGCCATTGACAAATCCACCATCAGTCAATTGCAAAAGGTAGCTTTGTTTGGAATTGCTTACATCCTGCAGCGAGACCTTTAACACTATCAGAACATCTCCCTATCTCAGGTCCTTGGGACTGACTTGGTTGGTGGATAAAAATGCCAAACACGGTTTAAACATCTGGCTGACTGCACAACCAGCCATAATAATAATGTTTGCCCTGTAAGTAATGTCATTGTCGTTGTTATAATATTATGCAAAATTCATTGCTGGTACAAACTGAAAACTAACAGAAAAGTGGCCTTGAAGGATTCTTTGCAAACATATTCAAATTGGAATCATCGTTGGCTTTGCAGCTGATAAATAGTTTCATTATATCTCTATCCTTTAATATAATTTGTTAGAACAAATCTTAGAGGCAGGCTTGGATGGTGGTTCCACATGCTGTATGGAATCCGTAATTACAAATCTGCCAGAGTATGAGGACATTAATATGGATATGAACCCGGCTGGTATTCCCTTCTGTCATGTCATTATTTTTCTATTTCAAAGACAGAGGTTGGAGGGAAGCATCAAAGCTGACTTTTGGATGCTTTATGTAGCAGTAGATTTCCAATGCTGTTCTTAAATTCTCACTGGATTTCTCAAAAGCATCAATATTCTTTAATGAGACCAGTAATAACGGAGAACATTTCCTAAAATATGTGTCTATGCTATTACTAGTCCCCTTTAATTTTATGCACAGGTCACCCTTCAGAAGAGAATCAGGGTGGTGTATCACAAAAGAAACAAACCACCACAGTGCACACCATCACATATAAAGCAACAACGAAGCAGACCAAGTTGAGCATTTACTGTATATACTACTAAAACCCTCGTGTTTAAACCCTCACTGCTAAAACCCTCATGGTTTGTAATCTTCAGTTGGGCGAAATAGTGCATCATAGGGCACCAGTGTTGTGCCTTGCCCACATCCAGCGCAGATGATGGAGGACCCGGAGGACGTGGAGCCACTCATGGTGCAGCAGTACCAGACCATGTGCCTGGCACCGGAGACGGCTAGTGATGAAGACTCGGTGCCAGAGCAGGACGATCAGCCAGGACCTTCTGCACCTGCGCAGCAGAGTGAATCATCAGGGGATGAAGAGCCTCTGCTGGATGCTAGGGCTCGTAGAGCAGCCAGAAGACAGGACTGGCTTAGCAAGCGTAGGTCTCCTCGGAGGTAGCACTGAGGGCTAATTGGGCCACGCCCTTCAGTGCCTATATTAGTCCGGCGCAGTCAGCGTTCAGTGCTGAGAACGTCAGTGATCTGCAAGCACATTCAGAGTTTTGTTTGCATCAGAGTCCGGCTTGGAAATCTTGTATTTGGAGATAGCAGCTTCTGAAAGACTTATTCCGGGAAGCCAGCCAACTTGTGAGATAAGAAGAAACTTAATGAGTATTTGTTTTGAACATTTGAACGTTTGGTTATTAACCCCTAAAGAACCAAAGGAACTTTATTCCTGTTTATGAACTTTTAAAAACCCCTGCACTTTTACTAAGAAACCTCATTAGTAAAAGGACCCTTTTTGTTTGAATAACAAACGGTTGTGTGTGTGTGTTTCTGTGGGTTGCGGTGCTGGGTCACAACAACCAGGTACGGAATCAACATACCTCAAATGAGCTAATTTATGGAATACATCCAAAATCCAGAATCCATGACTCCCACAGGAATTGAAATTTGGCAAAGGTGTCATCACTTCAATGCTGCCACCTTGTCATGACCACGTGATCGAAGCTGTGGTAGTGCAATGGTTACAATGCAGTATTGCAGGCTAATTCTGCCGACTGCCAGCAGTTCGATCCTGACCGGCTCAAGGTTGACTCAGCCTTCCATCCTTCCGAGTTTGGTAAAACGAGGACCCAGATTGTTGGGGAGCAATATGCTGACACTCTAAACTGCTTAAGAGAGTGTTATAAAGCACTATGAAGCAGTATATAAGTGCTATGCTATTGCTGTCACTATTTCCAATGTTCCCTGCCAGCTTTTTACAAGGAAAGTTAATAGGAAAGTCAACAGGAATTCAGAAATCAATCCCACTTCCACTGCTTTTTTGCCCACTTGGGATCATTCTGTTCCTCTGTTTAGATAAAGAAATGTCTCTGAAACAATGACCTAACGGGCCATGTTATTTTGTCTAATTCAAAATAAAAATAAGAATTCAGCAAAATAAATGAAAGCAATGTATTGTGAATTTATGTTATATAATAGAAAGCTGAAGTAGGAATGGATTTAAGGTGATTTCTGGTTTGAACTACTGTAGAGGACACTCTACGATCTGTAATAGTTTACAGAGGTTTCTGTAATAGAAACATGGGGTTTCGTAACAAAATGATTTAGTTCATGTGATAAAAAGATCTGAAGAGGAATATGTTATCGCAAATGAAGTGTTAAGGCAATTGTATTGTCAGAAAAAGTCCTTAGATTCTCTTCTGCCCTACAGGTCTTCTGAAGTAATTTCTACAATGTGTTTCTATTGGAGATATGAAGAGTCTTGAATCATAATCTGTTTGTTATGGTTTAAGACAGCATCAACATGCAATAGATATTCAGGGTACTGTGGTGGTAGGTAAACGTTGGCAAACATTTACAAGTAAGAAGTCTCTGTTATTTACACTTCATATTCATCATCTCGTAGTGTCTACAATGGCATAGCTGTTATTGTACATATGATCCATAAATCCTGTTGGTTTACTACTAATATTCACTACTAATATTCACTGCTTAACTGTTACTGCTGAGGTAAACTTAGCCTTTCCTAAAGAAGCCTCCGGATATGCCAGTATGACAGATACAGGTTCCAGACTTCAAGCCAAGATTGCCTACAAAGTATTATACATTTATTTTAGATAAATAATAAATTAACTTCCTATTACTATTTTTTCATTATACTGATGTTTTGAACTGTGTTCACCACACAGTGTCACCCAAGTAAAATGAATTAAATAAATAATCACCAATGACGGTTGTAGCCTTGACAAATTTGGAAGACATGAACTTAGGGAACTCTTGACTAGACTTGTTCAACAGCCAAATATAAGAATTTATGACTGAATAGTAGGCAGGAAACAGCCTCGTGAAAAATGATGGGGTATTAGGAATTACTGTATCTTTCATAAACAAGAACAATCAGAAATTGTTGCTGAAAAAGTAAATAAAGAGGGCATAATACATTGGTCAATTCAGAGGTGGGTTCCTGCCTGTTCCTGCCGGTACGGTTAATAGCTGTTGTTCGGCGCAGAGCCGAAGACGTTGCTGCCGTTCGCGGCGCGGGAGCTTTCCCAGGGCGCTTTCCCCGCCCGCATGGACGCCGCCAATTGCGTTCTTTTGCCCTCTGTGCATGCAGAATGCTTTGCGCATGCGCAGAGGGCAAAAGAACGCAATTGGCGGTGTCCATGCGGGCGGCGGCAGCGCCCGGGGAAAGCCCCCGCGCTGCGAACGACAGCAGCGTCTTCGGCTCTGCGCCGAACAACAGCTATTAACCGTACCGGCAGGAACCCACTACTGGGTCAATTCCCACTGAAATGTTGTGGTTGATAAATGAAAATGGCCAAAGCCGTTTGACTGAAGTGGGGAGAACTGGCACTCTCTTGTCTTGGTCCAAATAAGAAAAACTTTCCCTATCCCCTTGACATAAATGTGAAATAAAATTCCAGAGCTGGTGCAGTTCTTCTTCCTTGGTAGTGTTGTTTCAGAACCCAGGTGTCTGCCTTCATCTCTATTTAGGCAACATGTAGTTAGTGATAAATCCAGAGGACATTGATGGAGTATTCTATCAGATACTCTGAAATATGAGTCTCTCTCCTTCCATTTCTACTAAAATTTATCAGCCATCAGAGGCCAGCCAGCAAGACTTCAAGTTGCAACCTAAAATTAATGGGGCATCAGAGACTCACTATTGGTTTATTACTGAAATGTTGAGGAGAGCATCCACCAACTAAAACAAGCACCTTGTTTTATTATTTGAACATTTAAAACCTGCTGGTGCCCCTTAAGTTTTTAAGTGTCAATATTTGACAACGCTATTGTTTCATTGCTGTTCTCTTGAATTTGACTCGCATTCTGTTCAGTCTCTACTTCTATTCTGAAAGTTTTCTTGGCATAACCATCATTTCCTCTTCTCTTCTAATTATTTGTTTTGAAATATTTAAGCAAGCTTCTAAAGAATTGTAAGAAAGAAAAACTGCAATATTTATCGTCATCGGTATCTGTTGCAGAGGTTGTACTGAATGACACTGATGCAGTAGCACGGTAACCCAATATCTGCCCTTACATATTTATGTCTGAAATCTGAATAATTCAATTTTTGTGTCACGATGCATGTTAGAACTTGACCTCTCCACTGCCCCCTCGTGAGTGCCCATGTTCACCCCAATAGAGAAAGAAAAGGGCTCTAAAAGCAAAGTTTTTCAAAAGTTGCTTAATGATGGGAGATTCAGTAAGTTCAACTCCAATCCAAGCAATTTGGGAATTCTGCCATGTAATCTACTGAAAAACATATGGGAAAATCTATTATGTATTCATTCAGAGGCAATCAGTCATGTAAAAACAAAATAGTGAAAAAGCAAAATAAAAAATGCACAAAACAAAGGACTTTTTAAACCGGTCCAGGCACCTTTTGACCCAAAATAAATCCAGCCTATAACTCAATATATGGTAGCCCACCAGATAGCCCTGGGCAAGCCCACAGGAATTTGTCAAATTCCAGCATCTTATATTGATCACACGGTTTTTACAATTCATTGAATCTCGTAACAGCCTCTTCTGCAGAAATAAATGACAATGTAGCTTGAAAAAAAATCATTTTATTTTCTTTAAAAATACAGTACACAGCAGTGTGTTTCTTTCCCACCCTGTTACTGCTGGTTCACAAAGATAACATGATAAATTTAACCCCGATACTAGGCTGTTATAAATCCTGAGAGTGACTCAGTTACATGCTGATTTACATAAGACAATATGCTGAAAAAGAATAATCTTTCTTTTAACATAAAAGAGTCTCTTCCTGAACTTATGAATCAGATATAAAATTTGCAGAATTACTGTGCTGCAATGACCGACCAAGGATTTCTCTGAAATCCTCATGGTGAATAATTTTAAGTAAAGTGGATTCTAAATTGCTATACTATACCAAGAAGTGAAAACATACTAAGTGTAATGAGCACATGGGATATGGTGTGATTTACCAAACATATCTGATACTTTGTGTTTCTCAAACTCGGAAACTTTTAAGTTGTATGGACTTCAACTCCCAGAATGCTGGCTGGGGAATTTGGAAGTTGCAGTTCGCATATTGTAAAGTTGCCAAGTTTGAGAAATACTGCTTTAGTAGGTGGTGATGGTTGTAACACCCCCTGCACTTTCATAGTTAAAGGACTTGATTTTTCCATTTCTATAAGTACTTTGTAAATGTCATTTAAATTATCCAGTTTAACAGAATCTTTGGAAAACATCCATATGTCAGCTGCATATGTTTATAATAGTACGTGGTTTCACACATCCAGAAGTGTGGCATTTTTAATATCCCTAGAAGACAAGAATTGAAACCACCTCAGTTGTGTTGTTTGCATTTCCTGATGGCAGTATGTGGCAAAGGTGTATTCTGAGCCAAGTGACATGATCAGAAAAATCATGGTTCTAAACATCCAGCAGAGCCAGGCTTCCTTCATTTCAGATTGCAAGCAAGAAATCACTTACATGAGTAAGAAATAAAGGAATTGTAGCTATGTTGGTTGACTAGGTGGAAAAAATTCAGTCTTAATGCAGTTATTACCAAGTTTATAGAAAAAATATTTTTCAGTCAAGGGCCCTATGCCTATCACATTTTTGTAACTTGTTTCTTATATTCAGAGAGATTTTAATTTACCAAAAAAATTGCAAATAATATTTGTACCTATCTGTATTCTGTGGTATCAGTATCAGGAAAAGGCTGCACCATATGATTCTGCTAACACTGTAGACTTTTTTTTAATTGCTCATGGTATCATTTAATTGGCTGTGTTCTATTGAAGAAAATGAAATGGGAATAATTGTAGATTATCACAGATTTGCTATATTCATCTTTTTAAAAAATTGGCAGTTGTACTACACATCTTTTTGTCTAGGGTAAAGTACTCTCTCTAAGGGTAAAACATGGGTAGCTTTGTATCAAACACACTGCAACCCTTTGTGACTTTTTACTAACTACATTTATACTTTCATGGTACAGTTAGCGTTTCAATGATCATCAAAAAGCAGGATTGTCTCTCTGTTGGGTTTGGTTCTGTGCATGTTCAAAATAATTAATAGAAAGACAACGGCCTGATCCAACTAAAACACAGCATTTTAAATACTATTGTTTTAAGTGAAAGAAAATCAGGTGTGTGTCTGACGTTTTGGTGAAATAGGTTATTTTAAAATATTTCATTTATGCTGGAACTCATCCAAAAGTCTAAGTAGTTTCTGAAAATGTAAATTACATGGGTGATGCTGTGCATTCCCTCCCACCCATCTTAGATTGCCATGGTGAGTTAGGTATTAATATTTGACTTTTAATAAGACTGGCGACACACTGTAAAAGTGTGTTGAATTTTATAATCACTGGGTCTTTAAAAAAAAACAAAAGAACATATTTCCAGTTATGCATTAGACTTATTTTCCTCTCTCTTAATGCTCTGGTCTGATGTTTTCCTGGCATATCCAAAAAGATTACCTGAGATACAGAATAAATATTTGGAAGGATGGTAATACTTTGGTTCAACTTCATGCTATTTTGAAGACCATTTTTCAACAAAACCTTTCAAAGACTCTCACCACCTACAGAACCCAAATTAAAGAAATTATAAAACATTAAATCTCCTGGCTTTCAAGATGTAAAACAGCCCAGCTTCATTTTTTTCTAGTGTTTGAAACATCATGTGGAAATAACTTTATTTGGAAGCCTATATCTCATTTTCAAGAAAGGCATAAGCAATTTTTGGCCATTTATATGCACTGAAGGTAGATGAGGCTAGAGAATATTCCATGTATTAGTAGGTGACTTTTGGATAAGATCTTACCATGACAAAATTCAATTTTCATTCATGTCAATAAAGGAGGGAATTAATGTTCCATAGGACACCTGTTTGCAACTATTATACTAAAAGTGATAACTGCACCATGACCAGATTTAAGGTAGATGACAGCAATGGAACATTTTTAGGTGGGGATGGGAGTTAGGAAGTGGAAGAAATGAAATGGAAGCAAACGTATCAAGAGACAGTGTTCAAATATTGAGAATTTAGACTATTAAAACGTGAACTGCTCCTCAAAAATCACACATTATTTGAGGCCAATGGGATGAGATCACTGAACATGATCTGTGACTTATTCTTGTCCCTAAATCTAATTGTACCTACTGCAGAGTAGAGATTATAGAGATATCCTGTGTAATGCAAAGGAATAAATATTGCACAATTCTACTCCATCTGCTGGTGAAAGAGGAAGCCTTGGTTACAAGACAGCAATATCTGTCATTCATTTCACCCGCTGCCCTTCCGTTTGCACTGTGAATCTTTATTCTCTGAGGCTTAAAAAACATGGGAGGGGGGATGATTGCTGGTTCAGCACTAAGCAGGAGTGGGGAGTGGTATCCTCTGCCCCCACTGGGAACAAAGAATATTCTAATTATTGCTCCCAATTTGTAAAGGACAGAATCAAAGACTTTAAAACTACTTTTACTTTCTAAGTCCCGTAACCTTTAGCTACTATCCATAAAAAGCAATAATGGTATGTTATGAATGAGTAGGTATATGAATATGCTGGCAATAGGTTTGGAATTATAAACCTTCAGTTAGTGTTTGATAGTAAAAGAATAATCTACCCCAATGTCTACATGTTCTCATTTCTAATCCTAACAACAGGGTACATTGAAGACATTTGAAGAACTACAAAATCAACTATTCAACCACATGAAGTCAGGAAAATATCGAAATAAATAATTTGTTTTAAAATAACAATAGAATACTTATTAGAGTATAAATGGCATTTTTTTCTTCAAAAACAGAAGCACCAGTCTTAAGAAATGTGGTATGAGAAATATATAATAGGAAGTCCAGTGGCATCTGAGTTCTGGATAAGATTCTTTTAGAAAAGTGTACACTGAAATCGGTTTAAAATGGGAGTTAAGTGTCATGCTGAATTTTAAAGACCAGATCTCCTTGGAATACAGTCTAATACTTACATGACCAAGTTAGGAAATAAATATGCCGGAACAGGGGAAATGGTATGTTTATATGACATGCTGAGATTCACTCTTCCCCACCCAATCCCTAAATGGTACAATGTTTTTGGTTGGAGTTGGAAAATATTCTTAATTCAGGCATATTCTTCCTAGGTTGCTGTAAATTTTAATGCTGTTAGATCAGATTCTAAAACCAAATCAGTTTTTCTTTAATATTGAAATTGTTTCAGTCATTACGAGTGAACTGTGAAAAGAGATGACGTCCAATGTAGCGAGTAGACATCCCTTTCTCCATCATGTGACTTCTGCAAAGGCTGTGAGGTGGTTCTACAAAGGTGAAAAGAACAAAGAATGGAAGTCATTCATCTGCAAAGATGAGAGGTGCATTTTCCCACCTGAAGATCCCATAGTTTAGACTTTAGTAGCACTTCAGATAATCAACCCTTCTCAAGAAAATCTAAAATGCTTTGCAAAATATTCCACATACGTTAAAAGGAGTATTATAACCCACTTTATCATTACTTTTCCATAATACTCAATTAAGTCACCACTCTTAAATGATTGAGTTCTTCAAACACTTAAACTGAAGTCAAATTTTACAATTATTTTATAATAAGTTCCGTTGTTTCCCCGAAAATAAGACCCTGTCTTATATTTTTTTGAACCCTGAAATAAGCGCTTGGCCTTATTGCCATGCACTCAAAAGCCTGATTGGGCCCATTATCAGGGGATGTCTTATTTTGGGGGAAACAGGGTAACTACAATATAATTTTTAAGAACAAACATGGCAAAATCTGGTAAATCAAATTGTCAATACTATTTTAATTCTGCATTTCTTGTTTGTTTGTTTTAAAAGTTTCGTAACTCTTGAAAGTGGCATAACATGAAACAAGAGAAACTTAAATGAAATTGTATTTACTAAGCAGCAGAATGCAAAAATGCCTCTTTCATTAATTAACATTTCTTCTTTATTCAAGCTCGTGTTTTGCACAGAATTACTGGGAGATTCAAGGACTCTATTTTTAAGTCAGCCATTCCTCATTCCAGAAGTGTAACAGGTGGAACTCCAGATGTACTAGAAAGCTAAAGTGACCAGATTTTTTTTTCTTCAAGCGGGACACCATTGACGGGGGTGGGTTTCTCCATTTGAGTTTTGCCCTCTGCGCATGCGCAGAATGCTGCGCATGCGCAGAGGGCAAAACAGCAAATGTCGGCGTCCAGGTGAGGTGGGGGGGGAGGGGGGAGGCAGGAGGGCGGGGGGAGGCGGGAGGGCGCTTGGATGCCTGCAGCTCGCGACAGGTAAGCTGCCTCCTTTCCCCGTCTCCCGCCTCCCGTTCGTTGCTTGCCAGCCCAGCCGAAGGGAAGGCGGGAGGCGAGGAAAGGCCTCCCGAAAGGAGGGGAGGCTTCGGGAGCCCGCCTCCCTTTCGGGCCGAAAGGGAGGCGGGCTCCCGAAGCCTCCCCTCCTTTCGGGAGGCCTTTCCTCGCCTCCCGCCTTCCCTTCGGCTGGGCTGGCAAGCAACGAACGGGAGGTGGGAGACGGGGAAAGGAGGCAGCCGGCAGCTTACCTGCTCCAAGCATCCAAGCGCCGCGGTCTCCCGGTCGCCCGCCCGGCCCCAGGGCAACGGCGGCAGCGAGGCGACGGGGGGAAGAAAGGGGAGGGGGACGAGGAAGGGCTGTTTGCGCCGCTCGTGACGTAAATTCAAAGCGGCGACGGCTCCTCGTCCCTCACCCCTCCCAACAGCAGCGGCGCCTCCGAGGGCGGGGCTAGGGATGGGGCGGGGGAAGGAGAGGAGGAGCAGCCTCCCTTCCCCCTCCCCCCAGCTTCCAGCCGCCGCCGGAGGAGTCAACAACGCGGGACGCCGGCCTGCCGCCAACGCCGCCCACAGCCGGCCCGAGCTGAGAGGCCTGCTGCCTTTCAGGCCGATTTTTTGAAAGAATGCCCTAGTCGGGCATTCTTTCAAGAAATCGGGACTTTTTAAGAGGGCGGGCGGGACGCGGGACAAATGGTGAAAAAGCGGGTGTGTCCCGCCAAAATCGGGACGTCTGGTCACCTTATACAAAGCCAATGTCAAATTGGGCAGGAATTAGAGAACTGTAAACGATGTCTCTATGTAGGGCACAAGGTAGAGCTTGTTGGAGACCTCTGAGAATGAAACCTTCAACAATGCCTTTTGATCTAAGCACTTAGTCAGAGCAGACACACTGAAACCCATGCCAAAAAACAAAAACAAAACCCAAGCAATATTATCAAATTCTTCTGTGAATGTTTGTTGGCACAAGCATTCACCATTAATTCACAGCAATGTTGTGTTTGGTTTTGTGAACAGCAATTCACAAGTTTATATTTTTGTAACATCGGAGGCAGTTACTAGTAAGAGCGACAGGAAGAAAAAAACATGCACAGCATGGCAATAGTTATTTCCAACCAGTAGATCACTGGAGGAGAGCAAACTGAAAGAGCTCAAACTATAAAACATCACCATTAAAAAACCAAATATATTAAAACTGAACCTTAAGTGCTGGTTTCCATTTTTAAAAAGAGAGACCACACTTACTTACTTAGCAATATGCCAAATAATGATTCTTGCTATTTTAAATAGCATTCCATTCATGTAAAGTACATTTTGACAACATGGGTAGTTTATAGTATAAATTTTCAGTAATGCACAACTCGCTAATCATTTTGAGTATGGACAAGACTACAGAATACAAGATATACAGTAATTACCTTGTATTCCTAATCATGTTACAGTCTGTGCATTTCGTGAAAATGCAATATTAAACTGCACTTGATCGCACGTATCCTCTCAGTTTTTAAAATATTTTATTCCTGACTTTGCAGGAGATAAATAGGAGCATAGAATAAAAATACAGTTTCACAAACTTCGGCTTCTCGGAGAGAACTCTGCCTGCACCGAAGGTTCAGATAAGTCCCTTGCAACACAGAGTTTAAACACACCAGTGTGCTTGTTTGCACACATAACTTCATTGCCTTATATGAAGATGTTCAAACTGGTCAATTCCTGTTACCCAGGAGAATAGCCTAAAGAGCTGGGCTTTGAAAGAGTGTTCTTGCAAAGGTTCTTCTTCACCTCCATTAGCACCTGGGTTCTGCAATATGTACAATAATTGCATCGCTTGAATCGTATTTGGACAGCTTTCCTTTTTCTTCATCTTACCAGCAGGTAACATAGAAGGAGGAGGGTTTTGTTTTTAGTATTAACTTAAGTAAAACGTATATATGTGTAGGCTACTCACTGAGGGTCAGTACTGAAGGAGGACAGAAATATTTGACAAGAGCAGCGGTTCAAGAACTACGTATAAGCAACACAGTTATCCTATACTTGGCCTGTAAATCATTTATGTGACTATGGGGATATTGTGATGGTTTTAAATGCAAGGTCTGGTCATAAATCACTTTTTTCAGTACTGTTGTAAACTGCAAATGGTCACTAAACAAATGGTCATAAGTCAAAGACTATTAGTTTAATGTAGGGCAATGTAGTGTAATGCAGTGTAGTGTAATATAGTATAGTTTAGAATGTTGACAATAGAGGGTAACATCTAGAGCAGGGCTGTCAAACTCGCGGCCTGCGGACTGGATGTGTCATGCGCTGACCACGCCCACCCCCAGTTTAGCGAAGGGGGAGAAAGGTGCAATGCGTCACGTGGTACCACCGTGACGCCGCAAATTTGATACCCCTGCTCTAGAGGGATCCTCATAACTTATTTATCTAATGCAGTGGTTAATGTGACATTTGCCTGGGTGGGAAGAAGTGATCTAGTGCTCATAGAATGCCTCCATAGCAATGGCACTTAGACTTATATACCGCTGCGTAGAGCTTTACAGCACTCTCTGAGCAGTTTACAGAGTCAGCATATTGCCCCCAACAATCTGGGTCCTCATTTTACCGACCCTGGGAAGGATAGGAGGCTGAGTCAACCTTGAGTCCTGTCAGAATCGAACTCCAGGCTGTGGACAGAGTTAACCTGCGATGCTGCATTCTAATCATGGTGCCACCAAGGGTTCTCCTATAACTATCTTCTATGAGAGGATAGTTTGAGGCTATCATATTTTTCTCTGTATGGTAACAAGCCACACTGCTATTAAATTGTGTTGTGTATGGCAACAAGCTACACTGCTATTAAATTGTGTTCCTCCAATGACTGGAGCATGCAGTCATTGGGAGCTGGATTAGAATACAGTCCTTCCTATCTGTTTTGACTGAACATGTTTATGTTTAATAATTAAGATCTAGCTATTTGTCTCCCAAGTATTTTCTTTCTATTTTCCACATACATAGCCTTATCCAATTTTAGTTCCAACAAGCATGGGCATCTACACTAGGGTCAAATACACACAAGTAGAAACATTCATCTTATTTAGGGTGAAGAGGGTAAATTGGCATTTATTGTTTCCAAACTAAAAAGTTATGACCTGTTTATACTGCCAGCTAGGCAGAGTTACACCCTTGACATAAACTACATCACCCAGGGTGTAAAATGAATTTGTAAACATTAGAAATAGAATGTAGATGAGATATTCTGCTCCTCTGCCAGTTTACAGCTTTCTCCCTGCTTGGCTTTGACATTTGGAATCAAAACAGTGTGGTGGTTGAGATGTAAAATTAGGATTGAAAAAAACCAACTTTGAATCCAAAGATTGGATAGAACCTCACCAATTAATTTGATTCATTGCCTATCTCTCAGCCTAGCCTACATTAAGGATTGTTGTAGTGATGGGATAGGAATTTATTCCTACCGAGGCGATATAGATCTTGTTCCCTAGAAGTCATCCTCACGTAGAAAATAAAACCGAGATTTAATTCTAATTAACAAAATATTTATTTCAGTATAAAAGTAACAAAACATAAACCTTAATAAGCTACATTGTCCCAGTTAAGAATTCACATCTGCCTCGGGCGGAGGCTTGCAGAAGAAGGAAGGAAGGAAGAGACAAACTCCTGGAATGCACACATGCGTAGAAACACATATCACATGTCTGCTTGATTAGAAAATACAGTAGATCTAGAAATATAGTAGAAGACTAAGAAATATAGCACAGAGGATCAACTGGAAATATATTCACATCGTAACATGTAGGAAAAATTTGGAGGAGCAAGTTACATTTTACATGTACCGCTTTTTGAGATCCTAGGAGAAACGTGAGATAGCAACCTAAGAAGTAATAATAAAAATAATCGCAACAACAGAATTGTATTGGCTTGGATTCTGGATAAAGTGTCTGATGTAATGATGCCTAAGTAGGGAAGGCAGACTATGAATTGTTTCCTCTTATTCATGCATTTTTTAAATTGAACATTTAGCTGCCCCACAATGTTAATTTGGGCAAACAAAAGCCTTTATTTTGACATCTCACAGGAAGCTAACAGAACGGATTACACAAAAGATACACCCATCAACCAGATGCTTGCTTGAACAAATGAGCTGGTGAAACAGGTTGATTTCTGAGATGGAACTGAATAGAATAAAGACTTTTATAACATTTCACACTCTGCTGTAACTGCCATGGTTTTCAATTAAACCAAACTGAGGGGGTTACTCTAAGGAGAAAAAGAAAACCAAGAAACAAAAGCTCCTACATCCCAGCCCTATACCATTTATTTATCTATTCCCCACCTTATTTATTATCGTATTTAGTTAGTTAGATAGTGAACATACCTAATATCTTTCTTCCTCTTATTTTTCCCCGCTGCAACAACCTTGTGAGGTGGGTTGGGCTGAGAGAGAGTGATTGGTCCAAAGTCACCCAGCAAGTTTGTCATGCTTAAGGTGGGATTAGAATACACAACCTCCTAGTTTCTAGCCTGGTGCCTTAACCACTAGCCTAATCAAGTTCAATTTCACAGAAGCAATGTCACACATACATGCAAGATATCCACATCTACTGTCTAACAAGCATCCAAGTCTGTCAAACTGCCAGGGGTATTTGAGGTAAAAACAAACAAAGTGCATATTATTGTTGAAAGCAATCACTAATTTTATGCAAATAGCCTCCTGCAAACACTGCTCAAACAGAAGCCTTCTACTAAATGTCATTTGAACAATCAGGCGGATATAAAAAGTGCATTTGTATATGCAGTCTTTTATACACCCACAAAACCATCACTGGGCAACTAATGTACCCCTTGAACTGAGACGTTTGGACACAATAAAGAATTTTAATTTAACTTATTAAATTAATTAACTGAAGAGAATGTTTCAGTCCCCTCTTCATGATACTGTGAGAGGAAGAAGGCTGCCTCTTGTGATAAAAGTGTGATTTAACAGCACAGTATGAAATTAGTCTTTTTTTCCTTTTATACTGCATTTTCTACATGGCCTCCTACAATCCTTGACAAGATACAAAAGGGTTCCTAGTCTTCAGTCAACCATAATTTATGAGGTGGACTTGAAGATTCACTTCTCTTACAAAAATTAAGCAAGGCAACAATTCTACCTCAGATTCACCACAAAAGTTATCAATTCACAAGGGGCCTTACCTTTACTACAGAATGTTCTACCCGAGGGATGCTGATCATAGACATTTGTCCCAGATTGTCCATGTGCGATTGTTCATGTTCTGGTTGCCTACCTCTAAAATTATTAACCACACATATCACCTAGAAAGGGAAGAAAGTTCTTAGATACTATGAAGCCATTATGACACCTGCGTCTTGACGGAAATACCATTACAATTAAAACTGTACAATTTCCAAAATATATCCATCCACAAAAAAAATGTAATTTAATGCACTGCGACTTCATGTAATTATAAATCCAGTACAGGTAGTCCTCGATTTACAACAGCTCAACTGTTCAAAGTTACAACAGCCCTGAAAAAAGTGGCTTATGACCATTTTTCACACTTATGACCATTGCAGCATCCCCATGGTCACCTGATCAAATTTTGGATGCTTGGCAACTGACTCACATTTATGACAGTTGTAGCGTCCCATGGTCACGTGATCACCCTTTGCGAGCTTCTGACAAGTGAAGTTAATGGGGAAGCCAGATTCACTTAACAACAGTGCTACTGATTTAACTGCCGTGATTCACTTAACAAATGTGGATTAAAAAAGGCATAAAATGAGGCAAAACTCACTTAACACATTTTTCACTTAGCAACATATATTTTAGGCTCCATTTGTGGTTGTAAATTGAGGACTACCTGTACAGTGAGAGGAGAATTTGCCATGTTATTCCTGGGGCTTAAAACAATATTTTCAAACACTTAGCCAGGGGTCCCCAAACTTGGCAACTTTAAGACTTGTGGACTTCAACTCCCAGAATTCTCCAGCCAGCATAGCATAGCTGGCTGGAGAATTCTGGGAGTTGAAGTCCACAAGTCTTAAAGTTGCCAAGTTTGAAGACCTCTGACTTAGGCGATATTTCCAAACTAAAATAATTGCAGAGGGTGCCACTTGACAGAATGGGACCTTAAAAATTGAACATCTTTAAATTAAAATAGAAACATGTCAGTGTAAGAGCCAATACTTGATGAGGCTGGAATCCTGGATCCTCAGGCCTGAGAAAGTCATTTTATAAACAAGGGACAGAGAGATAATCTTTGAAAGAAGAAACTCAGTAACTATAGATTCAAAAATGCAGGAGAAAGAAGCCATGTCCACATGGAAATGATAATGACAGCAATAAAAAGAACTCTAGTAATTACTAACAATCTACCAGTAAAAAGCTCATAGATGGAATAACACAATACAATATGATTACTTTAGCTGGGTAGGGTAATAAACAGTTGTATTTATCGAAATACAGCATACGATTTTCCATAGTTCTTTAAACAGGCAGAGTTATAAACGCTTGCCATTCATACGAATAGTCTGTATCCCGACAAATTAATGAAACAATGGATCCTACAAACAGTCAGACATACAACAGGTAGAAAAATGCGTAGCTTATACATACCAAAAACACAGCTATTGAAATACCGACTAGAAATCCTGCTATCACATCTGACCAGTGATTTCGATATTCTGCTACTCTGTTGATACCAGTAAGAAATGCCATACACATTATGCTCAAGCAAAGAACTGGTTTTGCCAGCCTGGTTCCTCTGGCCTTTATTGTGTGGGTGATGTACATCTAGGAATTAAAAAAAATATATTAAAAAGGCAAGAAAAACAAATGCAATCCAATATCCATCATTTTTCATCCAGTTATTGAGGAATTTGAATACTTGTCCCACTTTTGAAGAGAAGAGTAATGATTTTTTTTAAAAAAAAACATATAAATTTATTTATTTATTTATTTATTTTGGCTTTCTTATATGCCGCCCAACTCCCGAGGGAGTTATGACAGGAATCCAAATAAATTATTGATTTATTTACTGGATTTCCATCCTGCTTTTGGACTGAAATCAATTGCAACCCTGAAAATTACATCTTTTTGCCCCCTCATCGACTGGTGGTAAATATTAATACAGAAACAGGCACAATCCATGACTGAGTGAGAACCAGATATGGGTAGTCCTCAGCTTACTACCCCAATTGAGCCCAAAATGTCTGTTGATCAGCAAAAAAGTTGTTAACTGAGTTTTACCCCGTTTTATGACCTTTCTTGCCACAGTTGTTAAGTGAATCACTGTAGTTGTTATTAAGCTAGTTGTTAAGTGAATCTGGTTTCCCTGTTGACTTTGTCAGAACGTTACACAAGATGATCACATGACCTCGGGACATTGCAACCCTCATAAATACATGCTGGTTGCCAAACATCCGAATTTTGATAATGTGACCACAGGGATGCGGTAACAGTTGTGAGTGTGAAAAACAGCCCTGAGTCACTTTTTCAGTGCTGTTTTTTAAACTTTGAACTACCATATTTTTCGGAGTATAAGACACACCTTTTTGCCCCCCAAAAGAGGGTGGAAATGTCGGTGCGTCTTATACACCAAATACAGCTATTTTTGGCCTCCCGAAGCCCCGTCCCTGCATCCAATTTTTGCAAAAAATGGGCCATTTTTTTGCAAAAATGGGGGCATTTTTGCCTTCCCCCACCCCCTAGGAGTGCTCTGCAGGCTTCCCAAACCCTCTACATGCCTCGTTTTTGAAAAGAAAAAAAAGGCCGAAAAATGGGCCGTTCTTCACAAAAACGGGGGCGTTTCTGCCTTCTAATTACCCCATCTAGCATGACTGGAGGAGGAATTCTGGGAGTTGGTCCACTAGTCTTAAAGCTGTCAAGTTTGAAGACCCCTGGGTTAGGGGTGCAAGGGTCTTCAAACTTGGCAAGTTTAAGACTTGTGGACTTCAACTCCCATTCCTGAGCTAGCATGACTGGAGGAGGAATTCTGGGAGTTGAAGTCCACAAGTCTTAAAGCTGTCAAGTTTGAAGTTTGTAAAAAGTATACATGGTTGTAAAAAGTAGACATGGTTGTAAAAAGTATTCTGCTATACTGGTATTTTATTAAATAATATATTACTATACCATTTGGTTCAGAATACTTTTTTCCTTGTTTTCCTCCTCTAAAATCTAGGTGTGTCTTATAGTCCGAAAAATACGGTAAATGAATGGTTATAAGTCAAGGACCACCTGTATGGTTATTACATTCCTCATTTGTGTTAAGACTCCTCCCTCTTCCCACAATGCATTTAATAGCACAGTTCTCAGTGCATAGAGATTAAGACTTATGGCTATCTGGGCTCATTTATGTACATAACACCACACAAACAGAGAATTTTCTTGAATAATTTGACCGCATAAACTAACAAAGAATTCTGAAAATAACAAGAAAAACTAATCCTGCTTTTATATCTAATACATTGCGGCACGTTTAGTAATACTGGAGAAGAAAGGCACTTTTTAAAACTTGCATTTTCGTGTACACTCAAGTGCAATTAACATTAGGCAACCATGTTATGTGCAGAGAAGTGTGATTGAAATTGTTCAGTTAATTAAAAATATTTATGCTGGCTAAATATCTTGCAAGACATAGTCTAGCTAGCAATCTTGTCGGAGTTTATGGCCATCATCCAACACTGCTGCACTTTAAAGTGAAATGAAGAGATTGAGTGCTCAGAATTCCATTAAATTAGAACTTACTTTTTTTCTTTACTGTTTTGCAAAATGTGTTCACTCTAGGCAAGAATTAAAAATAAATAGCAAAGTACTGTGAGGTACAGGTCGGTGGTTTGCTGTTTCCAGTCACCAAATGAAACATTTACAAAACTTGTCTTTCTTGACTTTGATGATTTTTTAATGCCCAGAGATACCTGATTCATTCTAATAAAAATCCAGTGAAAGACGCTAGTTTTATATGCGATGAACTGAAAACAAGTTATAGATGCATTGCAGATGTCTTTAGTAACAATATTTATGTCACATGTAAAAATTAAAATGGAACAGAAATAAAGAAATATCAATTAAATTAAAATATACACAATATAGACATATTTTTTAAAAAAACCTAAGCAACACTAACTAAGGGAATAATGGAATACCGAATAGATAACCACCTCATAATTAAAAGAATAAACGTGAAAGTAAAACCTACTAACAGCATATACTAGTAACTAGTTAAATCAGGTAAAATTAAGCAATATGCAAGCCAGATGTATTAATGCTGGTTTAAGAAAATGTTCAGACTGAGACATTTCCAAGGTATTCAGTTCAGAATACCACGTTTTTCCTTTGAACAAATCCCCTTCTTCTATCCCCTTCATGTGCAGAAAAGCAATGGCCAATATTTTTCCTTTTGGGACATATACACTGTAAACACACATACAAAGTTAAATTATATTTAGAAAGCTAAAATACCAAAGGTAGAAGGCTCTTCCCCTCTATTTATTTATTTATTTATTTTATTTATTTAAACGCTCTTATAAGCCGCCCAATCCCATGGGACTCAGGGCGGCGTACAGCATAAGTAAGAAGCGTACAATTTAAAACAGTAATCATAAATTTAAATTAAAAAATAATTAAAAAGAAGACATTATAAAACACAACATTCAGGGGGAATTTGCTTATCCTATTCACCCCATCTGCCGGAAGAGCCATGTTTTTAGGGCTTTACGGAAGGCCAGTAAGGTGGGGATAGTTCGGATCTCTGGTGGAAGATGGTTCCAGAGGGACGGGGCTCCCACAGAGAAGGCCCTCCCCCGCGGCCCCGCCAATCGACATTGTTTGGCCGACGGGACCCGGAGGAGGCCCTCTCTGTGGGACCTAACCGGTCTTAGGGAGGTATGTGGTAGGATGCGGTCCCGCAGGTAACCTGGCCCTGAGCCATGTAGGGCTTTAAAGGTAACGACCAACACCTTAAATTGCACCCGGAGGCTAACTGGTAGCCAATGCAGCTGGCGAAGGATAGGTGTTACGTGGGTGTATCTCGGTACACCCACTACTGCACGCACAGCTGCATTCTGTACCAGCTGGAGTCTCCGAATGCTCTTCGAGGGTAGCCCCATGTAGAGCGCGTTACAGTAGTCAAGCCGTGAGGTGACAAGGGCATGAGTGACTGTGAGCAAGGCCTCCCTCTCCAAGTAAGGTCGCAATTGGTGCACAAGACGGATTTGTGCAAAGGTCCCCCTAGCCACAGCTGAAAGATGTTGATCCAATTTTAGCTGTGGATCTAGGAGGACACCCAAATTGCGAACCTGTTCTGAGGGAGTCAATTTTTCTCCCCCGAGAACCAAGGAGGGACAGTCGACATAGTCCTTGGGAGGCAATATCCAGAGCCACTCAGTCTTGTCTGGGTTGAGCCTGAGTCTGTTCACTCCCATCCAGACCCTCACATCGTCCAGGCAGCGGCACATTACATCAACTGCTTCACTGAACTGACACGGGGTGGAGATGTACAACTGGGTATCGTCAGCATACTGCTGATACCTCACCCCATGCCGTCGGATGATCTCACCCAGCGGTTTCATGTAAATGTTAAACAGGATGGGAGAGAGGACCGAGCCCTGTGGCACCCCGCAAACCAGGGGCCTAGGGGCCGACCTCTGTCCTCCTGTCAACACCGACTGCGTCCTGTCAGAGAGATAGGAGGAGAACCACCGTAAAACAGTGCCTCCCACTCCCATCTCCCCAAGACGACGCAGAAGGATACCATGGTCAATGGTATCGAAAGCCGCTGAGAGGTCAAGTAGCACCAGGATGGAGGAGTAACCCCCGTCCCGGGCTCGCCAGAGATCATCCATCAGCGCGACCAAAGCAGTCTCCGTACTGTAGCCGCGCCTGAAGCCCGATTGAAAGGGATCCAGATAATCAGTATCCTCCAATAGCCGCAGGAGTTGGAGCGACACCACCTTCTCGACAACTTTACCCAAGAAGGGTAAGTTGGAGACTGGACGGAAGTTCTTTAAATCCGCTGGGTCCAGGGAAGGCTTCTTGAGGAGGGGCCTCACCACCGCAGCTTTTAAAGGCTGTGGGATGGATCCCTCTCTCAAAGAAGCGATCACAACCGCCTGGAGCCAGCCACGTGTCACCTCCCTGCTGGCAGAGACCAGCCAGGAGGGGCACGGGTCCAATAAACAGGTGGAGGCGCTCATCGCTCCTATGGCCTTGTCCACATCCTCAGGAGTGACAGGTTCAAACTCGTCCCATATAACAGGACTAAGACTCACCCCTGTCATCTCGGCTTGCCCTGTCCAAATGGAGTCCAGGTCTGTCCGAATCTGAACGACTTTATCCGCCAGAAACTGAGAAAATTCCTCAGCTCTGCCCTGCAAGGGATCTTCAGCTCCCTCCTTGGCTAGGAGGGAGCGAGTCACCCTAAACAGGGCGGCTGGGCGGGAGTCGGCGGACGCAATAAGAGCGGAAAAATACGTGCATTTTGCCGCCCTTATCGCCACTAAGTAAGACTTAATGTAAGTTCTTAAAAGTGTCCGGTCAGACTCAGCTTTACTGGCCCTCCATCGTCGCTCTAGGCGTCTCTTTAGGCGCTTCATCTCCCGGAGCTCCTCAGTAAACCAAGGGGCCCTCCGGGATCCGCTGCCACGGAGAGGCCGCAAAGGCGCAATCCGATCTAAGGCCCCCGTTGCCGCCTGGTTCCAAGCAGCCACTAGAGCCTCAGATGAATCGTGTACCAGGGAGTCAGGTATTTCCCCAAGTTCCTTCTGAAATCCTTCAGATTCCATTAGGCGCCTGGGGCGGAACCACTTATTCGGCCCCGCCTCCTTGCGGTGGAGGAGTGGTGCCATGAAATCCAACCTCAGAAGGAAATGATCTGACCACGACAAGGGTGTTGTGACTAAACCCCTCAGCCTCAGATCATCTCTCCACTGCCCCGAGAGAAACACAAGGTCAAGCGTGTGACCTCCCTCATGAGTCGGACCCTGAACTACTTGGGTCAGGTTCATGGTTGTCATGGAAGCCATGAACTCCTGGACTGCCTCCGAGGTTTCACCGGGCGATGGCAAATTAAAGTCCCCCAGCACCATCAACCTGGGGAACTCAATCGCCAGCCCTGCTACCGCCTCGAGCAGAACAGGCAGGGCCTTTGTAACGTAGCTAGGAGGCAGGTACGCTAACAAAAGGCCCACCTGGACCCCTAAGTCCAACTTCAGAAGGAGCGTCTCACACCCAACAATCTCCGGGGCAGGGCTCCTTCGAGGATTAAGGTTCTGGCGAGCTATAATCGCCACTCCTCCACCCCTTCCCTGGGGTCGCGGCTGATGCTGCACTAAGAACCCGTCCGGGCACATCTCGGAGAGGGGGACCCCCCCCTCCTGGCCTAGCCAGGTCTCAGTGATACATGCCAGGTCCGCCCCCTCTTCCAGGATTAGATCCCGTACAAGGGGGGCCTTGTTGGTAATTGACCTGGCATTCAACAGCAGCAGCTTGAGCCCAGGGCCCTGACCTCCCTGGTTACCAGGACCTCGGGTTGAGCAAGATGGAACCAAACCAGAGGGGCCAGAACAAGGAATCGCTTGGAGACAGCGAGTTCTCGTTCCCCGAGAGCGGCCTACCCCTCTGCTCCCGCCATACCTACCTCTCCCTGTTATGACCATAATGCTCCCGCTCCCCCTTATACCAGAGATCCCCTCCCCTCCCCCACTGGTCTCCCACTCTTCCGGCAAACCATCCATTCCACTCATTCTAGGTCGGGGATTAGGCTCCAGAGCCCCTCCACTTCTGTTTTCACACTCAGTAAAGGGGGCCGGGGCCCAAGCACCCGCATTCTTCATTCTTCCAATCAATCAGTCTACACATATACTCCAAGAATCATACAATCATGCACCCACATAACATATCGGAGGTAGATTTACAAGTTTAAGACAAAGAGGAGACACCATCAAGTGAGGGTGTAATATAAAACGGATCCCTGCTGTTACCCAGGTCTCATAACTGTTCTGTCCTTTATCACACAGCGTCTTTGCGATCTTTTCAAAGGAGACTTTAGTAGATGACAGAGTCTCCAGTTCTCAGAGTCAGTGTATATTTGTCCTCCTTCATAGAATAGTAATAATAATGATCGGCATCCGGGAATCGATAATCCGGGGGGCAAAGAGCAATCTCTAGATCCCAAACAATTACAGGGCTGTCCCAAAGGTGATTTTTTTCAACAGGCAACTGGACTTTCTTGTTTTCTTTGAAGATGTTTCGCTTCTCATCCAAGAAGCTTCTTCAGCTCTGACTGGATGGTGGAGAATGGAAGGATTTATATTCCTGGCAGACAGCTGATCATTTGCATTCTTTTAGAGAGTCCTTGAGGCCACTTGGAGGTTTACCCGAGTAGTGCAAATAGGTGTGGAGCCTTCTTGGAACTGCTGAAAGGACTGTGTTGTAGACTGGAGATACATGATGTTGTATTCTTCTCCCTTTGTTGAGATAGGGTTGTTCAATTTTGACATAGATTGCCTCTTTGCCCTCTCTTTCAAACCAGTGGTCCTCTCTGTCCAAAATGTGGACTTTGCTGTCTTCAAAAGAGTGGGCTTTGTCTTTTAAATGCAGATAGAGTGCTGAATCTTGTCCTGATGGGGTTTTTCTCCTATGACACAACTACAGGCCTATTTGAAAGCTGAGGATTAAAGCCTTCTATATCAAGCCATTGAAACATTGAAGAAATTATGGAACTGCACTATTAGAAAAATAAAATGAAGCAAGCACACTGAAAAGGAGGCCACTTGGAGTGGGAGGGAATCAGTAATTGAAAAACAAAACAAGTTCCTGCTAAGTTTCAAACCATCCATACTTGGGTTATTAAAGCCAAAGGCCTATGGATTATGCTATTCTTCTATTCAGGATAAAAGGGAGCTGTAAGGCTGGCTTGGCTGAAGAGGCAACCCTTCCTCTGCATACTGGCACATGCCTTGCTGAAGTTATGTGCAGCAAACTGGAAGTGCTCTAATCCAAATGGATGGGAGCATCCAAGCCAATGTAGGGAGAGAAAGTATAGCAGGGAAATGTGTGTGGAGGTTGTCTTCAAAATGAATGGAAAATCAATAGAGGGTGACATCCATTTCTGCTCTCCAGAAATGGTTACCCACCAGTTTGGGGAATAAGAGGTACATCCAGATCTCTTAAGAACTGCAATCTGAATCAAGGTTTTCCAGCGGCATGACTGACAGCACTCTTAATATACTCCTGAAATTACAGCTACTCACTAGAAAGCCAAATAGCAAGCTTGACCTATCAACAGAGGCACATTAATGTTCATTTCATACCTGATTCTTTTTTCCTAGTTTGCTTGAGAAAAAGATGACACAGACCCAGTGCTTAGAGCAAAGGTGTCAAACTCGACACATCGCGACTGTTTTTTTGCCTTTGCGGAGCTGGGGTGGGCGTGGCCTGCACATGACACATCCGACCCGCAGGCCACCAGTTTGACAGGCCTGGCTTAGAGTAACTTATTATTGCTTGCTATGCAAAGTACTCACAGCTATGCTGGAAACTTCTTTAACATTTTTATCTTTATTACAAGGCTGCTTTAAACATATTCATGAGAAAGAGAGGGAGGGGGAGACAGATAATGGTAATTAATGTTAAAATTCCAGGCCCTTGTGAGGGACAAGACACCTAATCATTCTGCTTATAGCATTTCTGCTTAAAAAAAAGTGGGGGGGGGGGGGAGAAAGAAACATTAGGTGTATCTTG
The DNA here is from genome assembly GCA_023053685.1 of Diadophis punctatus similis. Lineage (NCBI taxonomy): Eukaryota > Metazoa > Chordata > Lepidosauria > Squamata > Dipsadidae > Diadophis > Diadophis punctatus. Next base: position 5,911,474 of record JALIGW010000035.1, on the reverse strand, counting down.
TCTGAAAATGCTGAAACTCACCACTTGCTTGCGAAATAAGGCTTTTTATGAACAGCAAGCTATCAAAAATAATTCTGTCTAAAATTGGCGGAATAAATCAGTGGTTAAAAAAAGACTGCATCCTAAATCACACCCTTCCGTCTTTCTCCCCTCATTTGGAAGGCAACGTGATTTTCACTTCACAGCTCCTCTTTCATCTCTTCTGTTCAAATTGCAGCACTCTACTCTGCCACGTTAAGTTAGAATGCCAATGAGTTAAGAAGGAATTCAGCTTCAACGCGGTTCTCATCTCCACGAATCCCGAAGTCTGAGATACCAATAAACTCTCAAACTACGTTAGGGATGGGATTGCTCAAGGGCTGAATTTAAGACTACTCCATACTGTAAGGAGCTAGCTATACCAGCTATAGAAGATTCACCATAGTATCTTGTAGCAAAGTAAACAAGTGTGAAAAGAAATTTTGTTTTTAAATGTTTTCTGCATAAAGATGACACCCTTAGCTAATATCAAGAGCCGAGGTGGCGCAGCAGTTAGAGTGCAGTACTGCAGGCTACTTTAGCTGACTGTGATCAGCAGTTCAGCTGTTCAGATCTCACCGGCTCATGACTGACTCAGCCTTCCATCCTTCCGAGGTGGGTAAAATGAGGACCCAGATTGTTGGGGGCAATGTAAATATACATTGCTTAATGGTGTAAACCGCTTAGAGAGTGCTCGCACTATGAGGCGGTATATAAGTCTCAATAATAATAATAATAATAATAATAATAATAATAATAATAATAATAATAATAATAATAATAATAATAATAATAATAATAATAATAATAATAATAATAATAATAATAATAATAAATGTTCTCAGCTGCTCAGGAATTATTGTCCATGCCTGAAAATATAGCAGGCAGGAACAAACGAATCTGGGCTTGGTACTCAATGACCTCTCTAATAGAAGTAATGGAGAAGTAATTGCCAGCCAATACAAAAAAAGCAACATCCTGTGAAAATGTATTTTCCAGTCGCTGACTATCCACAGTTGTCTGATGCTCTTTACACTTACAAAGGCTTATTTTCTCACTACTAAATTCTACTCTAGGGCTTGTTACAGAGCAGCATGCAGTAGACGGGACTGCAATCTCAGAAAACAACCTGTAAAGATTTGCCTATTCCACAGTCAAACTGCTTTTTAGCTTTGTCACAAATAAAAAATCCTATTTCTATACATCCAATAAACAGTTCATCCAAAGCTACAAATGGAAAGATAAGCCATTTTGCTTCTATGTCCACTCTAATTTGGATTAGTCCCTGCAGTTTTCTTGGCAAGGTTTTTCAGAAGTGGTTTGCCATTGCCTTCTTCCTAGAGCTGAGAGAAAATGGCTGGCCCAAGGCAGAGGTGGGTTCCTCCCGGTTCGCACCGGTTCTATAGAACGGGTAGAAACTGGTGGTGACGCCACGGAGCCGGTTCTGTCAGTGCCGGTCTGTGGACGCCACCATCTTTTGGGGGGGGGATTTTTGGGGGGATTTTTTTACTGGTTTTTGCTTCTGTGCATGCACAGAAGCTGAGTTTTTGGCACTGCGTATGTGTGCACGTACGGCGTGGCCACACAGTGTGCAATGTGCACGCAGCCACACAGCGCGGGAGGAAGCGAATCGGCGGTGAGGTAAGTTAGAACCCACCCCTGGCCCAAGGTCACCCAGCTGGCTTGTGTCTCCTAGCCTGATGCCTTAACACTACAGTAAACTGGCTTTATTTTTTACATTTTATCAAATAGTTGATTATGATTGCTGTAATCCAAGTAAATTTTTTGTCAATGTCCAGTATCTCCCACGATCAGTTATGCTAACTGCAATGTTCAGTATTTCCAGTTTGGCAGCAATTTTTCCCCATTCTGGATTGGATGGACCAAATTTCTTTTTCCAAAAAAAAAATGGTTATGGTTATGAACCTCCTCTCAGTTTATAGGTTTTTAGATAGAAGAATAATTCATCTTGTTTATTGTGGCACAGCAACTAGTAATTGTTTTTACATCAAAAAGGTAAATCTAGGCTAAATATGAGACACACTGATTCTTCCTAAAATTGCCAGAATAAATCAGTGGTTAAATGATGGTTAAATGATGGACTGTGGTTAAATGATGGTTAAATGGTGCACTATGGCTAAATGATGCACTGAACAAAACACTGGAGCAGGAAGATGTCTGAAGACTTCAGCTAGTTAATTGGGCTCCATTACAGAAGACTTCCTTCCATTGTGTTTCATTTTTTCCCCTCTCCCAAATCTGGGTTATATCAACAGACCTACTCTCAGGGGTTTGTGTAGTTTTTGTTTTTCCCACATGACAAAAAAAAGATGCTTTGGTTATTTTCCCTTTTAAAAATGTCTTTAAATCATGAGCTTCATGTAAGGGTGGAAGAACCTGGGGGGGGGGGCGGAGTTAAAAGAGGGATTACCCTAGAATCCTTAAGAAGCCACAAGCAGACAATGTCCAACTCCCCTCCCCTTTGAATTCCATTAACCCTTATCTAACTACAAGCAGGTGTCAACTGTTAGTTGAGAAGATTCCTGTGCATAGGCATTTAGCAATAAATCTGTTTAGTTGGACCTTCATGTGCAGACCAGAACTTTCATGCCTGATAATTCACCAGTTATGCTGATAGCTCCTACAAGCACAAATCCATTCCACCCTTGTCGCCACAGAAAGAAGAATCCGTTGTATTTTTGCCTGCACATTTTTATATACAAATTTCCCAGGGAAATTTCCCGTTTTCCCAACGGTTGAAAGCACTTTTGATGTCAACTCTCTCTCCAAACGCACAAAGATTTAAACAGATCAAAACTAAGTTCTCTCTGATCTTTTCATGAACATCTGATTTATCATTTGAGAAAAGACACTGGTCTTTTTTTAATGTGATTCTGATATGTAGGCTACAGAGGCTGGAAAAAAATTGATAAAAATAGTAATGTGCTATTGTGAATTTTTAGAAGGAAACCATCACAGTCTTCAGAAAATTGTTAACTATTTTCAAAAATGAAATTCAATGCAATCTCACAGTAAAAATGTACACCACAAACTCAGGGGAAATTTGTTTTTACATATGACTTTGGCAACTTGTATTCTTGTTAGCCGCTCAGAATCCCTGCGGAGTTGAGCGGCATATAAATACAAATAATAAATAAATAAACTGGAATTGAAGATATTATTTTAAATTATGGCACACTCAGATAAGCAGCCAGATTATTAAGAAACAATGTACTTTTGATCATCATGTTCACAAAATCTAATTTAATGGATATCTTGCAATTTCATGACTTCAAACAGCTATTTTGTTCTTCAGTTTGCCACATCAAAATGTGATACTGGCAATCGTATCCTGATATGTAACATTACAGAAAGTGAGAAAATTTTAGGCATGTGATATACAATAGTTCTATCTGTCTCGTATGTTTATTTTATATTTTGCAATATTTTTTAAGCAAGTCAAAGTAATCACCTCAGTGTTTTTCCAGATTAACATGGTTTAATTACGGTCATTTTCATAATATTAAACATCTTATATTGGACTGGTTAAAACTTGAACTCTTTAATTTTACCTTATATATAGACAAAAGGTTGTATGCTTATTTTCAAGAATACACTCTAAACTGTTTATTTTTGTATAAAGTTTTTTTTAAGTGAGCATATACATAAGCATTCAGTATATGTGTATAGCAGCATTTGCTGCTATATGGGATACCCACTGAGTGTTATATGTTATGATTTATGATGATTGTATTTTATGATTATCATGATTATCATGATTATTATAATCATTATCATGATTATGATAATGATTTATCACTTGTTGTATGTATGTACACTAAGAGCTTATGCACCGGAGACAAATTCCTTGTGTGTCAATCACACTTGGCCAATAAAGAATTCAATTCTATTATTCTATTCTATTCTATTCTATTCTATTCTATTCTATTCTATTCTATTCTATTCTATTCTATTCGCTATGCTACGCTATTCTTGTATTATTTTGACTGTATAGTCACCTACCAATCATACAACTCAGAATAGTTAACAAAGAATTAAAAAAATGTAAAGTAAAAAACCAAAAAAGAAAACCTCACACCAATTCATGCATTTAAACAATTAAAAGGTACATATAAACTACTGACCCAGTGCCTGAGTGAATAGCCAAAACTTTTTAATATATATTTTTATTAATGTTTTAGAATAAATATAAAAATAAATGAGAAAAAGTACAGAGAAAATGAAAAATATAAAGAAAAAAGATATATAAGGAAATTATTTCTCCCTTCATCAAGACAAGTGCAAATAATTTCCGTAACCTATCATTTTAATCTTGATAAATAACTCAACTTCTTTTTTGTTTTAAAAATCTTGTGTTTAACTCCCTTAAAACAGTGTCCCAAAGCTGTCATGTCTGGCTGGTTACCTGGGAAAGGGATAGAAGGGCCTGATTGCCAGCGGCCCTTTCGGAGAAAAGCTACATTTACATGGATTGATTGAATTGAATATTTTATTTGGACAAGTGTGATTAGACACACAAGGAATTTGTCTCCGAAGCAGAAGCTCTCAGTAGTACATGTAAAGCAACAGAATGATAATAATAATAATCATCATCATCATCATAATACCAATAAGAGGGGGCAATAAAGAAGATAATAAGATGGATAAATAATAATACAACCATAATAGACAGGTAAATTACACACAGACATTGGACAGCGTTGTGAGAATTTTTGCTGAGGATTGAAAGAAATATCACCTGGTGTGGCAAAATTTGTTGTTCTGAAGGTTCTTAATATCCCAAAGCAGTTCACAAACAATTTCCTGAAGTGATTAAAAGAGGAAGTGGGGTGAACGCAATGTCCATATGAAGGCTTTGAACTACAGTTTGGGCGAAGTTGACTTTCCCCTGTCTTCCAGAGCAATAAAATCTGCCAGAGACTGCTGTTTTACAATATCTTCATGGGGATCCTCTGTATGGACTACCGGTCCTCTCCTTTGGCCAGAGAGGAATTTTGAGGCACTGATTCATTCACTAGCCTCTTGTTCCACCGCAGTCACTGGCTCCGCCATTGCTTCCCCAAAAGAGACAGATCTTCAAGGCTTTTCAAAAAGGAGACAAGGCTGGGGCCATCCAGATATTAGGGGGAAGCTGTTTCAAAGGACAGGCATGATGACAGAGAAGACAGCTCTTCCTAGACCCAATGTCCCAAACAGAATCTTACATCCAGTTACCTGTGAGGCAGTGGCACTGAAAACCACAGGATTCTCTAGAGCACGGGTGTCAAACTTGCGGCGTCACGTTGTCATCACGTGATGTTTCGTGATGTTTCATGATGTTTTTCCCTTTGCGGAGCTGGGCTGGGCGCGACCTGCGCGTGACACATCCAGCCCATGGGCCACCAGTTTGACATCCCTGCTCTAGAGAGATAATAGTAGTTAAATGACACAATTGGTCAAAACTGATCCACTCACCCCAGGGGAGTATGATTATACACATATTTTCCATTCATCCCCAACCATGATAGACTCCCATGGTTTTGAAGAATTCAACAGTGTTGCTGTGTGGTTTCCATTCTGATTTCGCTAACACACTTCACTGTAGTAAGTAGAATCTTAGGGAGTAGTCATGATCCAAGAATCTATTTGTGATCGGACTCATTCGAGACAATGATGAATCCGCATACAGACGGGAGGTTGAACAACTAATCTTCTGGTGCGACCTGAATACACTCAAAACCGTAGAAATGGTGGTAGACTTTAGGAAAAACCCGCCCATACTTCCACCTCTTACAATACTAGACAACACAGTATCCAGTAGAGATCTTCAAATTTCTAGGTTCGACCATATCGCAAGATCTAAAATGGACACCTAACATCAAAAACATCATCAAAAAAGCACAACAAAGAATGTTCTTTCTGCGCCAACTCAGAAAGCTCAAACTGCCCAAGGAGCTGCTGATACAGTTCTACAAAGGAATTATTGAGTGTCATCTGCACCTCTATAACTGTCTGTTTTGGTTCTGCAACCCAACAAGACAGACACAGACTTCAGAGGATAATGAGAACTGCAGAAAAAACAATTGCTACCAACCTGCCTTCCATTGAGGGCCTGTACACTGCACAAGTCAAAAAGAGGGCTGTGAAAATATTTACAGACCCCTCACATCCTGGAGACAAACTGTTTCAACTCCTACCCTCAAACGACGCTATAGAGCACTGCACACCAGAACAACTAGACACAAGAACAGTTTTCCCCCGAACGCCATCACTCTGCTAAACAAATAATTCCCTCAACACTATCAAACTATTTACTAAGTCTGCACTACTATTAATCTTCTCATTGTTCACATCACACATCTCCTCCCACAAATGACTGTAAGACTGTAACTTTGTTGCTTGTATCCTTACAATTTATATTGACTGGTTCCTAATATGATTTGATTGCTTATTTGTACCCGGACTATCATTAAGTGTTGTACCTCATGATTCTTGACAAATGTATCTTTTCTTTTATGTACACTGAGAGCATATGCACCAAGACAAATTCCTTATGTGTCCAATCACACTTGGCCAATAAAATTCTATTCTATTCTATTCTATTCTATTCTATTCTATTCTATTCTATTCTATTCTATTCTATTCTATTTCTTTTTTATTATTTTTATTATTATTATTATTATTATTATTATTATTATTATTATTATTATTATTATTATTATTATTATTATTATTATTATTATTATTATTATTATTATTATTATTATTATTATTATTATTATTATTATTAAAATAATATTTATTGAATTTTCCTTTAAAAACATAACAATTAAATACACACAACAACAAAAATAAACACAACAGGAAAAAAACAAATACAAAAACTGTAGAAAACACTACAGTAAGCAAATATCATATGCAATCAACTACAAACATATTCTATTCTATTCTATTCTAATTTTGTGATTCCAGGTGGTGCTTTCTTTCAATTTTTTAATTTTCATTTTGTTAATTCATAATATCTTGTTCTACACACAGCACAGGAGACGCTGCACCAATTTTCACAGAATATACTTATACAGAGTGAATTTAGTGGCTATGAACCAGCCATCAATTACTGAAACTCAACGGAATTTCCAAATGTAAATCATACATTAAAAATTACTTAGTAATGTACTCAGAACATATGAAGATGGTAAAGTTAAATTTATCCAAATCTGTGATAGCTTGTAATTCTAATTTTTTTGTTGGGAGTGGGGAGAGGAAAAAGTCTCAGCAACTTCTATTTGAGTTTTATATGCTAGCTGTGATATACTTAGAATGTACAATGTAACTTATTTTTATACATGTATGTTAAACTTTAAAAAGTTGACCATAATCATAACACAGTATTTTAAACACTGTGATTTAAACCTAAAAAGTAAAAAGGGATATTAAGATGGCCGAGTGACAAAGAAAGGTAAAGATAAAATGAGGGCTTTTAAAAAAGACAGTCAAAATATGACTGGGATTTGGGTCCAAGGTAAGATTAGAGAGTACCACTTTCTTTCTGTCAAGCACTTTAACTGTTAAGACACTTCTCAGCTGCCAGATCCAATTTTAATTTATACTTTCAAATCAGTTTTTGACACCTGGCAACTGCCTCAGTAAGTTTCTGCAGTTTTCTTGGCAAATTTTTTTAGAAGTGATTTGCTACTGCAGGGGTGGCCAAACTATGGTTCTTTGAGGACCTGTGGACTTCAACTCCCAGAATTCCTGAGCCAGCCATAGCCAGGCTCAGGAATTCTGGGAGTTGAAGTCCACAGGTACTCAAAGAACCATAGTTTGGCCACCCCTGTGCTACTGCCTCCTTCCTAAGGCTGAGAGGAGCGACTTTCCCAAGGTCATTTAATTGGTTTTGTGTTCAAGGAAAGACTAGAACTCATGGTCATCCAGTTTCTACCTTGATCCCTTCTCCACTATAATCCAACTTTATATTTGTATAAGGAAGGGCCATCCACTTAACAGCCCCAGCTCCAGCTACCAAATCTTAGCACTCTAAGATCATTTTTTCATGTCTTTTGAGAGAAAGCCAACTTTACTGTTAAGTATATAATTAGAGAATATCTCTTAAGGGAGGAAAGGCGGCTAAAGGAATGAAGAGTAAAGAAATATGTCACCTTTTTTGGTTATGTAAAAAAAATTAAATCCTTGGAAACCTTACTAATACTGTATAATAGGTTAGTGATATTCTTAATTAAAATTGATTAGAAAATAAAAAATAAAATTGAAAACTCTTGGATTAATTTTTTAGTTTAGCAGATAATGCAGGCAATCATAGCTGCCAATTTTTTAGCTGGTATTGATCCTCATGCATAGATTGTATGCATATATTATCAAGCTGTAATGCATATATATGTATATATTGTATTGCACATGCATGCATCAAGTTGTATGCATATATAATATCGAATTGTATGCATATTAAAGTTTTTTAAGAAGATACTGGACAGTCACTTGTCTGAAATGGTATAGGGTCTCCAGGTTTAGCAGGGAATTGGACTAGAAGACCTCAAATCCAGCTTTATTCTGAATTGAACTGAGTTCACAACAGGAACCTAGAATTGCGTTGGTGTAGTATATGTGCATTTCCAAGCAGTTTGGCCCTTTGTAATCAAGAGTTGAAAATTTGGGCAATGTTCAGATTTTCTAAGTGCCATCCTACATTTTGTGGTGTAGCACCAAGTGTGCAGATATTCCCTTGGACTCCCATGGCCAGTTTATGCCATAATCTTTCAATTTCAATTTTCAGATCTTGATACTTCTGCAATTCTTTGCCTTCTACCCTGTTTCCCCCAAAATAACACATCCCCTGATAATAAGCCCAATCGGGCTTTTGAGTGCATGGCAATAAGACCAAGAACTTATTTCAGGGTTCAAAAAAAAATAAGACCGGCTCTTATTTTTGGGGAAACACGGTACCATCTCCTGGTATTGCTACATCTATTATCCATACTTTCGTCTTTTTAACCAGTTGTATCTGGTTAGATCCAAGACTTTATCCGTCTATATTTGGAAATCCCATAATATTTTAATCTGCACATTTTCAACTATTTTTCCAACTATATTTTCCCACCAATTTTTCATTACTGACACATTCTATTGTGAAGCTGAAAAAAATACTTGATCAAGAAATATCTCCTAAAATCAAGGAAGGTAAAGGAAGCACTAGAAATAATAAAGCAGCAAATAACAGCTATAGCCAAAAAGATCAGCAGTATAAAACTTGAATTGCACACTATAGGCAGACTCTCCAATTTCAGTTGAATCAAAAACATTTCTATTAATCCATCAGTGGATAGATTGCAATGAACTAGCCAACACCTGACAAAGAAGAAACAGTGCATTTCTGAGCAACAGCTACGGGACAACCCAAAGACATACAACAAGAATGCAGCATGGGTAAAGGATGTCAGTAAGAATAAAAAAGAAGTTGAAGTGAAGAACTTGTAATAAGAGCAGAAATGTGGAGAAAAAGGCAGGGAAGATCAAGAATTGGTCAACGCAAGGTAAAGATGAACTGCATGGGTTTTGATTGAAACAGCTACACCTACTCATTGCCAAGCAGTATAATGACATACTGGAAAGAGGTGAAATGGAAGACTTCTGGCATCTGGCAAAACCTACCTGATAATGAAAAATTCAACAAAAGGGGCTACACCAGGCAACTATAAGCCAATTACAAGCTTACCAACAATTTTCAGATTGCTAACTGGTCTGCTAGCTGATGCAGTCCAAAAGCATCTAGTTCAGGGGTAGGCAAAGTTGGCTCTTCTATGACTCATGGACTTCAACTCCCAGACTTTCTGAGCCAATCATGCTAGCTCAGGAATTCTGGGAGTTGAAGTCCATGAGTCATAGAAGAGCCAACTTTGCCTACCCCTGATCTAGTTGAAAGCAAGCTCTTTCCACTTGAACAGAAAGGAAACTGCCCAAACAGCAGAGAAACAAAAGATCAGCTCCTAATTGACAAAATGATTTTGAAAAACTGTAAGAGAAGGAAGACTAACTTCTTGAACGTAGCTTAAATTGATTACAAGAAGACATAAAACTCCCTGCCCCGACTAGATAATCAAGGGCCTAGAAATAACAGGACTCAGTAGAAACATCAGAAGTCTTGTGCAAAGATCAATGGCACACTGGAAGACAGAGCTGCTGATCAATGGGGATAAACTGAGAGAGGTTAATATCAAGAGAGGAATCTTTCAAGGAGACTTATCACCAGTGCTTGTCATTGCATTGATTCCTCTGTCGGTAATACTGAACAAGTCAGGTCATGGCTATCAAACATTAAAAACATCTGCCAGGCTATTCTACCTCCTTTACACGGACAATCTGAAGTTACATGGAAAAAGATTGTCTGAAACAGAATCAGCACTGTCCATATATGCAGCCAAGATATTGCAATAGAGTTTGGATTGGACATATGTGTCACCCTTATCAACAACAGTAGGGTGACGATGTCAAAAGGAAGTAAAGATAGTACCAGTAGTAACAGGGGCCTTGGATGCAATTCCAAAACATCTGGACTACCACTTGAACATCATCAGCCTTGACAAAATCACCTTCAATCAATTGCAAAAGGAAGTTTACATGAAACCGCCTACATCCTGTGACAATACCTTCAATATTATTAAACAACACCTGCCTATCCCAGATTCTTGGGAAGGATTCAATAAGTGGACAAAAATGCAAAATCCCGTCTAAGCATCTGGCTGACTATGCGACCAACCATAACAAATCAAGAATTCCAGAAAAGAAGCAAACCCACTAGAAATAGACCAGGTTATGCCTGTATGTGCTCATGTCCCATCTATTTCTCCTACGAGACTGCAGGGAATTTGGGAGCAAGACTTTTTAAGTATCCCTCTGACAGCCTTGCAAATTAGACCAGTCAGGAAGCACAGCCAGAATTCTACTTTACTGTAAAGTTAACAAAATCTTGCAAGTCTGAAAATACACTTCTCCCTCTCTCCCCTTTACAGCCCAAAAAACTAGGGAGGGTCCCATCTGAGCTGATTGCCACATCCACGTTCTTTCTGTGGGCTATGTTGCCTTCTATCTGACCATTTCCTCGGCTGCATCTCTTCTCCCTTTCTCCCAAGGTTATTTCCACATGTCATTACACTCTGTGGATCTCTTGCTGGTGTGTCTGTCTTTATAATAATGGTACCAGATCTGGCCTACAAAAATAGATATTTGATCATTTCTTGATCGCTCTTTCTTCTTTCAATAATTTTTCTTTTGTTACAGGTGTGCACTGATCACTTTCTGAGATTCTTCACCACTTTCCTCTTATCCATTTAAGCTTTCCACTCCATTCACCTGCTCCTTGCTACAGAAGCAGTTGTAAAACATGCAATGGATATGTGTGTAAAAGGGTAGGTGGGTGGGAAGGATATACTGTATTTTTCGGAGTATAAGACGCACCAGAGTATAAGATGCACCTTAGTTTTGGGTAAAGTGACCAGATTTTTTTTTCTTCAAGCGGGACACCATTGACGGGGGTGGGTTTCTCCATTTGAGTTTTGCCCTCTGTGCATGCGCAGAACGCTGCGCATGCGCAGAAGGCAAAACAGCAAATGTCGGCGTCCAGGTGAGGTGGGGGGGAGGGGGGAGGCGGGAGGCGGGAGGGCGCTTGGATGCCTGCAGCTCGCGACAGGTAAGCTGCCTCCTTTCCCCGTCTCCCGCCTCCCGTTCGTTGCTTGCCAGCCCGGCCGAAGGGAAGGCGGGAGGCGAGGAAAGGCCTCCCGAAAGGAGGGGAGGCTTCGGGAGCCCGCCTCCCTTTCGGGCCGAAAGGGAGGCGGGCTCCCGAAGCCTCCCCTCCTTTCGGGAGGCCTTTCCTCGCCTCCCGCCTTCCCTTCGGCCGGGCTGGCAAGCAACGAACGGGAGGCGGGAGACGGGGAAAGGAGCAGCCGGCAGCTTACCTGCTCCAAGCATCCAAGCGCCGCGGTCTCCCGGTCGCCCGCCCGGCCCCAGGGCAACGGCGGCAGCGAGGCGACGGGGGGAAGAAAGGGGAGGGGGACGAGGAAGGGCTGTTTGCGCCGCTCGTGACGTAAATTCAAAGCGGCGACGGCTCCTCGTCCCTCACCCCTCCCAACAGCAGCGGCGCCTCCAAGGGCGGGGCTAGGGATGGGGCGGGGGAAGGAGAGGAGGAGCAGCCTCCCTTCCCCCTCCCCCCAGCTTCCAGCCGCCGCCGGAGGAGTCAACAACGCGGGACGCCCACCCGCCGCCAACGCTGCCCACAACCGGCCCGAGCTGAGACGCCTGCTGCCTTTCAGGGTGATTTTTTGAAAGAATGCCCTAGTCGGGCATTCTTTCAAGAAATCGGGACTTTTTAAGAGGGCGGGCGGGACACGGGACAAATGGCGAAAAAGCGGGTGTGTCCCGCCAAAATCGGGACGTCTGGTCACCTTAGTTTTGGGGGAGGAAAACAAGGAAAAAAGGCCTCTGCCTCCAAGCAATTTGCCAAACAGCAAACAGTAAACAGCACAGATGATATACACTATTTGCTGTGTATTTCTGTGCATGTGTGCCTGACCCATAGAAATAGCAAAGAATTGGAGAAATGTACATTATGCCAGAAAATTTTCTTAAATGTAGTCACACTAACTCCTCCCAATTATTTAAATAGATCTACTCCAAGGTAAGTCAGGATTTAACTCTAATACTAAACAGGATACTGTTACATTTCAGACTATACTTGTATAGAGCTGGTAAAATTAATTAAAATTTCTGGAAGTATACATTATTCTCTATTATTTAAAAGAAGATACAATAGCACTGGGCCTCTTCAGAGCAAGCATTTATTTTAAAAAAGCTTCTTTATTTTGTTAAATTGTCTAGATTTAAAGGGATCTCCAACCTTGGCAACTTTAAAACTTGTGAACTTCAACTCCCAGAATTCCACAGCCAGCAAAGCTAACAAAGTTGGCTGTGGAATTCTCGGAGTTGAAGTCCACAAGTCTTAAAATTGCCAAGGTTGGAGACACCTGGCTAGAACAATAATAAAGCAGTCTTTAAAAAATAAGTCTAATAATTTGAACATTCTACAGACATTTATAGTTATTCACTTACCCCTTGCAATCCAGTTCAGCAGAAAATAAAAATCTGTGTGTCTCTCCCAGCCATTTGCCTCTTTGCAGTTTCAGTTTCATTTTAGCAGGTGGCAAATCAGCTGGGGATCGGGAAGCTGCTAAGGTCTTGCTTGTCTTAACAGGCTCTTCCCTGTTTGCTGCAAACAGGTAAATTGCTGGAAGACAGAGGCCAAAGGGTGGAGGTGGCTGGCTGGATGGGTCTACATTCAGTGTATAAGACGCACCCAAGTTTTCACCCTCTTTGGGGGGGGGGTAAAAAGGTGCATCTTATACTCCGAAAAATACGGTATGTTATATGGACATCTTATTGGACAACTAGAACATCTGTAAACCCTCAAATTACATTGTTGCATTGTTGGATAAGATCATTAAAATTTAAGGGAGTGAGGTAGGAATGAAAACCTTGATAAGACGCATTAGAGGGGAATAAAAACTCTAAAAGACTGATCTAACTCAGATTTGATGAGGGCAAAATTCATATAGCAATAGCATTTATATACTGCTCCATAGAGCTTTATAGCACTCTTTGGGCAGTTTATAAGGTAGAAGCATTATTTGCATATTGCCTCCAACAATCTGGCTCTTCATTTTACCGACCACGGAAGGATGGAAGGTTGAGTCAATCTTAAGCCCTATCAAGATCAAACTCCAGGCTGTGGGCAGAGTTTGCTTGCAATACTGTACTTTAACCACTGCGCCACTGCATTTTGTCAATAAGCATTAACTTACTGAAAAAAGAGATTTAGAGTGTTTAGAGAAGTAACCAAAATGTAAGCAACAGTTACTTGGTTAAAACAACAGCATAAAACATCCTTCTTCAGTATGGAACCTCTAGATATCTTGGCCTATAGCTGCCAGGAATCTCAGCAAGGCTGGCCACTGTATTGGATGGAGTAAAAAAAACTGGGGGCACTAGGTGGGAAAGGCTAATGTAGAATAATAATAAAGTTTCACAAATAGGCAACACCTAAGCTGTTGGGAAAGACTGATTAGCAGGTGAAAAAAGTCAGAGTTACCATAGCAGCAGCCACCCACACTAAGCAGTCACAAAAAATGGGGAGAATCTATTGTTAATAAAACAATATGCTAAAATATTTTAAAAATTTAAGAGTTAAAATAGATGCCGGAAACAGTTAAAGAAGGAGAAAGGCACACAAAATATAACATTAATAATCTTTCTTAATTTGAAGGCTATATAGGTTTGGGCAAATATAGACAAAAGCCTGGGCAGGGAAGAGAAAAAGAAGGTGTGTATTTATGTTCACCACTATCGCACTCTTCATCCAAAAGGCTTGTGGGTGACTCATCCCGTAACAACCGAGAGATTAGCTAGGGTAAAAAAATTATTGGCCAAAGACTCAAAATTTCAAGGCTCAGCAGGAGTCCACTGCCAGATCGCCCAAGCTCATCCAAGAAACAGACTGTTGGGTCCTTAATTCCTTTTGTGCACTTCTGGATTCTAGCAAATTCAAGGTTCTCCTAAAAGGTTGGGAGACCAGACACACCCTACCTGCTTCAACTCATATCAATCAAGTTTCCTGTTCTCTCCACGGTGTTCCTGATAGCCTAGGAAAATTTATGATGGTGTGATTCTTCTCTCCCTACATATGTATGTAGGACAGTGGTGGGTTGCTCCCGGTTCAGCCTGGTTCTGTGAACCGGTAGTGGCGGAGGGGAGAGGCGCGAACTGGTAGCAACGGGTTTTAGAACCCACTACTGATGTAGGACTATTAGCTCGTTTCATCTAGCTACCTATAATTTAAACAGGCCATTTCTGTATGTTATGGCACTTTTTCACTAGAACAGTATTCCACCGGAGATCCAGAAGACCCCCTCCCCCAACCCTCTTTGCTTTTCTTAAGGCATTGAAAACCTGGCTTTTTGCCCAAGCATTTCAGTGAGGTGGTTAACCAACTCTGATAGCTAGTATGATTTTATTCGCTGACCTTGGGCAATTGTTTTAACTGCTGTTAGTTTTTGTGTGCCAGCCTATAGTTACTATGTGAGATGGTCATCAGTCATATAATTAGTTTAAATAAAATAAATATGCGTCTTTACCTAGCTCTCTAGTAGTCCCACGCAGCCAAATACACATTCTAAAAAAAATCACATGAATTCGCTACCAGTTCGGAACTGTGAACGCACACACGCATGCGCAGATTGTCCGCGATGACGTCCGGGCAATCATTCCAGTCTAAACATTAGAAAATATATAACCAAGTAAATAACACGCACAAAAATGCTTGCCACTTTATCCTGTTTCCATGTCCTTAAAATTTGGAGTAATTAATTTGTGAGAGGGGCATTACAAAAGAAAGTATGACAAAGCTGCTTTATTAGATCTGACACATCTTACATTTTTATGTTTACCTGATCTCAGAAAAGGGGAAATATTTTCACTACAACATTCTTCCTTAAGTAACAAGTAGTAAAGACCTGCCAAGTGTGAGGAAACCAAGTTGACAAGATAAAAGCATTTGTAGCACAGTGTGACTTTAGTTCTATGGGCAGCACCATACAGAAATTAATGCCCTCTATTTAACGACTGCCTTGTTTGATATTCTCTTCAATGAAATAAAAACACTTTGGGGAAGAGGAGCTACCCACCCTCTTGATGTTCAGGAAGCTATTGAAGTACCTGGCTATTCTCCCAGGCATTGTGGCAGGGTGATGTGTTTTTCTTTCTTTATACATTTGTCTTTGGGTCACTCATTGTTTCTTCTCTCTTTTGTTGTACTTTCCTTTCCTTTTTCGGCTGTAAGTTGCCCAGAGTCACTAATAGTCAGGCAGACTTGAAATGTCAGTAACCCTATCTACAGCAGGAGCAGATAGATTTTATTGGACTATAACTCTTACTACCTCTCACCACTGGTCGTTGCAAAGGCTGACAGGAGTGTATTTCACCCATCCTTGATTTATATCAAGGTGACAGTTTAATTCAGATAAGATGGAAACACTTAAAGGTAGATATTTGCTGATCTGGGTAAAGAGCTATATAGGTATAAAATAAAGGAACTTAGAAATCCTTCTGGATTCAAAACTATGGTGTGGAAGCAAAACTTTGTTTCATCAATTTCGGATAACTCATCACTCATAACCAAGAAACAAATCTATTCCCAATTATATATGCATTATTTGCATGCTAACAGCATCAGACAATTCACATAGTTGAAACTGTGGATTCTTTGGTGCTCTCTGATCTTGGTTGGGTTTTTTTGCAGACGTTTCCTTACAACTAGATAACATTGTTTTACCTAGTTTGCTAAGAAACATCGGCAAGAAAACAACTAAACTCAGAGAGCACCAAGGACCCTACAGTTCAACCCTGAGGCACAAATATTATTTTCTATCAATAATTGGAAACATTGGTTGATATTCATTTGAGGATACATAGTAAGATTGAGGTTCACCAATTTTGTGCCAGCTGCACAGACTACTGGTGTGTTTTCAAACTCACCTCAAAATTCTGGAATAATCTTTAGTCAATAGCCTGAGATATTAACCCCTTACTAGCCTGCCATACATTTGTTTTATTCACACCATTATTATTGACTATTTCAGTTATAATATGGCATTTTTTCACTAATTCTTTAAACAAATGTAAATATTATTTATGTTGTGATTGATATGGAATTGTATTTTTTTATATTGTAAGCGATCATGTATGTGGATTACATTTACGTAGCTTTCAGTACAGCTCCGTTATATAGATTAGGAACAACTGAGCGGGAAGAATCTAGTTGTGTACAACAAAAATCAAATTGTAATGATCTACAACAGAGATTTCAATTTGTTTGGGCTAAGGAAGTAATATAGTTCTGAAGGTACCTTTTAAAAATCCATTTGGTAGTCATGTATCTATAGTTTGGGGTTGAGTTGCAATACTAACTGGTATGAGAGATATAATTACTCACATTTTTAACCATCTACTAAGGATTCTATGTTTGGTGTAGTGATTAAGGTATCAGGCTAAAAACTGGGCGACTGTGAGTTCTAATCCTGCCTTAGGCACAAAGCTAGCTCTATCATCTTGGGCCAGGATGAACTGAGTGAAGTGGCTAACCATGACATTGATACATCACAGTGTACAATAAATGGACCTCCAACTTCACAATGTGTTTCACAATGCCTTCCATTGAGGACCTGTATACTGCACGAGTCAAAAAGAGGGCCGTGAAAATATTTACGGACCCCTTGCATCCTGGACATAAATTGTTTCAACTCCTACCCTCAAAACGTCACTTTAGAGCACTGCACACCAAGACAACTAGACACAAGAACAGTTTTTCCCCCGAACGCCATCACTCTGCTAAACAAATAATTCCCTCACCACTGTCAAACTATTCACTAAGGCTGCATTACTATTACTATTAGTTTTTCTCATCGTTCCTATCACCCATCTCCTCCCACTTATGACTGTAACTTGTTGCTTGTAATCCTTACGATTTATATTAATATTGATTGTTTCCTGATTGCTTATTTGAACCCTATGGCAATCATTAAGTGTTGTACCTCATGATTCTTGACAAATGTATATTTTCTTTTATGTACACTGAGGGCATATGCACCAAAGACAAATTCCTTGTGTGTCCAATCACACTTGGCCAATGAAGAATTCTGTTCTATTCTATTCTAAATGAACATGGCTTTGTGATGCAAGTAGGGATTAATATTATCAATTGATCATGGATATAGGATAGTTATTTTATTCATATTATAAATATCTCTGTATCAGAGATCCCAAATAATTCTTGTTGCTCTATTGTTAAATATAAAATGAATTCTAAGACCCAAACCATTCTTTCTTTGTTAAAATATTAGAAATTATCTTTAATTTTAATGAGGCATTAGCTGCTGCTTTGATTTTATTTCCTGTCTTGAATTATCAAATAGTTCTGATAATTGAATAGTTTTATTTCTATTCTCCCTTCAAAGGGAAAATAAACTTTTTATATGTAGATATATAAAAGCATATGGATCATTCTAACTGTAGTTTCCGTTAACGTCACAGTTACTATAGTATTCCTTCCATTACATTTTCTGCATAATTCTTTTCTTTAAAAGGAATTCAAAACTATACAAAATCCACATCTGTTGTCATCTATGACTTTCATTTCCCTATATAACTTTCTCTAATAAATGTGTTTTAATGCATCTTTTAATGTATGGCATTTATATGAATCTTTGAACAGAGAACCATAAAAAGCAAGCACATGCTCTTTATCACTTTTCAATCATGTTTTGATTGTTTATACCATTTCAATCCCAAAGTGGCCATTGCGTTTATATCCTAAGTAATTATGTCTATATAGATACAGGTTTAGATATTGTTATATGCATCTAATTTACCATGCAGATCTCTCTCTCTCTCTTTCTCTCTCTCTCTCTCTCTCCCTCCCTCCCTCTCTCTGTCTCTCTCTGTCTCTCTGTCTCTCTGTCTCTCTCTTTCTCTCTGTCTCTCTCTGTCTCTCTCATTGTTATGTTAACTAATTCAGATATATGATTTTCAACTTGCAAACCTAAATGAAGCATGCGTTAAACTAATGACGTGTAATCATGTTGCTCTGGATATCTGAAAGACACCCTAATGTCAACATTAATGTGGTCAAGTCAGCCCGCCAAGGCTGTTTTTCACTCATGCAGAAGAATTAGATGATAACTAGGACTCCACATAAAACCACCTCAGCAGAAAAAAAAAAAAGGAAAAGATGTTGCATCTTTTTTTCTGCTAACCAAGCGTGAGCATTAATGGAAGAAAATGCTCTCTGACAGGATTAAAAACATTCCCTTGCTTATTTTGCAACAAATGCATGTTCTTATCTCTCCTTATGTATTTCGGTCAATTATTTAAATTTGTATGAAAAGCCAATTGAAAAACGAAGCCTGGTGCAATGATAAGTAATTTAAGCACGTTTTGCATGTTGTTATAATAGACTTAGTTACATGTGATCCAACATACAATAAACAAATCCCGCTCTTGAAATAAACTGAGCATTTTCTGCCTGATTCTGGTACACAAATCACAGACTTAAAATAACACATACCTGCTACAGGCAACTTATGCTCTAAAACAGGAACAGCTGCATATGTCAAAATTGTATAGAATATATCTGGCTGGAATTTCTTGAACAGCGGATTTTTCTAATGCCAAAGAAATCTTTAAAAATTACTACACACTCTCTCTTTCGCTTTCAGCAAATGGCCGTAGACATCAAAAGATTTTTGACTTTATACCTCCAAGGTAAGATCTCCCATTCTGTATTTTTACAAACTATATACTCATAGAAACCGAAGGAGGGGGGAAACATTGTATTAAGGAATTTATTACCAACTGTGCACATTTTTATCAGTCTTTACTAGTTATATCCTGTGATTCTTTAGTTTCCAGAATGTTGGGTATTGGGACACTCTGGATTGTTTTACATCTGCAAGGTTGTTGCAGATCCAGAACCCAGATTGTTGGGGGCAATATAAATATACATTGCTTAATGGTGTAAACCGCTTAGAGAGTGCTTGCACTATGAGGCGGTATATAAGTCTCAGAAACAAACAAACAAACAAACAAACAAACAAACAAACAAACAAACAAATAAATAAAAACATGGGTTTTCAGATCATATCCTTGGACTTGGACATAGTCTTAAAGATAAAAGTAAAGGTTCCCCTCGCACATACATGCTAGTCGTTCCCGATTCTAGGGGGCGGTGCTCATCTCCGTTTCTAAGCCGAAGGGCCAGAGCTATCTGATGACAATTCCGTGGTCATGTGGCCGGCATGACTAAATGCCGAAAGCGCACGGAACGCTGTTACCTTCCCACCAAGGTGGTCCCTATTTTTCTACTTGCATTTTTACATGCTTTCGAACTGCTAGGTTGTCAGAAGCTGGGGCAAGTAACGGGAACTCACTCTGTTACACAGCGCTAGGGATTCGAACCGCCGAACTGCCGACATTTCTGATCGACAAGCTCAGCGTCTTAGCCACTGAGCCACCGTGTCCCCGGACAAAGTCTTACTCATCCATTATTCTACTTATCGTGATTTCAATAATGTAGCTGTTAGTGAAGCGTCAAGGGCTTTTCTATATGAATTGTGACCTGTTATGTCACACTATCAGTCACATTTTGATAGCTTGCCAAGAACTCCACAAATCTCCTATAGAACTGCATCCCTCCTTTCAACCTTGAGAATGCCCAGATAGGTGGTCACAATAATCTAAGGAGGCATCTACTTCCAAGATTGCAAAGAAATCTTCTTAAATTCATACTAGATTACCAACTTACCAACATAGTGGTAAAACAACTATGGTAAAACAATTCTTTACTCCTTTAGAAGAAGAAAACAAAATAAAAAGTTTTCCTTACCCACAATGCAATTGCAAGGGTATAGTGAAGTCAAAAGAAAAAGTTATCTATCTTGTTTGATCAACTGAATGACCTGATCGCCAAACCACCAAGATTAAATCCCTCCATTGAAAACAATTTGCTTAGATACCAAAGCCAGCCAAAATCATAAATCCCAACTGTTAAAAATAAAACAAGTAAACAAGTGGCTTAATTAAAGATTTATAATTTACCTTTTTGCAGAAATGTAAGAACAAAGAGAACAATGGCATTTAAGATAGCCTTAACATTTTAAAAAAGTAAGGAGAGGGACATGCAACTGAACTTTCAATATTTTGTATAGACACACATTATACACATCACACTCACTTTGTCAGCTCACTGGTCAGCTGATGGACAGGCTGCCTTCTATTTCGGGGGGGGAGCTTCTCTCCCCAATACAACCATGCAGTTAGGCAGCCTACCATAAAGTTGGGATGACTGCACTACGATCTGCAACAGGACACAGGGTCAACCATAAAGGGCCACACATAACCCATCAATCAGATATTGGAAAGACTCAGTGTCAGGCACAAGCAACCAGATCCACACGTGTAGAGTCCAAGCTCACTATTATATTGTATTCTGCCTGTAATACAGGAATCTCCCCAGACTATTTGCCTTCTCTTGGGAACAGATAGATAAGTTTCTATGGAGCTTAGCAGTCCTGGATCTCTTGCAGCTGTGCAACAATTCAAGGCTAATTCCCTGCTTGAATCATCCTTCTTGCCTGGCTGGGCATTTCCCAACACACAGTTCCACTATACCAAGAATTTTTGTTTTTTAAGAATAGAGAAATATTCACAGGGGATTCCCCCTTCTCTGGATATCAAGCAGAGAGGTTGGATGAGATGACCATCAAAATGCCCTCTAGCTATGCTTCTTCCTTATCTTTATAACATTAATGTATTCCTGTAGCAATGCTGTGCAACCCTCTGAAAGGATAACGTAAGAACAGTTATGCAAAGCTTTGAAGCCACCTTTGGAAGCTCCTTCACAAAGCAAAATGTAACCATTGTGTCGCTTCCAAAGCCTCCCCTTTTATCTGCCTAATATATGGGACAAAGGAAACTGTCAGGGACAAACAAAGCCCCCTCAGTAAGAAGAACATCACCCTGGGGTCCCAGAGTGTGAGTGACGTTGACTGAATCCAGCCTCAAGCAACAGCATCGCTTCTGTGCCTTGCTGAGCCCAACATTGCTTCCCCCATGTGAAGTGCCTCACTGAGACGAACAAAACCCACTTTGTACAGAATTAATTATTACATCTCATTTGAAGTTGAAACAGCAGGCGGTGCTATCAAAAAGCAATATTTAGCCCTTTGACACATTTGAGAAGTGGAGCAGTGTTGCCCTCATTCTCTCTTCCAAGCAGCACACATTGGAAATTTAAGATTTTAAAAAATAAAATTTGAAATAAAAAAAAAGATCACTTGACTCTTAGATATATGATGTTACCCTAAGCCAGTGATGGCGAACCTTTTTTGCTTGGGTGCCAAAAGGGTGCACACATGCGCAATAATGTGCACACGTGTGCCCACACCCATAATGCCCTCCCACACACACGAGTGCACAAAATCCCCCGCGCTGCCCCCCGCGCATGCGTGCAGATCTTACTGAAGCCTCCGGACTTCCTGTTGGGCCGTTTGTCACCCTCCCCAGGCTTCAGGAAAGCCTCTGGAACCTGTGCATGGCGAAAAACGGTCCAACGGGCCAACCGGAAGTTCTGAAACAAACTTCCCATTGGCCCGTTGGCCCATTTTTCGACATCCACAGGCTCCAGAGGCTTTCCTAAAGCCTGGGGAGGGCGAAAACGACCTCCCCCCACCCTCCAGAAGGCTGAAAATCAGCTGGCCAGCGCACATATGCACGCTGGAGCTGACATAGGGCAAAGCCTCGCGTGCCCTTAAATATGGCTCCACGTGCCACCTGTGGCACCCGTGCCATAGGTTCGCCTTTATGGCCCTAAGCTATGAATCTGGTGAACGTAATACTGAAAGAATTATGCATGAACTCAAAGTAAGATCAAAAATTATGTAGATGGCATTAAACAAGCCAAGAGGCAAACCCTGGAGGAGAGAAGTAAATGGTCACAATGTCAATCACATCGCCATCTGGAACACCTGCACATGTAAAACCAATTTAAACTGTTCCAAAGTCAACATGACTGATACTTCTGTAATGATATAGACCATTTATTCACAAGTGGCTTATATTATTATCTGACCATTGCTGCAGCTGTCAAACAAGAATGAAAGCACTGCTGCAGTGGTGACCAGGCAAAGGTTGTGGGACAACTACAAGTTGAAGTCATCTGAGGAGAAGGCCAACAACAACCTGAACACAATTGTCAGGTTTACTTACAGTGATGTATGTTGCTGCATATATACTCAGAGCTGCTTCTTTGGAAGGAAAAGTTTTTCGGGCTTTCATGACAAGATCAGGATTTCCAGAGCAAGCCTCTGTACCACTGACGAACTGTGTAAACTGCTGACATCCCAGAGCTGTGTAGTTGGGTTTGCAAAGTGCAAGGAAATGAGGTGCAAGATTCCCAGTTACTACTTGTCCAGCATTTACAAATATGTCTGTTGCAAAAAGTCCAAATGCATAAATGCCTAAAGAAAGGGAAGGAAAAGAAATAATTAAGTTGCTATTACAGTAGCGCAATAAAATGAATCATCTGATTAATACAAAAGTGGATTAATACATAAATAAGATACTTTGCGTATCAGCTTGGTGAAAGGCACACTGCTAAGAGAAAATGAAAACAATATAGAACCTTGTCCTGTTTTTGAATATACCTGTGCAGACATGCTAACTGTAATCTTGATTTATTTTTAGGTGTGTTATCTTTGTAACAGGTAGAATCATTGCTCCTCTCTCTGTGTGTGCTAGTGAATATTGGTGGTGGGGCTGATTCTTTACTGGTAAGTTTTGGATCCTATGAACTGTCTGTGCCCTACCTCTCCTGTGCCATCAAGGACTTTATAGATGATAACTAGTTCTCTGAACTGCATCTAGAATCTTGCTGCTAGTCAATTCAGCTCATGATAATGAAATGCTCTATTGGCATAGGGTGGCATGCATGCTCGTAATTCTCTTAGCAGCTGCATTCTGGATCAATTGCATTGCTATAAGTGGTCTTTGTTGCTACAGTCCACACGTGAGGTTACCAAGTGTTTGTGGTCCAGATATGGGTGCAACTAGTGTGCTGGATGAATTTGTAAGGAGTTTGATTGCTACATATCTTCTAAGCAGGAGCTGCGAGTTCAAAGAGACCCCCAAATGGTGCACCAGTCCTAAAGGGGGAAGGGTAATCTCATCCCATGGAATCCACCCCTGCACAGTTTCCCAATACTGGGACAAGATCTTGACAGAAAGATCTGGTTGGACTGAGATTGAGATGTCATCAGTGTATTGGTGAGAGCTGACCTCAAACTGCTGAATACCTCACCTAGTAGCCTTATGCAAATGTTAAACAGGAGGGGTGAGAGCACTGAACCCTGAGACACCCCATATATCAGAGGTCTCTGGCTTGATTCTTTTTCCCTGCCAACATTGCCTGGATCCAACGACAAAGAAAGAAGAACTGTAGAACTTATCATTCCCACAAATGGTCCAGAAGGATAATATTAGAAACCACTCTGAGATTAAGGTGAACCAGGATGATTGATTGCACTATACCATCTCAGTTCCACCAGAGGTCAGTAGCAAATATAGCCAAAGCCTTCTCAACTCTATGTTCTGGTTTGAAACCTGACTGGAAAGAGTCTAGATCAGTGTTTCTCAACCTTGGCAGTTTGAAGATGTGTGGACTTCAACTCCCAGAATTCCACAGCCAGCGTTGCTGGCTGTGGAATTCTGGGAGTTGAAGTCCACACATCTTCAAACTGCCAAGGTTGAGAAACACTGGTCTAGATAGTCTGTCTCCTCCAGAGCCCTCAGTTGCTGCAGCCTGGCCACCTTCTCAACTATGTTCCCCCTAAAGGGAAAGGATAGAGACTGGATGAAAATGGCCAGCAGTCTCTAATTTTAATAAGGTAGAGAATCTATGACTAATTGCAAACCTTAGCTCTCCCCCTGTATGTTCCCTGGCAACAGTAAATAAAATATCAGTCATTTCGGACATATTTAGCCAGCTATGTCACAAATAAAATCCAAGCCCTCTTTTACTTCAACTGGGGTCATGTCATTCTATGCAAGCTAGGATCTCTATTCTCTACTCTACAGACCACCTTGCTAATCCACACATTGTTGCTTGGATCTCAGCCATACAGAAGTACAGTAGATGCAATGACTTGATACAAACCGAGAATGTCGGTTTTTCAAGTGCATCATGGCTTGAATCTTATATAGCAAGAGTTCTGAAGAGCAGAGTTTATTATTCAAGGAGTGATGAGAGTTAAGATTATAGTTGTATATGGCAACCTCAAGAACCCAGAGACAATTCAATTGAGCAAGAAGTTTACATAACTGGATGACACATCCTAATGCCATGATGGCGAACCTGTGGCACGTGGAGCCATATCGGTGGGCACGCAAGCTCAGGTCCAGCTGATTTTCGGGCCTTCTGGGCCCACTGGGAGTCAGGAAAAAGCCTGTTTTCAGCCTCTGGAAGGGGTGGGGAAGGCCTGTTTTTTGCTCTCTCCAAGCTCCAGAGCCTTTCTAGGAGCCTGGGGAGGGCAAAAAAAGCCTTCCACCCACCCCCGGAGGTCCTCCAGAGGCTGGAAATGTTCCATTTGCAGACTTCTGGTTGAACCAGATGTTCCATTTTTTTGCTCTCCCCAGGCTTCAGAGCCTTTCTAGGAGCCTGGGGAGGGCAAAAACGGCCTTCCCCCGGAGGCCCCTCGGAGGCCATAAATGGCCCATTTCCCAATGGAACTTCGGGTTCAACCGGAAGTGGGCAAACAGAACATTTCCAGCCTTCAGAGGACCTCCAGGTGGGGAAGGCCATTTTCGCCCTCCCCAGGCTCCTAGAAAGGCTCTGAAGCCTGGGGAGAGCGAGCGGGGGAGGGTCACGCGCGCATGGGAGGGGGGGCGCATGGAATTATGGGTATGGGCACGCACACACACAACCCCCCACAACCCCCGCTTTTGGCATGCGAACCAAAAAAGGTTCACCATCACTGTCCTAATGCATGAAGATTAGAAAATGACATCCAATATTCTTACCAAGGAACCTGACAGTCCTGCGCACCAGTGGGTTTATATAGCAACAGTCTCCAGTTAATATTGTTTTTTCTTGGTTTTCAAAATCCCGTGTGGCCATCTGTAAGCAAAACACTGCAGTTTCCCCAACAATAATCTGGAAACAATGAAAAGAAAAGGAAGCATTAGATTCCATAAATACAAAGCGACACTACACTAAAGATACATTTAAATCCATCCACAGGGGAAAGATCCCATAAAGTTCATTTCATTTTCCAGAAAAAAAAATTAAAGCAAGACTAAAGCCTAACAACACCTTTAAAGGGTGCTGTGCACAAAACACAGACAAACTCTAATAATGAGATATTCAATTGTAAATTACTTTCTGGGCCCTTCTTTCTCGAATGGAGTTTTATGGAATTCTAGCATTTCATGATAGATTCTGGTTGGGAAAAGAAGTCTGAACTTTGCACATTGCATGCTGCCAGTTTTTACAGTGTTGGGGTTTTTTTAACACACTATAACTCACCTGCTGGCCTACTGCTTTGCTGTTGTAAATATTGTAACAAGGATTTTGTAGGTCAGAAATGAATTTTGGATAGATAATCCTTACTTAGTGACTGCAATGTTCAGTTATGACTATGCTAAAAAAGTAACTTTACAACCAATGGCTACATTTACAACCTTTGCAGCATCCCTCACTCACACGATTGTCTTTCTAGCCAGTATGGCTTTTCCTAGGCCTGATGTGTTACTGATGTGCCCCCTTGCAGAGTGGAGAAATTGGAGAGAAAGGGATTATAAGAGAGTAAGCAGGCACACAATGGGGAATACACATTGGAAGGAATGTGGTGGCACCAGCAGCCCCCTCCCCCTTGGGTTGATAGACCCAAGTGCATGAGATAAGCAGCCTGGAGTATTCCCCATTGTGTGCCTGCTTACTCTCTTATAATCCCTTTCTCTCCAATTTCAGTAAACAATACTGTCTTGTAATGCTATTTTCTCCAATTAATGTAAATACAAAGATTAATTTCCTTCTTGCTAATTATCTCAGCACAGGAGTAGCCATTCCAAAGGGCATGAGAGTGGGAAAAATGAAAGCACAGTCATGGTCATGTGATTCCCCACTTAGCGAATGTTTCAATTAGTGACAGAGTTGATCTCAACTATGATTGCTAAATGAGGACTACCTGTAATTTGTCATGCCCCTAGTTGATCAGTGATCCTCAGAAGATGAAGAAGACCAAAAGAAGAAAATTGGGAATAAAAATGTGCAATGCTCCAATTCCACTGAGGTGTTTTAGATGGTGGTGCAGGTTAGCAGCTGCATCTTTCCCTTGGATCACTCAGCTGTTGCAGGGAGGCTTCTGTTGCAGCTAATTGATTGTAGAAGAAGATGCAGCTGCTTCAGTAAGTCACTGCCAGATCTGTTTTCATGCTTGTGTGTATTTTGGAGCATCTCTTTTGAGGCAAAATGCGGATAGTCCCAGACCTAGCAACAGTGATGCAAGGGCATCAGATTCCACCACCCACGATTTTAGCCTCTGTGGCTAAAGCCACAGCAGGAAAGCAGAGGAATGTTCAGTTGCACAGAGGAGCAAGTGGCATAAGCATGTCTACTTAGGGGCAATGTGGTGCTGAAACCCAGGAATGAGCAGTGGCAACTGTGCTCAGGCAGGAACCCCAAGCCTCCTCTATTTAAGACCCCAGGTGAAGAAGGTAGCTCACTGCCAAAACAACTGATCCAACAACCCACCTTGCACTTTCCTTTGAACTCTTTAGTAGCTGGCTCTTGGTTATCTAGTCTTGCTGTGAAATGTCTTTGAATCCTTGCCCCTACTTTGCCCCATGAACTCCAGTTATAATAAGGACACACACTTCCCCTTGAACTAAAAGTGAATTTACATTTATGTCCATGTCTGCTGGGTTTGGAAGTCTCAAACTGTTAAACAACCAACTCCAGCTGGGATGGGGGAGAAGATTCAGTAAGTACTTTCTTGCTTTTGGTAAGGATGAGGAGCAACACCAAGAAAGCAAAGATAGCCTACATAAGCTCTGGGGTAGTAGGGGGGAAATCTAGAATTTTATATAAGGGCATGTAAAGAAAACAAAGGTATCCTCCATAAGCTATAGAAAAAGAAGCAAGAATTTAATATGAGGCCAATACCTTTCTCACATACAAGCTTCAAGTTCTCCAAGAACTTGAATACAGCTCACCTGTCTGGAACCCACACTGCATATCAGACATTAATACAATCGAGAGAGTCCAAAAATATTTCACAAGAAGAGTCCTCCATTCCTCTGCTCGCAATAAAATGCCTTATTCCACCAGACTTGAAATATTAGGATTAGACAATTTACAATTACGTCACCTCCGATCTGATCTAAATGTAGTTCATAAAATCATATATCAAAACGTCCTTCCTGTCAATTATTACTTCAGCTTCAACCGCAGCAATACACGAGCACGTAATAGATTCAAACTAAATGTAAACCGCTCCAAACTCGACTGCAGAAAATACGACTTCAGCAATAGAATGATCAATGCCTGGAATGCACTACCTGACTCTGTGGTTTCTTCCCCAAACCCCAAAAACTTTAACCTTAGACTGTCTACAGTCGACCTCTCCCCATTTCTAAGAGGTCTGTAAGGGGCGTGCATAAGCGCACCACTGTGCCTACCGTCCCTGTCCTACTGTCCTATTGTCCTCTTTTATCGGAACTTTTTACTTATGTTATGTTTATACAAACAACTACTATCCTGTACATGTTTGACAAATAAATAAATAAATAAATAAAAATAAATAAACTCCAGAGTTCTTCAGGAGGGAAGATGTAAACAGAGCTAATAAACAAAATAGTAAACAAATGGACAGACAGAGGGAAAGAACAACCACCAGGGTTTATGACTGTTCGCCTCCTCCACTTCGCCACTCCTGTTTTGTCCCCAGACTTCCGTCCCCAAACATTCAGGCGCTGCCTTTTCTCCTTGGCCCATTCGCCGAACGGACCAAAAAGCCCATTCACCCTGGCCTTTTGGCCGCACGGGACACTTTGCTGCCAGCCAATCACAGGGAGGGAGGGAGGGAGGGAGAGGGGGGGGAGAGAGAGAGAGCTACACTACCCACTCCTATGCAAACGTGCTGCAAACACAGCGGCAACAACGTGTGAAAACCCCTCCACCAGAGAGAGAGAGGGAGGAAGGCTACATACACACACACATGGGGGGGAGAAAGAGAGAGAGAGGGAAGAAGGCTACACACACACAGGGGAGGAAGAGAGGGGGGGAGGAAGGCTACACTACCCCCTCCCGTGCAAACGTGATGCAAACACAGATGCAGGAAGGAATGAAGAAGGGGGTGGGATTCTTGCTCCTCTGGCTGGCGGCAAAGTGTCCCGTGCGGCCAAAAGGCCAGGGTGAATGGGCTTTTTGGCCCGTTCGACGAATGGGCCAAGGAGAAAAGGCAGCGCCTGAATGATTGGGGACGGAAGTCTGGGGACAAAACAGGAGCGGCAAAGTGGAGGAGGCGAACAGTCCCATTCTGCAACTACCATCGAAGCCATCAAGTCTTCATTTAATTCTGCTCTTAAAAATTAATGTGGAAAAATATCATTAGATTCCACTTGTTGGTGAGATCATTTTTGAATGTCACCAGTATCTATCCCTTTTTTTTAAAGTGAAGAGGATGACAAAAGAACTAGGTGGGATTAGAGAGAAGACTGTGGATTGACCTGTTTTAGCTATTGGCCCTTTACAAATGCCATGGCAGGCTTGAGATGTCGGCCCAGAGTACAATTAATGACAGCCTCATTCACCATGGATCTGTTACAGAAGAGGATATCATTGGCAAAACGCTGTATGGGGGCCCACCATAACAATTACACCAGTATCCCTGAGGGAAGTAATGGTAGCTGGTATTCTTACCTAGTGCTAGAAAACTACTGGAATAAAAGAAGAAAGGAATAACGTTCCCCTATTTTTGAAACCATGTAATTAATCTGTTTCTTAGAACTTTATCTATCACACGCCAGTGTAATTATGTTTTAGACCCTCAGACATTGGTAGAGAAATTTGAGAACTGTAGTTAGATATAGTTTAAGATTTTTTTTTATAGCATGTTAGTATAATGGGAATAATGCAACACAGAACATGATTAAAATAGAAGAATGTGGCAATAAAACTTAATAGAGTAATACAGGCAAATGAATAAAAGCAATAAAATATGTACCACACTGTATTTACAAGTGAAAGCTTTTTTTAAAAAAACTAGCAGCTTAAAGAGATTTATAAAGGAAATTATTCTGAGGATACAGACAGTGGCAGTAAAGTATTTGTCAACCAGATGCCCTCTAGAAAGATTGGCAGCAGTGGTGGGAATATGCAATTTATAATCCAACAGATTCAGAAGGAATCTCTTTCAGGAATGTTAGGTCTACGGCAGGGGTGGGTTCTAACTTACCTTGCTGCCGGTTCGCTTCCTCCCGCGCCGCGTGGGTGCGCCGCGTGGGTGCGCATGCGCAGTGCAAAAAAATCTGAAAAAATCCCTCCCCCAAAAAAGCCAAAAACAAGATGGTGACACATGCACAATGCTGGAAACTCGGCTTCTGCGCATGCGTAGAAGAAAAAAATCCTGGGAAAAAATTCCCCCCAAAAAATTGGGGAAAAAATTCCCCCCAAAAAAGTTGGCAGCGCCCATGGACCAGCACCGACCGAACCGGTTTCGTGATGTCATCGTGACATCACCAGTGGTTTGTTACTGGTTCGGGCGAACTGGTCCGAACCGGGAGGAACCCACCTCTGGTCTACGGGCTGCATGTAGCCCACAGTTTTATGTGGCCCGCTGATTTTTTTTAAGTAATAAATTCACCACCACTTCAAAAGATTTTGCTGCCCAGTGCCCCCAAGCTTCATAATCATCACCAGCTCCAATGCTGCCTTTTCTCCACTAGTCAAAGAACAGCTGATCAGCATATTGCTTTTCAGCCTATGAGGATATTTAATTTATCAATATGACCCCTTTGCCTCTGTGCAGGCCTAGTCTAGAGTACTGCATATTTATAGAGGCTTTTATATTGGTTTTATATTCAAAGCACGCATACAACGGGGTGCTCTCAAATAACTAAACAGTTCTTTTTAAATGAAAGAACTAATGAAATTCTAACCTATAGTTTTCCTTCAATTTTCAGGTTTGGTTGATTTGTTTTTTTAAAAAATTCTGAATTAGATTCAGGTCATTTCTGCCTGTGCATGCATGCATGCATGGCTCCTTTGCTTCGCTGGCTCTTCCAATAGAAGCTTTCCCTGTGTTTACACATGATGTGCAGAGAACTGGAGCAAACTTTTGATGCAGTTGTGCCAAGCCTTCCAGACAACACAGCTGCCTTGGCATTCAGAGGAAAAGCCCGCATGCTTTGAAAAGGGCTAACAGATAGACAGCGGGATTATCACATATGTAAAACATCTTTACATTTATCGCACAGTGCTATAAGCTGCCCAGAAAGGACTGTGAACCTTGAGGCAATTATATGCTTTTCTAAGTAAGCTGAGCTATTCAAAATTAATATGCATACACACATATATACACACAAATAAAAATAAATAAATTGGTAGATATATGTTTCATTGACAGCAGAATATTTTAAATATTCTAATTCAGAATCCCAGTTATAGCCAGAAAAAAAAATCTAGAAGTAAATCCTCTCAATTCCTAACTAGTACACACTGTCGAACCTCAATGATTTGAAAGAAGTAGCTTCTATATCTGAAACCCTTTTATGAGAATAGGATTCAAACAAGGTATATAAGTTGAACTTGACCTGGAAGGAATGGTAAACAGAATGATTTGACAGTAACAGCGTTGTTTGCCAGTACTGGATTTTCATCAAGAACAATTGAAATGTTATTTATTTATGTGATATTTTGACTGAACCTTTCACATGACTATATACTGTGTTTCCCTGAAAATAAGAACCTGTCTTATATTTTTTCTGAACCCCGAAATAAGCGCTTGGCCTTATTTTGGGGGATGTCTTATTATTTTGGGGCGCGTGGAGCAAGACGGGGCTCCTCTTGCCGTCTTACCTGATTTCCAGCTCTGTCTCCCTAACCCTAACCAGAGGAAATGGCAGGGACCGGCTGTGCATGCGTTTAAATATTTTCAGGGAGGGCTTATTTTCGGAGGAAGGCTTATTTTGGGGGGGAGGGCTTATTTTGGGGGAAACACGGTAGTTCAGAGGTAAACATGCCCTCCATCAATACCACTCTGGTAAACAACACCATCAATACCAACTGGTAAACAACAAGCCCACCATCCAAATCCCCACAGCCTCCAGACACTGAGAAAGCACAAATGACACTACTTGACCAATCGGGGCAGAAAAGTATATTGATGATACCTCACCCTACAGCAGTGAACAATCTCACCAATAGTTCCATGCAGATGTTAAAGAAGAGTGGAGACGGAGTAGAGCCTGAGAATCTCAGAGAATATACCTGGCTCTCAAGCATTCTCCTTCAACATCATAAGCTGGAACCAACCTTGGAAGAAGAAGAACTGCAATACTGTATCTTCCTGTCTATCCATAAGTGGATCTAGAACAGGGATGTCAAACTTGCGTTGTCGCGTCATCACGTGACATATCACGACTTTTTCCCTTTGCTAAACCAGGGGTGAGTGTGACCAGCGCGTGACACATTCGGCCGGTGGGCCGCGAGTTTGACATCCCTGATCTAGACAGATACGATGATGAATCAAAATTTGTTGAGAGATTAAGAATGGTTGCACCACCACCCTGATCCCATCAGAGATTGTCCACAAGTGCAATCAATGGCCTTTTAGAACTTTAACTGTGCATCCTGACTGAAAGGTGTCTAGGTAATGTGGATGATTAACTGTAATATAAAATTTCCTTTTTCTGTATATGTTTGTTTCTGTAACTAGAGAATGAGAAAGGAGGATCAGATCTACCATACTATTTTCCTTTGTTCAGACATGGAGCCTATACATTTTACAAATAAACTGAAGACCTAAATTGAGATGAATATTCGTGTCAACAGCATCGCCGTCCATTAAACAGATCAAAGCAGAGTTATGGATCCGCACTAATTTTCAAGAATCAAAATGAGGCAATTAAAAAAAGTATTTCTGGTTCATATTAGCACATTTAAATTATAAATCTTACATTTAGCTCACTCTTGATTTCAAACACGTAACAGAGTTTACACAAAAATAAAATAATCAAATTGACAGATGATGCTCACATCCATCTTGCTCAGTGTGCCATCTGCAGAAATCAAACATTCTATCTTTATTTCTATTTTCTCCTTCCCTCTACCTATTCTGCAACCACCTATTTTGAATTGTTCTGAAATGCATCTTGATAATTTTATTTGTTTGGGTGAGCATCTGCAATTATATGGCTATTTAAAGCTCTTTTTCTGCCTATCAGCATTATTGATGTTTTACGAAAAACAGCAAAAATGGGCTCATAGTTCTGATTGTTCAAAATATGGGAAAATTCAGGATCAAGAAGAAACATCTTACTTTTGAAGAGGATAGAAAAAATATTTTTAAAAGACAGAAGAAGTGAAATCAATGATCCTGGGGATGGTTCCAATGTCACCAAAAATGTAGATAGTTCAGTCAACTATTATTATCTAGCTCCACGCGATAGTCCCTCCTTCATCATTAATAGCTGAGCTTCTGAAGTATCTTGACATAGAATAGAAGAGGCAGGCTGAACTCAACACCAGTGTTTGACACTGCATACATTTACATCCTTTCCACACTGGCATCATTTTTACTTCCTACTTCTCAGAAGCAATTTCAACAAACAATCTACCACTGACCTTGAAATGTCTGGTCACTCCTCTGTTGCTGCCAAAGTCACAATAGGGCTTTTGCAGAGATTGTGTAACTACTGATATTATTTTTGCTGCGCACCAACTTCATATATGTGAAAGGCAAAAGGAAGCAGTATGCTCCCTCCCATATTTGGGTATACCAGGGTGATTCGACTGAAAAAAAATATATAACCCTTCCCTGGTACAAGCTGATACAGGAGGAGAGCCTGTGGCTTAGAGGTTAAAGGTACTGCCTTATAGGCAGGCTGCCCAGGTTCAAATCCCAGTAAAGGTATGGCTAGCTGATGAGAGCTAAATAGCTTGAAATAGCTCTATACTAGTCTCCCTTCATTTTCATTATCAGTAAAAATGTGTTACATATACATACACATACATACATACATGCATACACACACACACACACACACACACACACAAACTATATTATATACTTTATATGCAGCCCAAGACAAATCCTCTTCACTCAATGTGGCCCAAGCAAGCCAAAGGTTGGACATGCCTGCTCTAAGTCACCAATGGTGTTAGACAGGGTTGTGTGTTTGAACCCACCCAGTTTATTGCCATGATGAATGATGCCTTTCATGGCAGTAATGCTGGACTCAAGTACAGAGTGGATGGGAAGTTATTCAACCTGAAGAGACCTAATGCTATTACCAAAGTGAAAAAAAAACCTGTTCTGAGAGACTTCCTCTTTGCCGATGACTGCGTCCTGAATGCTGGCTCAGAGCCAGAGAAGTAAACCAGTGTAGGCAAATTTCCTACAGTTTGTGGACAATTTCGGACTCAGCATCAGTATCAAAAGACCAAAGCCATGCACCTTCCTACTCCTCATGCACCATACACAGAACCTCAAAATCATGATTTTAAAAAAAGAAAATACAGGCAGTGGACCAGTTCAATTATTTTGGCAGCACCCTCTCTTTGAGTAGTGACCATGGATACAGAAGTCTACTGCAGAATAGCACAGACAAGTTCTGCTTTTGGTAGACTGCACTCCATTGTGTAGAACGTCAAGGATTACTGCAGAAGCAAAATTGAAGGGTATAGAGCTGTGATACTCACTACCCTTCTGTATGCCTGTAAAACATGGTCTGTGTATCAAAGGCAAGCAAGACACTTAACCATTTCCACATGGCTTGTCTTCACAGAATATTAGGTATCAAATGACTACGTAAAATATCAGACAATGAAGTTGTGTCTATAGCAAGCCTAACATCAATCCATAGATTGCTAATGAGAACACAGACCCATTGGGCAAGTAACACCATCCTTATGCTAGATAAGTGGATACTTAAGAAAATCCTTTTGGGGCAACTTTCTGCTGGAAAACACTCACATGAAAGGCCTTACAAAGTGAATTAACATACACCCAACTGCCTGAGTAATGCTGGCACAAAATCACTCTACCTGGCATGGCCTCATTGATAAAGGCTGCCAAGCTTATAAAGTAAGGCCCATTGCAGAAGCACAGTATAAGGATGAGCTGCACAAGTCTAGAGCCATTTGTGCAACAAATGCAGTGTCTACACATTTTGCCCAAAATGTGCCAGGACAGTCATCTTGGGAAACTCCACATTTACTTTCAGTGTGATTAATGGTGTTGAGGTCTTCATTGGGGATGATGATGAATAAACATGACATACAGCCATCTAGCAAGCTCCATTCTATCAAGGAATCCCCAAGCCGGTTGGAAAAAAATCATGTTTTGAAGGCCTTCTGGTGGACCATCTGCGCAGACAGGACCCAACTTCGCTTCTTCACTTGTCCCCTGCAGTGCACTTATTTACATTTGATTTATAATTTTAACTGACTTCACCTGGGCCAGACAGGGACAGCCAAAAGGCCGGATATGGTCCAAGGGCAATAAAATGTCCAGGTCTGTGATAGGACAAGTAAATGTAACTTGGTCCCATGGCATGTAAGACTGTACAGGCCATAACACCTTGAATTGAACCTACAAGCATACTGGCAACCTTAGTGGAACAAAGGTTGTCACACACATATAAAACAACAGGCATACATGATTGCCGGCACTGCTGCATTTTGCACCAGCTGAAGTTTCTGGACACTCTTCAAGGACAGCTTCATGTTCAGTGTGTTACAATAGGACATCTGAGGTGATTAGGGTACAAGTGACTAAGAGTGGAAGGAATACTTTCTAGGAATACACTGAAGACTTGATCTCTGCATAACCAAGAGGAGTAAAGAGAAGTTTGCCCCTTCTGGTTACTCCTGCCACCTCAAAGAAATCCACTTTAAAACATTGACAGATATTGATTGGAAGAAAAACCCACCATAGCATATACCATGGCTGCTTACGTTCTTGCAAATGAGAAATAAGCTTTCTGTAAAATGAAACTGATTTGTGAGGTGAGAACACTGGGAAGTTAGCAAAGTAACAAAACAACTGTCAATGGCAATTCCAAGTGCATTATGCTGAACGTTCGCTTGAGGCCATTTCTGTGGCACTTCCTTGTTCATCCTCCCGTGCTGCTTTGAACAAATGCTTAATTTCCTCATAAGCAGTCCTTTCCCTCCTACTGAGGGAAAAGAACACAACATCTTTGCTGGTAAATTTAACTAGTTATGTTATTGATTAGAATACACACTAAGACTGAAAGTAGAATTTGTTTCAAACAGCCTGAAACTGGGAACTATTCCATTTTGGGGTAAAACATGTTAGATTGCAGGCAGAAAAGGCATGATCTACTATGCTTCTATCAACATTTGCACACTTTAAGATTTGTTCATTCCCCCCCCCCCTTTAGAAAACACCACACACTAATCCACCTACTTGCGCTAATTCTTGCTTCTCCAGCTTGCAGTTTGACATCTTAATTTTCAGACCCATTTTCCTCACTGCATCAAACTAGTATTTGCTGCAAATCATTCAGATTCTCAGACAACAACTTGGCAGTGTCTGAATTAAAAATATATGCACATTATTGGTTCCACACTTCTATCACCAACAGAAGCTTTCCTTCTACATTTATCTATAAATAATACTGACAACTAGAAGGATATTGTTCAGGGATGGATTCCTCCTGGTTCGGACCGGTTCGCCCAAACCGGTAGCGACTCACTGGTGACGTCACGATGATGTCACCGACCCGGTTTGGTCAGTGCCGGTCTGTGGGCGTCGCCATCTCTTTTTGGGGGGAATTTTTTTTTCTTCTGAGTTTCTGGCACTCTGCATGCGGTCACCATCTTGTTTTTAGCTTTTTTATTTATTTATTTTTGATTTTTCAGCACTGCGCATGCGCGCACCCATGAGGCGCGCCCATGCGGCATGGGAGGAAGCAATCCGGCAGCGAGGTAAGTTAGAACCCACCCTTGATATTGTTATCCATCTTTATCTAGCTTTCTGCTTGTTGTTGAACCATTTTCAACATTTTGCTTTCCAGAGAGTCTCATGCACACTTTATTCTGTTCTTATTATAACCAGCAAACAACCTTCAGCTCCGTATTTCTGCACAAACTTCCATATTTCAGGTCTATTCATTTAATCATATGCCTTCACTAAATCAACAAGCACACAATGAATTTTCTCTCATTCAGACTGTTGGGCTAAACTGAAGTACTCCTTAATTGGAAATAGCATGAGCATTATATTTTTCATGGCTTGTATTATGCTGGTCACGTTTCACCATCAACCAATTCCTGCTTTTATCCTAAAATCCCTACATCCTGTCAAAATCTAATTAAATTTTGGAACATAACTGGATAGAGGGAAATCAAGGCAAGAAGTCTACAGTACTTGTGTATCACTGAATATTTCTCCCAGAAAAAATAACTCTGCAATTTATTTTTGTGTGTACAATATGAACAAGATTTTCAGCTTTCTATGAAAATATTTGGATATTAAGATCTTTCAAGCCTTTTGGGAGTGTAGCAAAGAATCTTTAACAAACAGAAATGACACAAATAAATTTCACAAGGTCAAAATATAAACATTATGCAATTCACAGGCAGCTAATATGCGGACAGCAAAAACTATTTATGTTAAAAAGATACTACCTCACAGGTACTATCATTTTGGGCCAATAACTAATTTCTCTGTCTCTGTGCAAATCTAGGAGTTTGCTCATGCTATTTAAAATCAACCTTGGTACCAGAGAAAGCAGATCATTTCATATTCCCTTCACTACTTAGTCCTGTAAATTTAATTCTAGACTGTAGATTTTGATGAGTTGCAACAGTGAGCATAAAAATTTACAGAATGTAAAGTCAAACAAGTCTACTATAGCAATTCACAAGGTATCTGATAGCACAAATGTAACTGGCATCAGAGTTAGATACCATCATGCTCATAAAACTGCACATTTCCACTGCATTATTAAAATATGGTGACTGTATTACATGATACCTGCCATTATCTAACATTCATACGTAGAAGATGATGTACAGTATAATGTATTGGATGGATGGCATAAAATTGCACTGTTGCACAAAATTTCCTTCAAGACATCCTCAATTTAATTAATCTCCTTCTTACAGACAGCTCTCATACTATCTTTTGTAGTCAAATATAAATGAATTAATACCGAATTAAGAGTCTGCTAATTGCACAACATAACAAATCACATTATAACTGCATTTCAAATTTTTAACAAAATCCCCACTCTTGCTTCATCAGTAATTTCTCAACAGCAATCAATTTTTTTTTTAAAAAAAGGAAAA
This sequence comes from Diadophis punctatus similis, assembly GCA_023053685.1. NCBI lineage: Eukaryota > Metazoa > Chordata > Lepidosauria > Squamata > Dipsadidae > Diadophis > Diadophis punctatus. The sequence continues at coordinate 5,873,250 of JALIGW010000035.1, read as the reverse complement.
TGGAATTTTTAACGTTTAGTGATGATGGAAAAATATGAGTGCTACTTAACAATGCTTTGGTGCTTATTTTTGTGACATTAAAACAAGGTGTAATAAATTAGCATAAAACGCTGTAAAACTCGTTTTACAGCTGCTTTATTAAAATTAATATAAAGTACACTAGTCATTCTATTGCTTCCTTGATCTACTTCTAAGAATAAATCTGACAAATGATATCAGATTTCTGGCAGATTAATCAAGTAGATTTTATGAAAATACAATTACTACATTTAATACAAGTTCTTTTTAACATTTTACAGGGCTGAGAATCACAAAAGTTTCCTTTGTGATTACATAAAAATACATCATGTGCTGTATTCATTGATTTAAAACACATACACATCAGCCCTCACTTTATAGTAATAATATCGGATTCAGTGAAGCCCAATTATATCAGACTTCGATTACATTGTGCATGGTGGACCGAATTCTGCTGTGATATATAACATTTGTAGAAAGCCATAACTCAAATGACATAAAATAATGCAAATGGTGTGATTTGCATAGTCTGCATGATAACCCAAACATGCCAATTAAGTAAATCCCTATTTAATGATTCATTGGTTAAAGAGAGGCTTCCCTGTTAATGCCGAACAGTCCTAATAGCCTAATACAGTATGCTATATTGTCTTGTATAAGTTATTTCATAATTAACACAAACCACTGTGAGGGAGTAAATGGCAACTTCAATATTTCTAAGCCTTATAGGAAAAGAGAAAATAGTTGATAGCATGTAAAAAAGAATCCTCCAAATTTTAATTTTCCATTTGAAAAAAGAAATTGTTTGGTTGACGTTTCAGGAAAAAGATGTCGGAATTCAGGAATTCCCTTCCCAATCTTTCTCATCCTTTTTTTGAATCTCCATTTAATCTAATCCGAAACATAAATTATATTTAGCAATAAAACAGAGCTGATGAGTGAGTAGAAAATGTTGCAGAGTATGGCTTCTCCAACTCAAGAAATTCAGAGCATCTCCTCTAGAGCTATTGAAGCTTTAGTCTTCATGAGGCAGTGTTATCTAGGGTAGGGGTCTACAATCCCAAATCCGTGGACCAGTGGCAGCAACTGGTCCACGCAAACAAGCAAAGCCACATCCGCGAGATGCAGGCAGCATGCAAAACCACGTCTCCTTCAGTCCGCAGAAAAACCTTTATCCATGGAACCAGTCCCTGGTACCCAAAAGGTTGGGGGCCACTGATCTACAGCCCTCCTACAAGCATGCCTTCATATTCAAACAGGGATTAAACATCACAAAAACAGTTTGCAGTCATCAATTTTTTTTAAACAAGTCCAAGTTAAAAGTTGTTATTCTCCACTATGATAATTTAGTCATTCCTGATAATTCTTATCTTATTGGCATTATATAAATCTAACCCTTCTTAGCATATGTACTATCACTTTTTTTTAATAAATAATAAAATAAGTATTTGGTGACCACACACATGAATTCCTAGTATCCATTCATCCATAGTTCCAGTCGAACAAGATGCTTATGTACTGATTCCATCTGCTCTTTAGACTTCATGTTGTATTGTGGAATGATTCAATTGCATCATTAATAATAATGGAAGTCCCAGTTTACTGCCCACAGCATTGTGATTTGTAACATATGGGCCTGTTCAGAATAGGACATCTTGACTATTGCATTTTAAGAATTGTCATTGACTTTTTTAGTTATGGGGATGACACCAATCAGTTGCAACAAACTCAGTATGCCCGGAAGGAAACGCCGGACATTTTTATACTTCTTCCATTGCACAGGCATTGTCTATGATTAGAAACACACAAAAAATACCCATCAACCATGTTTCACTGTGAACAGTCTGGAACATCCATCAGCTCTCCTTAAACAAGCTCAACTATCATTACATCTTGCAAAGCTGAATGCCAAGACAAACAGATGGAAACTCATTACTTTTTTTCCCATTGACATATGCTTACCCATCATTTCACTGCATAAAAATAATACACATGTGTTTCTCTGTTTTCAAGGAACAGAGTCCTTTGTATTTCATCTATAAAAAGACATTTCACTGGTTACATCATGTGGCCCGTTCACAAACATAACCATGAAACACCATAGCTACTGCATAGAGCGGGTCTATTAACAACATGCCATAGCCAACTCGCTGCAGCCAACTCGCCACGGGGCAACTTGCCACGGGACAACTCTGCACAGCCAACTCGCCATGGGTGGGACAAGAGTTACACTAATATCAATGAAATGGTGGAATAGAATCATTAAAGAAAGGATGCAAAAGGAGGGACAGAATGAAATGTGAATGACAAAAATTAAAATATTTTTTTTCATTTATTTTAAATGATTACATTGAATTGTTAAATTATTCTGCGGTGAGTTGTCTTGCGATGAGAGTTGTCCGTGATGAGTTCTCCCACAGCGAGTTGGCTGTGGAAAATTGCCCATGGCAAGTTGGCTGTAGCGAATTGGCTGTGACTAATTCCAGCAAAAGAGCAGCTAGGATCTACAAAGTTTCAATTCCCAGTGAAAGGTTTTGCCTTAGGTTTTGCTTTCCTCTGAAAATAGTGTGAATCCCAGATATCCCTAAGTATATTTTTTATGAAGACCACATATACATTTCCATTGTTTTTATATACCAGAGTCTCCCAAAAGATTCACAGGAGAATCTTCACTGTTTCATTATGTATACAAGTTGTCACTTCTATGGAGACCTTCATCTATATTATTTATGAATTTCTGATGCACAAGAATCACCAACTGGCTTTATTGCTATGTCTTCAAGTCTTTATTATGCCGGTAAAAGGGGTCAAACTTCAGATTATTGCTGAGCCTCAATTTCGTATCTATTGGAATCCAAACAATGAAGGCAATGGTTTCTGGGTCATAGTAACATTGATTGTTTCCAAAGACTTCTCTCTAAAGCTTTTCTGTAAAGTTACCATATTGGTTTAATGCCTACTTTATGTTCTAAATGGCTTTTATGTGAGCTACAAATCTTCCTTCTTTTCCATTGTTGAGTGCATTGATAAAAAGTGTTTTAAATATGCCTAGCTATTTCTGAGGTCACAAAGGGTTTGTGTTAAATTTGCAATTCTTGTCATGCATCTTTCTTCCCAGGAATTCATGGGCTCTCTTGCATCATTGTATAGAATTCTACTTCTTTGTCTATCAGAGCCATTTTTAATACGAATTTGAATGAAAAATAGTTTTAAATCAGTGAATTCCTAAAACAAATATGGCACCAGAGAGAATGGTGAGAATCACAAGATTTCACAGATCTGGTCATTGGGAAACATTTCACTAGCTAATCTAACGGTCAATATATTGCTAATATATAATGGAGAAAATAATCTACTGACATCAATGACATTTAAGTGATATTCAGAGCTTTTCTAGATAGCTTTATTTTATTTTATTTTATTTACTTTATTTTATTTTATTTTATTATTTTATTTTATTGTATTGTATTATTATATTTTAATATTTTAATATTTTAATATTTTTATTTTATTTTATTTATTTATTTATTTTATTTATTTTATTTATTTTATTTATTTTATTTATTTTATTTATTTTATTTTATTTATTTTATTTATTTTATTATTTATTTATTCATATTATAAATAGATAAATAGATAAATAAATAAATACTTTGCTGTGGATATCAGCTGTACTATTCGAGATCATGTGACTAAATAGTTAAATTTTAAAAAGGGCAAACAAAAATATTCTCTTTGTGTCAGAGAAAAGTAGGTTTGAACCCAGCTGACGTACTTCCCTATGTCACTTTTTCGTTTTTCTTCTTGTGTGAAAAACATCCAGTGGTATATAAGTATCTTCTTGTCGGCTGAAATGGCTCTGCCTAGGCCTAACTGCAATACTAGATAATGTAACATCTTTATAAGGTATCACTATTTATCTTAATTTGTTTTGTTTTTTAAGAATACAAAATACAAAAACTGGAAAATACAAGTTTGACAAAATAGGCAGTTGGGCCACGAAATAATATGTTCCACAAGCTGGCTGGCAAAAACCAAGAGAGACTATGTTCTTCCAGGAGAGTGGAGAATATATGGTCATTCCCATATATCACCACAGACTAAATGAACCACCTAATATTAAAATAATTAAAAACAGAATCCATTGATCTTGTTTGTTGAACGCTGACTTGGAAGCTTACAAATGGCAATCACATGACTGTGGATCACTGCAACAGTGTGAAGTTCAAGGGCTGTTTGTAAAGTTGCTTTTTCAGCGCCATCTTAACTTCAGTTGCTGAACAAGGGAGTCATTAACCAAGGACTACTGTGGTTTATACAGATTAAGCTCTGTCAACACTTGAATACATAGGCAGGGCAGAACGGAGCCAAACCAATGGACACAATTTCACCCTCCTTCCATAGATATGTCAGAAATTGATCGTTAGAGCAGGGGAAATAACTGAACAGAACTCTTACCATGTTGCTTCTGTGTATTGTTTTATTAATAATAAAAATATTACTTTTGCTAGGTGGAAAGGAGATTACGTGGGTTATGGATTATACTTTGTGATTATTAAAAGTAACTAAGTTTAAGAATGAACTTCAAATAGACACTAAAAATTAAAAAAACAAAACACCGATCAGACTGATGGGTTTAGGAATATTTGGTGGCAGGCATCTTATTTACTTCTGTAACTACCCAAAAAAAAATTCTTCCATTTTTAGTTTACAAAAAAAGTTGCCCAAGCAGTTTACCATCTTTACCAGCAAACAAAACTAAGAAAATGTTTGTTTTAAAAAATATTGACTACTGATTTATAGAGCAACAAGCACAAAATTTCATTCTAAATTACCAAAAGACAATAGAATTGGATGAGTCGTGTCCTATTAAATGACAAGCTGTCCAACCAGCTCTCAAAACTGCTCAGTGATGAGGAAAAAGCCCCAGAAAGGAATGATTAACCAATTCATGATGCAGGTTTCAACACAAGTGGCCATGCATCCAGAAATGAGCAGGTTTTATTATTGCTTCAGATTATAAACAGAATTCCTGATGTTAATAAATTTATAATAAAATGAATTATGAAACATAGATCTGTTGTGTGCACTGAAGGATGGATTTTCTTTGGTTAGCCATGCCCTACAAGTTTTGAATTCCACAGAGAATGCATTGTATTGCCTGCCATGAAAGCAGGTCAAAAAACCATAACTCGGGTAAAATAAAACCATGCTCTGCATACAAAAGATCCTAGATTTTCTAGCTGTAGAATCCAAGAAAGCTACTGCTATCCTGAATTATAAACTAAGGATACAGGCTGGGTCCTTAAAACATGCTAAGCTAAAATGTACTTTGTTCATTTAGTGGAGCTTATAACAATAATCTGCAAAACACAATTTTCTATACGCACATCTTGGTTAAGATTTATTGATTGACATTCAATTTATGCAGCCACCCATCTTGCAATTACCAACTCAAAGTGGACAAGGAAAGATTAAAAACCAAGAGAGCAAGAAGAAACAATTAACAGACAGCAATACCACTATAATACACAGCTAGGAAAGGGAATGGGCAAAACATCAATTAGAATCACTCTACACTTTCTTCTCACATGTAAAGAAGACTGTGTGGCTATGCACATGTTCTGAAATAATTCTTAGAATTCTATTTTAATTATCACTTCTACTACCGCTAAAGAAAAATATGGAGTTACTTGATTATTTCAAAATGAAGTCATGATTTGGAAAAAGTTGCTGGTATTATGGATGACTTCCTAAACCTGATGGTCCCACAGTGACAGACATCATGGTAACATGACAAAAGTACATTAAGGGATAGTATCATAATTCATAATTCATCACTTGCTCATCCCTAAGTTCTCCTATAGACACCTATGACCAGTGTTTCTCAACCTTGGCAACTTAGACTTCAACTCCCAGAATTTGAGCTCGGAAATGCTGTCTGGGGAATTCTGGGAACTGAAGTCCATGTATCTTCAAGTTGCCAAGGTTGAAAAATATTGCCCATAATAATATTGACTATTATTTACAGGTTCCAGAGTTAGTGCCTCTTTTCAGAAAAAACATGGCCAGGTACCAACAATACAGGTAACTCTCGATTACAACGGTTGACATAGTGACCATTCGAAGTTACAACGGCACTGAAAAAAGTGACTTTTTCATACTTGCGACTGGTCATGTGATCAAAATTCGGATGCTTGACAACTGGTGCATATTTATGACAGCTGCAGTGCCATGTAAGTCGCCTTCTGCAACCTTCTGACAAAAAAAGTCAATGGAGAAGCCAGATTCACTTAACAACTGGGTTACTAGCTTAACAACTGCAGTGATTCACAACTGTGGCAAGAAAGTTCGTACAATGGGGTAAAATTCACTTAACAGCTATCTCACTTAGTAACAGAAATTTTGGACTCAATAGTAGTCATAAGTCGAGGATTACCTGTATGTATCTCGGGGTGGCTGGTGTTATCAGCTAAGAATGGAATAATTTCATGTCCTCTTTTCCCCTCTCGCGAAATTTCTTTATAAACACCACCAAAGGCTAAGTACTGTACTAAAATTTAAGTTCAGAGATTCTGTCCAATCTTCTTAAAGGTAAGTGGATTCAGGAACATGAGCGGTTGGAATTAATTTCCCAGACTTCCAAACAGAGAATGAATGTTTAGTTTTCTACAAAAGATCAATCATTTCCCATCCTAAGTATGAGCTGGATTTATTAGTTAATTATTTCAGTTAATTAGGCTGTGCTGCTTCCTACCATTATTAACTTTATCAATCCATTCTTTTTTCTTTTCTTCTTTTGAGGGAGTGAGGTCATCTTACGTCTATTCAATTAACACAGCTGCTGTTTTGAATCATGCTAGGGTAGGCAATGCAGGAAGAAATCAATTGCAATTCAAAGTGCTAATTTGGACTTATAAAGCATTACATGGCCTGGTTCCCAAGTACTTGCCAAACCATTTACTCTAACCAATCATAATCTATCTAAGCAGGTTGTGCTTGGAAAAACTGCTTGGGGTACCCCACTTCTATGAGTGAGCAGAACTAAGGTCTGTTTTCTATTACATCACAGAATAGCCTCCCTCTAGATCAGGGGTGAAATGCTCCCGGTTCGCTTTTACCTGTTGGTCGTCGGAGAGCCGATCTAAGCACCCCACATGCTGGATCCAGCCCATGAGTTTGATCTAGAGCAAGGGTGAAATGCTCCCGGTTCGCTTTTACCTGTCGGCCGTCGGAGAGCCGATCACGAAGGCAGCGCGATGCTCCGCCCACCCGCTGGGACACCGCCATTTGAGTTCTTTTACCCTCTGTGCATGCGCAAAGCGTTCTGTGCATGCGCAGAGGGTACAAGAACTCAAACGGCAGTGTCCCGACGGGTAGGCGGAGCGTCGCACTGCCTTCGCGATCAGCTCTCCGACGACCAACAGGTAATAGCAATAGCACTTTACTTATATACCGCTTCATAGTGCTTTACAGCACTCTCTAAGCGGTTTACAGAGTTCAGCATATTGCCCCCAACAATCTGGGTCCTCATTTTACCGACCTTGGAAGGATGGAAGGCTGAGTCAACCTTGAGCCTAGTGAGATTTGAACAGCTGAACAGCTGAACTGCTGAACTAGCAGCTGAACTGCTGAACTAGCAATCAGCTGAAGGTCGCAATGCTGATTTTAACCACTGCGCTATCTCAGGTAAAAGCGAACCGGGAGCATTTCACCTTTGCTCTAGATCAAACTCATGGGCCGGATCCAGCATGTGGGGTGCTTAGATCTGGCCCATGGGGCCGCCCTGGAAATAGCAAAGGATCGACCCACGGTGCCTCTGCCAAGAAAATGGAGCTTGGGAGGGCAGCTGGCAGAGGGTTGCAGGAAGCCATCAAAGCTGAAAATGGAGCTCGGGGGCCCATTTTCTGTGGCAGAGTGCTCGAGCCACCACAGGCAACCCCGACATGAGTGACGTCGAGCTGGCCATGCCCACCCTGGCCATGCCCCCCCTGCCACCACCCCAAGGTCAAATACAACCCTGATGCGGCCCTCAATGAAATCAAGTTTGACACCCTTGCTCTGGATCAACGGTGTCCAACTTTACTTAGCAACTTTAAGACTTGTAGACTTCAACTCCTAGAATTCCCCAGTCAGCAAAGCTGAAGTTGAAGACTACAAGTCTTAAAAGTTAACTAGTCTGGACACTTCTGATCGAGATTTTAGGCCAGTGATGGCTTTTTTGGCTTGGATGCCCAAAAGGGTGCGCGTGCGCACGATAGCGTGCACGCACGTGCCCACATCCATAATGCAATGTCCTCCCCTGCACATGCGCACAACCCCTGAGCTTTGCCCCCACACATGCGCATAGGCCTCACTGAAGCCTCCGGACTTCCGGTAGGCCGGTTGGGCTGTTTTCCGTTCTCCCCAGGGTTCAGAAAAGCCTAAAGCCTGGGGACAGCAAAAAATGGCCCAACGGGCCAACCAGAAGTTTGTTTCTGAACTTCTGGTTGGCCCGTTGGGCCATTTTTCGTTGTCCCCAGGCTTCAGGAACAGTTCCTAAAGCTTGGGGAGAGCGAAAAATGTCCGAAAAGAAGGCCGAAAATCAGCTGGCCAGTGCGCACATGCGAGCTGGAGCTGACATAGGGCAATGCCTCATGTACCCTCAGATATGGCTCCGCGTACCACCTGTGGCACATGTGCTATAGCTTTGCCATCACTGCATTAGGCTGACCTCCTTTGTAACAGCTTTTAAAAATCAAAGGGAGGGATTTTGATTCTCTACTGTAGCTGCTTGAAAGGGTCTTCATCTATCATTAGGCATTACGATTATTGTCTTTTTTTCTTGAGGTTCTTTTTTTTACCTTTTATGCTAATTTTAGTTACTGTAACTTGCAGAGAACTCAAGTCCGAAGGACTATATCGACTGTCCCTCCTTGGTTCTTGAGGGGAAAAAATTAACTCCCTCAGAACGGGTTCGCAATTTGGGAGTCCTCCTAGATCCACAGCTAAAATTAGACCAACACCTTGCAGCTGTGACTAGGGGGGCCTTTGCACAGGTTCACCTGGTGCACCAATTGCGACCATACTTGGAGAAGGAGGCTCTACTCACGGTCACTCATGCCCTTGTCACCTCTCGTTTGGACTACTGCAATGCGCTCTACATGGGGCTGCCCTTGAAGAGTATTCGGAGACTTCAACTGGTACAAAATGCAGCTGCACGTGCTGTGGTGGGTGTTTCAAGGTACACCCACATGACACCTATATTCCGCCAGCTGCATTGGTTGCCCATTGGTCTCCGGGTGCAATTCAAGGTGCTGATCATCATCTTTAAAGCCCTACATGGCTTAGGACCAGGCTATCTTCGGGACCGCATTCTGCCTCATTCTTCCCTTCGACCGGTTAGGTTCCACAGAGTGGGTCTCCTCCAGGTCCCGTCAGCCAAACAGTGCCAACTGGCAGGGCCGAGGGGGAGGGCCTTCTCTGTAGGGGCCCCTGCTCTCTGGAACCAACTTCCCCCAGAGATCCGAACCATCCCCACCTTGCTGGCCTTCCGAAAAGCCATTAAAACATGGCTCTTCCGGCAGGCGGGGTTTTGAGACAACTTTATATCTGATGTCTCCCCCATGTATGTATGTTGTTTATATGTTTTTTAAATTGTTTTTAAACTGTCTTTTTTAATGATTTGTTTGGAGTTTTTATAAAATGTTGTACGCCGCCCTGAGTCCTGAGGGAGTAGGGCGGCATAGAAAAACTACCAAATAAATAAATAAAATAAACTCAAAAGATTCAGTAAGGTTCAAAACAAACAAAACAATAAAACAAATTCCACCTGTTTAAAGAATTGAAATGAGGTTCAGAGGCGAGTTATAACACTTTCCTCTGCAACAACATCTTTATAAAAACAGTCCCAATATGAAAGTTAGAATTAATCTTTGGCAGATTTCTATCCTTCCCCTCTCTTCTATCCTTCCCCATCATGTTAATAAAAGTCTCTGCAATAGCAAATGCTGTGCATTGATTAAGGGACATGGCCTGAATACAACTCTATTTTTCAACTGAGGCGATGAGCCAAATGCTACTAGAAATTGCACCTTTGTGCAGATTGAGTCTACTGAATCAATTCTTAAACATCTGAGTATCAAAGACCGTTTTACAGGAAGCGAACAAGAAACATGAGAATGCTATCAATAGAAGATATTCAAAATAATGTCTCTATGATGTTAGAATCAGGCACTGTTTTTATTTATAATAAACTTTTATTTACAGAGAGTGACAGGATAGGAATTTTTCCTATCAGAGGCGATCTATGGATCTTGCTTCCTTGAAGTCATTCGTATATAGAAAATAAAACCGAGATTCAAATCTAATTAACAAAATATTTATTTCAGTACAAAAATAATAAAAATAAACCCTTAATAAGCTACATCTTTTCAGCTAATGGATTCACGTCTGCCTTAGCAGGCACGGAAAGAAGAAAAGGAAGTGGGAGTTGACAAAAACTCCTGGAATGCACGCATGCGTAGTAAAACATATCACATGTCTGCTTGATTATAAATACAATAAACCTTAGGAAACAGTAGAGGTGCACAACTGGCAGTTATTCACATCGTGACAGAGAGCCTGGTTTATTGTGGCATAAACTCTCGAAAATTGTTACTTGGAAAAAACAAGGTTACAACAAATGATTTCAGCTGAAATTAAGAAAATATCTCATTCACTGATCCACTCCCCTACATGCGAAGTCATGCAGCCAGTTACCTATGTGAGGTATCTCTGCATCAGAAGGAAGTTCTTTGCATGCAACTCAGTTCTCTTCACACTGGTTTGCCGATGTTAACAAAAGCAGATGGCCATTTATGTAGAAACCTGATGGCATGCAGAAGTGGTTCCCTTGACAGGAGAATGGAGTTGCAGACTCCAACAAAATAATGAGGCAGGAAGATTTAAGGAGATCTGTGCTTTCTCTCTTCTCATTTCATTTTAGATAAGGATACCTGCATGCTGTGAGGATAGAAAAATCTGTCTTCCCATAGGGAAGACCAGAAATGATGGCAGAAAAAGTATACCTAACTAATAATTTATGTCTCTTGTCTGGATGGTGTAAGATAAGACCATAGCATAGCCTCTAAAATGTTTTAATCAATACGATCTTTCAGGAATTGGTATATAACGAAAGGATAATAACTCATCACCTCACACACATCTCATATATTTAAACATTCCACAGCAAAAATACATCAGTTACACTCAATTGTTTACACTGAGACTTTTATCTATCAAGATTCTCAGTAGTCATCCTGGTTATGGTTGTCCCAAAGGTGCTTTTTTCAAGAGGCAACTGGACTTTCTGGTTTTTCTTTGAAGACGTTTCGCTTCTCATCCAAGAAGCTTCTTCAGCTCTGAAGAAGCTGAAGAAGCTTTTTGGATGAGAAGCGAAACGTCTTCAAAGAAAAACCAGAAAGTCCAGTTGCCTCTTGAAAAAAGCACTTTTGGGACTGAGACTTTTTACGTCACTTATAGCAGATATGTAGCAGATATCAAGAAAAAAACTCTTTCTGTTGTTAGACTATTTTTACTTGATCTAATATTTCAAAGGCAATGTGGAATGCATACATATTTCTTCACCAGAAATGCTGCGTTATTATTAAAAGCATTAGAATAACATTCAGTTGTTGCAAAGAAAGGTTTTTTGAAAAAAATTCTGCTTCATTATGATTCAAATTCTGATCTTGGGATAATGCTGCAGGAATATTTAGGGGAAACTGGGATTTCCAGTAGCATGTGTATGCAATGATGCATTTGGTGTCACAGGATGAGATGTAAACTAGACATTTTGTGTGGGATACGATGGAACTTTTCCAGGCCAACAAGTCTACCCAGGAATTCATTTTTATTTTCGGTAGCCTCTAGAAATTCCTAGTCATGGTCAAGAGCACCCTGAATCCACAACGCTGTCCGTTAGGAGTAGAGAAAAACTCACGATGCCAAATTAACAATGTCCAACACTCGAGCAGCAATAAAGGTGAGAGTCGCTATTCAGGAAGGGAGAAAAAGGTAGCCACGTCTGTCTAGTCTGAGGACCGAGTCAAAGCTGGGTCCTAGGAGGGTGGATCCGGCAAAAAGTAACAGACTCGGCCCTCATTCTGAGTGGACGAGGACAATCCATCCTGAATGCTGGCTCCACCCACGATGGAGAATTATATTTTTGTGTTCAGTTGAAACTTCAGAATTTACCTAATGTTTCCTTTTAGAAAAACAAATGTCTTTGGCAGACAATCTTCTCTCTCCTTCTCCTCTTCCCTTGTGTTGCTTACATAAACACATCTCTTATTAGGGGACAAAAGTAATTTTTTTTTGCAAGGTGCTTGAAGCAAATGAACCCAAAAGAGATGGATGCTAAGGAACGTTGGTTGATATCAGTGGTGGTATTCAGCTGGTTCACTCTGGATTGCGTGAACCGGTAGCGGTGACTGTGGGAGGCTCCGCCCACCCTCCTCAATATAATGGGTGAATACTATGCATGCACAGAAGGCCGTGCACATGCACAGACGCACGCACGCTCACATTTGCAAACCGATAGGGAAGTTAAGTGAATCCCACCTCTGGTTGATATGCTATGCAAAACACCTCTTTCTTTGATGTAAAAAAGACAAAAGTAAAAAAAAGTTCTTTAGTTACAATAATCATTCATAGCAAATTCATTCACTTCGGTAGAATAAAGTTGAGTTGAACTAAATCTAGAGAACAATTTAAGTACTTTACTGAAGACTTCTCTGAATTCTATACCTGGAGGACCACACTGAATCTCAGTATGATTACTAATATATGGCAAACCTCCCATCATCTTTACATGGATGTAGATTGAGCGATTAAAAATATACTGTATCATGGGTATAATAATAATGTATGATATGAAATCTCCTCATAGTATGTACAAAGACTATATACTTCTATATATTTCTGCAGTGTTTGGAATATGGTATTTTTAGATCTACAAGGATTTGATGGAGCTTTATAAGAGCCAAAGGGCAAAAAAGGAAGTTCACTCAACTTAGGAGAGCTATCCACAGCAATTTTTCCAAGTACACTGGAAAAAACATGAGGGGTAATAAGATATATGGTAATAGACTACTTGTATTAAGGTTATTAATTGAGTATAATTGAATATCATGATATATATTATGGAAGTGCAATTGTGGAATGTTAAAAAAATTGTGTAACTATTATTTTAAAAAGTTTTTATATTAGATTTGTAATGGAAAGGAAGAGGGATAATAAGACATATTAATAGATTTAATTGCATCAATATTATTAATTGTTTTTAATTAATTATGGTGTAAGGTTTTTATATAAGATTGGTATACGATGATATATATTATGGAAAGTGAACTAAATGTTGATGAAGATTTAAAAGGGAAGAATTTAGAAACCCAAACCCTAACTATAAATATATTGATATGATTTATGGTATATGTATGGATGTCTATGTGATGGTGAGAAAAAAGGAAAAAACATGGCTTCTTCTTCCATGAATTTATGCTAGATCTGCCATTTTGCAGATCTTGGGTTCTGAATTTTTTTCTAATAGATTGAAAACCTTTGAAAATCTCTAGTGTGGTACACCCCTCTCTCAGAAATTTAGAACTACAATTATCATAATTTTCAGAGAAAAATGTTATTAAGTATTATGGTAAGAATTATGGAAGTTTTAGGAATGTACAAAGTTGGGGAAGACTAGCTTATACAACTAGCTCATCTTTGTACTGACTTCTAACCCGAGAGAATATAATGCTTCTGTTGGAAAGTTACATCTTAAATGTATACCAGACAAGGAAGGCATGAGAAATGGGCTATAAAAAGCAACAAGATAGCTGTCAGTATAAATTATAGTGCCCATTTGGCCTGCTTAATGATTGACATTTTAAAAACATTTCTGAAAATATTTGTCCAAATGAAAATTGACATGGCTTGAAAACAACACATTACATTGCTTAAAAATAATGGCTCGCTGGCAGAAACTTGTATCTTCCATAATACATTCATCATCTAGCATCTGAAAGTGTGAACACCTCCACTGAGATATTATTACATGAACTGGCTTGAGCAACTATAAAAGATTCTGCCTGATCATAGGTATCCATTCCTAACCACAATGATGCCAAAATGATGAGTTTTTGTTTTTTGTTTTTGTTTATTTTGTCAAGCATAAATGATTATAAGCAAAGTACAAACAGTAAAACATGATTGAATATATATGCAATATTACAAGCATGAATAAGAGTAAAAGATGTATGAATATATGGGTACATTAGAACAGGAACGGTAGGCACGATTGTGCGCTTATGCACGCCCCTTACTGACCTCTTAGGAATGGGGTGAGGTCGATGGTAGATAATAAGAGGTTGAAGTTTTTGGGGTTTGGGGAAGAAACTACTGAGTCAGGTAAAGTGTTCCAGGCGTTGACAACTCTGTTGTTGAAGTCGAATTTTTTGCAATCAAGTCTGGAGCGGTTTACATTAAGTTTGTATCTATTATGAGCTCGTGTATTATTGCGGTTGAAGCTGAAATAGTCGTTAACAGGTAGGACATTGAGGCGGATAATTTTGTGAGCTACACTAAGGTCAGATCGAAGGCGGCGGAGTTCTAAATTTTCAAGTCCCAAAATTTCAAGTCTGGTTTCATAAGGAATTCTGTTGTGAACAGAGGAATGTAATACTCTTCTTGTGAAGTATCGCTGGACATTCTCAATTGTGTTAATGTCTGATATGTAGTGTGGGTTCCAGACTGATGAGCTGTATTCAAGGATCGGTCTAGCAAATGTTTTGTATGCTCTGGTTAAGAGTACAATGTTACCAGAGAAGAGGCTGCGCAAGATTAGGTTAACCACTCTTAATGCCTTCTTTGCTATGTAGTTGCAGTGGGCTCTGGCACTTAGATCGTTTGAGATGAGTACTCCGAGGTCCTTTACTGAGTGAGGATCATGATATTATATTGCAAACTCTACCCCTCATACTTGCATTGCAATATTGTACACATGCACGTAAGATGTGGAATTGGTATCACAATGTTGTAATGCATGTTTTGTCACTTGTTCCTTTTGCCTGCTCCCACAGACACCTATGCCTAGCCTTTTGGATCATTGTTTCACACAAGGAAATCATCCTAATAGAATAGAAAAATGTCCAAGTAGACACACAAGGAATTTGACTCCGGTGCATAAGCTCTCAGTGTGCATGCAAAGCAACAAAAGTAATAATAATAATAATAATGCTACTAATTTAACAGATTAACAGAGTTGGAAGGGACCTTGTGGGTCATCTAGTCCAACCCCCCGCCCAAGCAGGAGACCCTACACCATTTCTGACAAATGGCAGTCCAATCTGTTCTTGAAATCCTCCAGTGATGAAGCTCTCATAACTTCCAAAGGCAAGCTGTTCCATTGGTTGATTGTTCTCACTGTCAGAAAATTTCTCCTTATTTCTAGTTTGAATCTCTCCTTGATCAGTTTCCATCCATCATTCCTTGTATGGCCTTCAGGTGCCTTGGAAAATAGCTTGACCCCTTCCTCTCTGTGGCAGCCCCTCAAATATTGGAACACTGCTATCATGTCTCCCCTGGTCCATCTCTTCACTAGACTAGCCATGATAATTAAGAGAATTAATTAATTAAGATAATTAATCCTAAAACCATTTTTTATTTCGTGAAACAGAAAATATATATTTTAATATTATTTACATCAATGGGACTTCTGGGATACAC
This sequence comes from Diadophis punctatus similis, assembly GCA_023053685.1. Classification (NCBI taxonomy): domain Eukaryota; kingdom Metazoa; phylum Chordata; class Lepidosauria; order Squamata; family Dipsadidae; genus Diadophis; species Diadophis punctatus. Next base: position 5,857,491 of record JALIGW010000035.1, on the reverse strand, counting down.
TTGGGTATCATTGGGCTTTTCAAGATACATAAAGATTGCAGTGTAACTGTCACTGCATTTACAGCTTTTCTAACATGTCACATGAAGTCCGCTTGTTTGTTCAGTAGCCCATAGACTTATCCCTTCTTCTTTAGCCCTGCAGCCTTGATTTTTATATCAGCTGTACAAGAAAAAGCAAATACCAAGACTTTTTACAATATAAATAAAGTATGAAATTTGCACATGAGAATGTATTGCTACTGCTTTTTTTTGTGAAAACAGTTAACCTTGAGAATTGCCATTTGCAAAAGATAGAGCCAGTCTTGGAAAGTAATTTCCTCATATTCCTCGGCTGCCAAGCAAGCAGATTCCCTCCTTTTCCCCCTTGTAAATACAAGCCAAGCCTTATGTACTCCAGCACTAATTACAGTGAAAGTTAACTATAATTCCTTCATTAACACATACTATATAATGGCATTGCTTGCTTTTAAAAAGCACAGTGTGATGGGTAAGCCAGGCTTCTATAATTTATTAACACGGATTTACAGTTCAGTAGTAAATATGAATCAGGTTCTTGTTCAACAAATCATGATTAAAGTAAAACATGACTTAGAGTTATATGTGAACTCAAGCATTAATTTCAGAATGTGGCTTGAAAAGTATTTGCAGTCTGTGGGTCCAAGAAATATCATAATTGTGGTGGTGTCAGTATACTTATTGTGTTTAACACTGCAAAGGGAAGGGGGGAAGAAATAATTAAACAAGGAAAGGAAAGGAAAGAGAATTCACAACCCAGAAACTAGATTGTGATTTCCAAAACTATACTTCTACCAGTTCCAACAGATTATCAAGCAAACACACCAGGGGTGAAATCCAGCAGGTTCTGGAGAACTGGTACCGAAAATTTTGAGTAGTTCAGAGAACCGGTAGCGAACATTTTGAGTAGTTCAGAGAACCAGCAAATACCACCTCTGGCTGGCCCCAGAGTGGGGAGGGAATGGGGATTTTGCAATATCCTTCCCCCAGGAGTGGGGAGGGAATGGGGATTTTGCAGTATCCTTCCCCTGCCACGCCCACCAAGCCACACCCACCAAGCCACACCATGCCCAAGCCACGCCCACAGAACCGGTAGTAAAAAAAATTGGATTTCACCACTGAAACACACTATCTACTTAATAAACACTACTGAAAGAGGCAATAACTGGAAAATCTAACTGTACCCTCGAAATTTGAGTTAACATTTTCTAGTATAGGTAGTCCTCAACTTAGACAATTGACCACAAAATTTATGTAGCTAAGTGAGACAGTTTTTAAGTGAAATTTGTCCCCTTTTATGAACTTTCTTGCCATAGTTGTCAGGTGAGTCATTGTAGTTGTTAAATTAGTAACACAGTTAAGTGAATCTGGTTTCCCCATTGACTTTGTTTGTCAGAAAGTCACAAAAGGTGGTCACATGACCGCAGGACACTGCAACCGTCATAAACATGAGTCAGTTGTCAACTGTCTGAATTTAGATCATGTGACCATGGGAATGCTATAATGGTTGTAAGTGTGAAAAATGATCTTTTTTAAAAAAAGTCTTTATTAAATGATTATTTAAAAAAACAGATATATACATATATACAAAACAAAACATACATCTAACTCTATATGACATCAATACATAATACATACAGTGTAGACTAACATAAAAAAGACATAAACCATTAATGTTGATATTTTTGTAGCATTGGGTACCATTATATCGATGGTACCGTTGATTCTTTAACTTATCTATCTTAAAATATTTCCTTAATTTTTTCTATTTACAATTCCATCGTCTTAATTATTCATTAAAGTCTATCTACCTGTCTTCTTGTATTTCATTTTTATATTTCTCACTTATTATTTCACATGATTTTTGTCTTCTAACCAATTGTACCATTTTTCCCAAATCCTATAAAATTCCGTTTCTTCCTAATCTTGTAGTTCAATAGTTAATTTACTCATTTCTGCACAATCCAATATTTTTGTAATTATTGCTGAGCTTGGAGGAACTTTTTCATTTGTGAAAAATGATCTTAAGTCACTTTTTTAAGTGCCGTTGTAACTTCGAACGGTCACTACATGAACTGTTGTAAGTCAAGGAGTACCTGTTCCATCTTAGATATTCTGAGCATATCCTTTAACAAGAAAATTATTATTCCTTAACCTTAATCTTACATAGATTATTGTGGAGTTATTTTTTCCTGTGTCTTTTCTTTCTTTCCATGTAAAGAATGAAGAGGGCTGCTCTCTGAGTTTGGCTCTTTTTTTATTTATTTATTTATTTATTTATTTATTTATTTATTTATTTATTTATTTATTTATTTATTTATTTATTTATTTATTTATTTATTTATTTATTTATTTATTTTATTTATTTATTTATTTATTTATTTATTTGTCAAACATGTACAGGATAGTAGTTGTTTGTATAAACATAACAAGTTAAAAAATAACGATAAAAGAGGACAATAGGACAGTAGGACAGGGACGGTAGGCACGTTGGTGCGCTTATGCACGCCCCTTCCAGACCATCTTAGAAATGGGGAGAGGTCGACTGAAGACAGTCTAAGGTTAAAGTTTTTGGGGTTAGGGGAAGAAACCACAGAGTCAGGTAGTGCATTCCAGGCATTGATCACTATTGCTGAAGTCGTATTTTCTGCAGTTGAGTTTGGAACGGTTTACATTTAGTTTGAATCTATTACGTGCTCGTGTATTGCAAACATTTTCTTGCAAACATTTCATTACCCAAACTAGGTAAACTCATCAGTGCCAGTCGTGAATAAGTGCATGCAGTAGCAGGGTGAGAGAAGTGAGAAAGGTAAATTTTACTGTTTGGGCTGGGAGAAAAAAGTCTTCCATGATGGATTTCTCAATTGTAAGGACCACAATGCTCTCCTTGGGTAATAATGGTGGGGGGTTTTTCCCCCCAGCCTAGTTTTTGGCCTAGAGAAATGTGCTACAGTAGCAATAAAATCGCGAACAGTAATGGAATTGAAATGTGGAACGGCCAAACCACCAGAAAAATGCAGGCAAAGCAGATAATAGGAAGACCTGCCAATGGCTAACAGCATGGAAAATTGAAGAGAGAGACAGAGGGGCTAATTCCGGCTGCACAAGACCAAACCTGAAGAACAAATGCATGCAAAGACACAATTGAGAAGTCAGCAACAGACAGCAAATGCTGCCTCTGCAAAGAAGCTGAGGAAACAGTGGGCCACCTAGATAGCTGCTGCAGGAAGATCTCACAGACTACAAACAACAGCATGACCAAGTTGCAACAATGGTACTTTGGAATATCTGCAAGAAGTATCATTTCTCTTCAGGCAAGAATTGATGGGACCACAACCTAGACAAAGCAATGGACAATGAAAAAGCTAAAGCGCTCTGGGACATTAGAATTAAAACGGACATGTACCTGCTACATAAAACACCAGCTATCTAGGTGGCCCACTATTTCTATTGGAACCGGGCTGGAGCCCCCCTGGAGGGGGGGGTGAAAAAGAGAGGCACCATTCGGTGGTCCGGGGGGATTTGCAAATCCCCCAGGAAGCCGGCACCAGTAGAGAAGGAAGGGGAGAGGAAGAGGAAGAGGAAGGAAGTAGGAAAGAGGGAGAGAAGGAAAAAGAAAGTAGAGGGAAAAGAGGGAGATAGAGGGAGGGGAGTATTATGAAATATTGGGGGAAACAGACAGGTGCTAAAAGTACAAAAGGTGCAAAATTGGGATGCTTGTTTATGGTTTATTGAATAGAAATATATAACTATATATATTTTGACATGATTTATGGTATATGTATGGATGTTTATGTGATGGTGAAAAAAGAAAAAAAAGAAAAAAAGAGAGATTATATTGTTTATTGTGCTGTTTTCAGGTAACTGCCACATCTACTATCCAGACTTTTTTCCAGATCCATTATTCTTTTTCAAATTTCTCTAATTTCCACCAAGTCCAATTGCAAATATATCAACAATCTTCTTGGGCTTTAATCTTCATTTATTCAACTCTCTCTATGGTATTCCCAGTTGCTAGATAGCCACTAGTTTCCATTCTGGGATATCTTTTACTGTCTCCTTTCAAACCTTCTTTTAACTTTAAATTGGCCAGTCACTCACCCGACTCCAGCACTTTACTTCCACCCCGCTCCTGCTCAGATGCTTAGATCTTCTCACCCAGGCAATCCACAATCTCTTTTCCAATCGTTCCGTTGTGGCTGTCTCTGCTAATGGTGATGAGTCGTCTTTTCACAGCTGCTGGTCGAGAGGCTGGTGCCAGCTTCCTGGGGGGGTTGCAAATCCCCCCGGACCACCAAATAGTGCCTCTCTTCTTCACCCCCCCTCCAGGGGGGCTCCAGCCCAGTTCCAATGGATCCGGGCCCCCAAACAGCTGGAAATTTGGCGTTTCCCTTGGAGGTTCCAAGGGAAACGTCGTGGCGCAGAGACGTTGGCCACACCTTTCCATAATCTCTCTTTCTTGATGTTTCTGAAAATATAGTAAGTTATATAATACCGGTCTAGAAGACCAGAAACACAATCAGTGAATCAAAGAGAAAAATTCACAACGTAATGAAAGAATTCATTAACATAAATTCTGAAACGGAAGAAAATATATTCCACCCCCTTCTACAATTGCTCTATTAAGGAAAAGCACCATTCAGAGGGATGGTATAATGTTTATAAAAAACTTTATTTTTATTTCCAAGCTGTATTTTGAAAATGATTCCAAATAAGTTGATAAGGCATCTGAAGGAAAGGACCACATAGGTGATGCTAATATATAAAGTGGGAACAACAGCACTTGGGAGAAATGAAATCTCACTTTATGATCTTTATGTTATTGACATCTCTTTGAAAGCCACCCTGTTTGTATTAGTCAAATAATTATCCAAACCCTGAAGGCTACAACATAGATCTAGAAGTCCTAAGCAACCTGAAAACATCATAGAGCTAAAACACTGATCTATAAAATCTCAGTTTTACAAGAATCTGTCCAGGCAAGGAAAATTGTGTATACTCAGTTAATGCAGACTGTAATCAACTGTTCATTATCTCAACAGAAAACAATGATTGCTTCAAATAAAACATAATCACAACTGTTTTAAGCAATGTTGATGGAATGTGAAATACAGTACGAGAGTGTAAGTTTTGGCAGCCAAATAATACAAAAACACAACCAAAGCAGTTCTGGTATTGTCTGCCATCTGAAAGGAAAACCTTCTAACACCGTAGGTGTCACCCAAGTTTCATTAGATCAGGGGTCACCAACCTTTCAGACTTCAGGGACCACTAAATTCATAATTTTAAATCCCCCGGACCACTAATATGAATTTTTTAAAAAGATAAATAGTATTTAATGCAATATAAAAAAATGCAAATTATTTATTTATTTATTTATTTATTTGTGAGACTTATATAAAGTACAAAGTGCAAGCACTCTCTAAGTGGTTTACACCATTAAGCGATGTACTATATATTTATATTGCCCCAACAATCTGGGTCCTCATTTTACCTACCTCGGAAGGATGGAAGGCTGAGTCAACCTTGAGCCGGTGAGATTTGAACAGCTGAACTGCTGATCACAGTCAGCTAAAGTAGCCTGCAGTACTGCACTCTAACTGCTGCGCCACTTCGGCTCAAATAATTTTCTGCAGACCATTAAATTTTTCTCACGGACAACCAGCTGGTGACTGCTGCATTAGATCAACCTTCCTTAAAAATGTATCTTCTGAGTATGCTAGACCAGGGGTCCACAACGCGGGGGCCAGGGCCCACGACCGGGCCTTAAGTCTTTCAAAACCAGGCCATGGAAGTGGTAGATGAGTGTTCAGACGAGCAATGACCGTGTGTATGCACTCCGTTTGAGTGAGCTGCAGGAGTGATTGCCTGCCACTCATGTGGAACATACCCTCTCCCTCCCCACTGGTCCCCAAAGCCGGAAAGGTTGCGGAACGCTGTGCTAGACAACATTGCCCATAATTTCCAGCCTGCAGAGTCAAACAGAAAGATTTTGCTTAGGAAATATGAGAACAACTGGAAGATACCAGCCTGGGGAATAATCCACTAGGGAAAGTGAAACTGTCTATAAAATACAAATACCACAAATCATTTATTTCCTCTTCGGGTGTTCAGGTTCAGTTGCTGCTATTTTACTTGCAAATGCTAGACAGCTCTGTCCAGGATTTCAGAAACAAGCTAAGATCTAAAATATACTCGATGTTGTGGTACAAGTAGTCCTCGACTTATGACCACAATTAGGAATGCAACTTCTGTCGCTAAGGAAGGCGGTTACATGTTTACAACCTTTTTTGCCACGGTTGTTCAGCAAATTGTAGTCATTAAGCAAATGTCACTTCCCCTATTGACTTTGCATGAGAGAAGCCAGCTGATAAGGTGCAAATGGTGATCACATGACCCTGCAACACTGCAACCATCGCAAATTCACGTTAATTACCAAGCATCCAAATCTTGATCACATGATCATGTGGATGCAGTCATTAAATACAAGGAGTCTATGGAGATACTCAGTCATCCAGGTCATGGTTGTCCCAAAGGTGTTTTTTCAAGAGGCAAATGGACTTTCTTGTTTTCCTCTGAAGACGTTTCGCTTCTCCTCCAAGGAGCTTCTTCAGCTTGGATGAGAAGCAAAACATTTTCAAAGAAAAACCAGAAAGTCCAGTTGCCTCTTGAAAAAGCACCTTTGGGACAAGGAACAGTTCTAAGTCACCGTTTTCAGTGCTGTTGTAACTTCAAACAATTGCTAAAAGAATGGTTGTACGTTGAGGACTACATGTGTAGAGTCTCTTGTTCAGGATTTGGGCCAACAAGACAGTTGTTACATCTTTCAATGCATACTTTTCTATTTTATTTTCTACTCAACTGCACTACATTGTGGTGCATTGTGAACTCACTACCTGACATTGTGGTTTCGTCACCAAACCCCCAAAACTTTACCCTTAGACTGTCCACTGTTGACCTCACCCGATTCCTAAGAGGTCAGTAAGGGGCGTGCATAAGTGCACCAGCGTGCCTACCGTCCCTGTCCTAATGTTCCCTCTTATCACTACCCATCTTATGTATATAAACAATGTTATATCTATGTATATTACCAACACGTACTTGACAAAAATAAATAAATAAATAAAATACATACCTATATGAGCACTTAAAAAGTCATCAGTATCAACATGTCCCGGGATACTCCCACAGTCATCGTATTTCTCAGCTTCTCTCTCCTTCAACCTACTCCCACTTCACCCAAATGTTGTGCTTAAAATTCTCATAGGGCTGTAAACCTTGTGATTCCCTCCAATTTCTCAACATTTCCCTGATGTACCTGCAGGTGTTCTTTAATGGCAAATTACTCCTCAACTTAAGAGAATGAAGGAACATCTATGATCAAACTTTCAATCTCTTTCACTTAGTTCAATTTCTTTTGAAAACAGCTGCAGGTAAGACAGGGATTGCCACTGAGGAGATAGAGAAGTTTAATTTTTCATCCATAATTGATGAATGCGGCTTCCAAATTGCAGTTTATTTCACTAAAAAGAACTACCAGCGTATGTGTTTTTTTTTATGTTGGGAGCAGCAACACAGCATGGAGAGAAATACAAACAAAGAAAACCATTCAAGTTTGATTGGCTGCAAGTTATCTCATCTTGGGGAGGGAGTTATTTCTTTACAGAATAACAGAGTTGGAAGGGACCCTAGAGGTCCTCTAGTCCAACCCCCTGCTCAAGTAGGAGACCTTATACCAGTGATGGCGAACCTTTTTTGGTTCACGTGCCAAAAGAGGGGGTGGGGGGGTGGCCCACACCCATAATTCCATGCGGACCCCCACACATGTGCATGTGACCCCCGCTCCCGGCATGCGATGGCACACCCGTTTTTCGCTCTCCCCAGACTTCAGAGCCTTTCTAGGAGCCTGGGGAGGGCGAAAACGGCCTTCCCCACGCCTAGAGAGGCTCTCCGGAGGCAGAAAATGGCCCATTTGCCAAGTTCCAATTGAACCGGAAGGCCCGTTTTTTTACTCTCCCCAAGCTCCAGAGCCTTTCTAGGAGCCTGGGGAGAGCAAAAAAACGGAACTTCCGGTTCAACTGGAAGTCGGCAAACAGAAGGTTTCCAGTCTCCGGAGGACCTCCGAGGGGGTGGGGAAGGCCATTTTCGCCCTCCCCAGGCTCCTAGAAAGGCTCTGAAGCTTGGGGAGAGCAAAAAACGGGCCTTCCCCACCCCCTCCGGAGGCTATAAACAGGCTGTTTCCCGACTCCCAGTGGGCCCAGAAGGCCCAAAAATCAGTTGGCCGGCGCGCACATGCGCGCCGGACCAGGAGCTCACGCGCCCACCAATATGGCTCCACGTGCCACTTGTGGCACGGGTGCCATAGGTTCACCATCAGTGCCCTATAACCATTCCAGACAAGTGGCTGTCCAGTCTCTTCTTAAAAGCCTTCAGTGATGGAACATTCACAAATTCTGAAGGAAGTCGTTCCACTGGTTAATTGTTCTCTCTGTCAGGAAATTTCTCCTTAGTTCTAGATTGCTTATCTCCTTGATTAGTTTTCATCCATTGCTTCTTGTCCTGCCTTCTGGTGCTTTGGAAAACAGGTTGACCCCCTCTTCTTTGTGGCAGCCCCTGAAATATTGGATCACTGCTATCATGTCACCCCTAGCCATACCCAATTCCTGCAACCATTCTTCATATGTTTTATCCTCCAGCCCCCTGATCATCTTTGTTGTTCTTTTCTGCACTCTTTCCAGAGTCTCGTTTTTATACATGGTGACCCAAACTGGATGCAGTATTCTAAGTTTCTTCAAATGCAGATATCTACTGTAGGTTCCTCAATCAAAATCTCTTAACTGTCTCCAATCCATATTCTCTAACAGCTCCTACTCAACTGAATTATACAAGCTATTCTCTCTCATATTTCACAGCAACAATGTTGTTTGGAAGATACAGTATTTGCAGAAGTTTGGCATGGAGAAGATTTTAATGCAAGTGCTTTTTTCCCCCCTCCTGCACATACTGAACAAAAGCATGACAGTGAATAACTCTGCTTTAGAATTGGTCTATGTCCATGACTGGAATAGAAATCCTGATAATTTTAGCTAAGGTATTGAAGATCTTAAGGAAAAAAGCTCTGCACTCTTGTTTTAAGTTTAGGAGTTGTCACCAAGAGCTACTAACCTTGTATTGCCAACAGGTATACTAATTCCTGCATAGTAACAAATCACACACTTCAAAAAAACTGCAATATTTGAGCAAGACTCCGTGTAATGGCTTTGTGGCATCAGATGGGCTAATAATTATTTCTTATATTTTGGCTGCTATTAGCTGCCTTGAGTTTAGTGGAATATAAATTCAGTTAAATGCAAATTAACTAAATAAATTTGCCTTTTACGGTGCTTAAGATAAAATAATTGCCCATAAATAGGTTCGGTTTTGAAATCTAATGACCATACAAATATAAGAATCTTGCCAGATAAAAGTAAAAGATAAATCCACCACATTCATCTATGTTGTGCCCATTTAGCTGCCCGTGAGACATTCACATTAGGACTTAAAGGCAGTACAGCATCCCATTATGTTGTCTGAAATCAATATATACTAGAAGACATAAAAGTACTGTATATATGAATTATGGAATGGAGCAAAACCCAAGCAAATACACTGTTTCAGATGTCTAACATTACCTCAGCCACAATAGGTACGGTAGAATAGACCAAGAAATCAACTCCACCAGAAGGCTAAAATGAATTTTATTAAGATTGGTTGCAATAATAGAATTTTGCACATCTAATTGTGCTACCCCTCCTCCCCTTATACTCCAATGAATCTAGAAGCCATTTCCAAATGTTATCACGTTTTGGATTGAAAAAATAATGCTTCAGCCCCTTTTGCCTAGATACCAGTTCCTGCATATCTCTGTCAAAATCATCTTCTTTACCCTGTACAGATTATGACACAATGTCACCACGACCGAATGTCTTTCTTAGATAGGATTGGACGCTGGGTTTCTTAAGACAGAGGAGGAATGCAATCAAGGAAGTAGGAAAGCAAGACTGTGCTGTGTGGGTGGGTGGGTGGGTGTGGGTGTGGGTATGTATGTGCACACGCGCGCTTTGGTTCAGTTAGACCAGGGGTGTCAAACTCAAGGCCCGCAGGCCCTCCTTGGAAACAGCGAAAGACTGACCTGCGGTGTCTATGCCAGTGATAACGGAGCTCGGGGGAGCCGTGCGCAGACCTCCCGAACTCTGTTTTCGCTGGTAGAGGGTTGCAGGAGGCCGTCCCAGCCAGGGGTGAAATTCAAAATTTTTCCCTACCAGCTCTGGGCGTGGCTTGGTGGGTGTGGCTTGGTGGTCATGTGACTGGGTGGGTGGTCGTGGCCAAGTCGACAGCACTTCTTTGCCCTAATGACCTACAAAAAGAAGATATACCAATTATTGTACACAAAACAATAAAAGAGGTACACAAATACTTACATAAGAGCAATAAGAGTCTTATTGCTCTTATGTAAGTATTTGTGTACCTTTTTTATTGTTTTGTGTACAATAATTGATATATCTTCTTTTTGAATTTGGCCCCGATCCATCTACTTGCTTTCCCCAACCTGGTGCTTTCCCGTTTGTTATTGAACTACATGTCCCAGCATCCTCGTAACCTCGGGGTTAACGGGAGTTTCTGTGTGCCTAATAAAGTAGACAAGAGCTGATAGCTGGATAGTTTGTTTTCCTGTTTGATAAGACTCTTATCTGTGATTAATATGTATATGTAAATATACATATACACATTATATATATAGGGAAATCGACGTGGCTGCTTGAGAGCATCCCTGGTGGAACTGCTGCCTGGGAATCATGTGCTCTGCAGTCCTATTATCAGTTTCTAGCCATCTGGGCATTGAAGTTAGATTCAGTCAGATTTACGGTCGAGTCGGCCAGAAGAGGTGAGCGGCGACCGGGCGAGCAGGCGGGCGTGGGCTGGGCCAACCAGGGGCGATTTTTACTGGCTCTGCGAACCGATTCAAATCATCCCTACCGCCTCTCCCGAACCGGGCCAAGGTGGTTGAATTTCACCCCTGGTCCCAGCCGAAAATGGAGCTCAGGAGCCCATTTTCGCTGGCAGAGCACTTGGGTCACCACAGGCGTTCCCCGACATGAGTGATGTCAATCTGGTCACGCCCAGCCTGGTCACGCCCCCCCACGCCCCCCGAGGTCAAACACAACCCTGATGCGGCCCTCAATGAAATTGAGTTTGACACCCCTGAGTTAGACTGTAGCTATGCGCTAACTATGACCAATCTCAAAACAGCTAAATATTTCAAACCTGGGAGTATCTGTCTGGAAGAAAACGAAGATGCCCCAGTACTATAGATTACAGGCAATCTTCGACTTACAACAGTTCATTTAGTGAACGTTTGAAGTTACAACAGCACTGAAAAGAGTGACTTATGACCATTTTTCACACTTATAACTGATGCAGCATCCTCATGGTCATGTGATCAAAATCTGGACGCTTGGCAAGTGGCTCATATTTATGACGGTCGCATTGTCCCGGGGTCATGTGATCCCCCTTTTGCAGCCTTCTGACAAGCAAAGTCAACAGAGAATCCAGATTCACTTAAGAAACGTGTTACTAATTTGACAAGTGCAGGGATTCACTTAACAACTGTGGCAAGAAAGGTCATCAAAGGGGGCAAAACTCACTTAACAAATGTCTCGTTTAGCAACATAAATTTTGGGCTCAATTATGGTCGTACATTTAGGACTATCTGTACACTGGAACTAAGAAGAAAAAAACTCAGCAGTTGATAAATCACTTCTGCAATAATATTACATAGGTCTGTTAGTAAAACCAGGCTGCTTCTTCACCAATCAAGGTCTCCTTTCCTAAACCTACAGTATTTGGGTTATCAGTCTGGAATGCAAAAATTAGGATCACCGTTTTTAAAAAAAATACATATTTTCTTGTGCCTAAAGTCAGTCACAAAGCCACAAATGTTAACTAAGATACTTAGTACATCTAAGGCAGGGGTAGGCAAAGTTGGCTCTTCTATGACTCGTGGACTTCAACTCCCAGAATTCCTAACTTAGCATGATTGGCTCAGAAATTCTGGGAGTTGAAGTCCACAAATCATAGAAGAGCCAACTTTGCCTACCCCTGACCTAAGGTTATGGAGTAATTGTAAAAAAAAAAAATCTAATAGATTCTAGAGTTGCTAAACTAATCCCACTTTCATTGCTGGCCAATTGTATCTTTCATTGATAGCCAAGGTCACCAGAACTTCTGTGAGCACGGGTGACTCCAGGGAAAGCATATGTGTGATGTCACCATATCAATACTGCAACATATGCACTTACATTCAACACCAGAACACAAAGAGGAAACAGTCTCTATGTGCCAGAGGTGGGTTCCTGCTGGAGCTGCCCAGTGCGCAGCTCCGGTAGGGAGCGGCGGATTGCGCAACTGCTACAGAGCCCTCTCTGCCGGTCCATCGCACGCGTCGCCATTTTTTCCTGTGAATTTTTGGCCGATTTTGCTTCCGCGCATGCGCAGAAGCAAAATTGCGCCAAAATCTCGTGAGGGGACACGCGTGCGAGAGAGATTTTGAGATTTTGCTTCTGCGCATGCGCGGAAGCAAAATCGCGCTGAAATCTCGCATGCGTGCGCATCCCCTCATGAGATTTTGGTGCAATTTTACTTCCGTGCATGCGCAGAAGCAAAATCGCGTGAGGGGGCGCCCGAAGCGTGGAGATGCGCGCGCAGCGCACCGGCACCAGTAAGGCAGCAACCCGCCTTACTATGTGCGTATCATTTGGGCATCACTATTTTCCTGCTACTTTTTTTGCACAGTCTGACTGAACTCCGCCGCCCATTGCAGATCTAGTCATAGTACGGCCCCTGAGCCACATCCGGCTTTTTGAGTGTCCCTGCCCAGCCCGCGTGGGATCAATCAGAAATTAGTAATCAAATGTAACTAAGAGTGTTGGTTTGGCCCTCCAAAACAGTCCGTTTCCCATGCGGCCCCTTGGCAAAATTATTTACCAACTCCTGGGTTATAGCGCAGAATTCAGGGAAAACATTTTCATCCAGAAAAAGCAGTAGCAGATTTCCCATTCGTACCTAAGAAATTAACTTCTTTCTTATCTCCTGTCAGCATCTCTAACTCAGGCTGTGGGCCACCATCTTGATGTTTCTACCAAGATACAAAAGTGTTTCTCAACCACTCCTCAAAATATATACAATCTTTTCCTTCTGTTTTTATTTCCAAATAGGGTAATGCCAGATTAGATTTTAAACAATACAACACACACACTGTCAGTCTTAATCTTGATAAATCTTGAAAAATGCACGTGCATGAATATACATTGCATTCAAATGAGCTTTCTAAACCATGACTGTGCTCGTGGGTTGACAGCCTGCTCACCAGGGGAGGGTGTCATATTATTATCATTGTTGCCATCTTTTTTACCGCTGCCACCAATTTCTGATGGATAAATTAAGATTAAACACAGTGGACTGAATGTCAAATAAGGAACACTGGAGACCAAATAACTTAAGTGAGGAAAAAGCAGCTGAAGTGTAAGAAAAATATTTGTCAAATTTTGTACATACCCGTATTTTTCGGAGTATAAGACGCACCGGAGTATAAGACGCACCTTGGTTTTTGGGGAGGAAAATAGGGGGGGAAATCTGCCTACCAGGTATTCATCTGGCTAACATCCTTAGTCTGTGGTCAGCTTCAGCACATTATTTTATCCCCTGGTTAGGACTTAAAAAAACCTTCTTTGGAGAGAGTAACAATGAAAGAGCCTGCAAGCTGGGAAGAGCTGGGAAGATCATTACCACCTGGTTAGGGCTAGAAAAAAAACTTATTTGGAGCAAGTAAAGCAATGAAAAAAACCCTGCAAAGATTTAGGGCTGGAAAAACATTCTTCGGAGAAAGTAACAATGAAAAAGCCTGCAAGGTAAGAGCTGGGAAGATCGTTAGCACCTAGTTAGGGCTGGGAAAAAAGCTCTGAAAAAGCTACATTCAGAGTATAAGACGCACCCAAATTTTCAGCCACTTTTAGGGAGGAAAAAGGTGCGTCTTATACTCCAAAAAATACGGTAATCAAGTTTTAAAATGTTCACTTTTGTTATGCAACTTATCCAGTTTCTGTTTCAGGTGCTCAATCAGCACCAAGGCCATGCTCATACTGGATGAGACTTAACATGCCTCACCTAGTTGTCTTCTTTCTTCTCCCAGAGTGACACATGAAAGATGCTTACTCTGGATGTGACTTTACATTGGTCTTCTAGTTCCAGAACCATTATGTCCTCCACTGGAATTCATCCATCATCCCTCCCATGGCCTACCCACCTTCACACGCAATAGATGATGATAAATACACTGGTCATTGATCTATCTGGGGCAAACTGGGTGTGCTCAGAAGGCATCTACATGATACATACTGCACACATGATCAGTAGCAAATCACAATGTCCAGAGAGATCAGTGGTCTTGATCTTGCTTCAGGTATCTTACATATAAATTACTTCCTTCTTTTTTTATTTTAAGGGACAGCTCAGTCACTGATATGGTGAAGATTTATTTAAGACAGGTGAGTAGAAAAGCAGATAGATGAAAATAGAATTTTGGCAGATCATGTTTATGCACGTGCTCTACTATTCTTTAGTTCAAAATAAGGAGTGTAAATCTATTTTAAATTAAATGTAAGTCTATTTCTATTTTCTTCCTCTCTGTCCAGATTTTCTTCTGATGGAATCTTAGAGGCAGTTTGATTTTTGTTCTGCTGGAATACGACCAACTCCAAAGGGACATTCTTGGTGGAATTATTTCATTCTCCAAAGGGACATTCTTGGTGGAATTATTTCATCCTGAGCTCCAAAAGGTATTTCATTCAGTTTTTTAATAACTACACAATATTTTTATTTTTTAGGTGTGTGCTCTTATATGTTCTTCACTTGCACATGCATTTATCTCATTTTTATTATATTTATGACAAGTGATATGTGTTTCTGCTACAAACCCTAATAAGAAAGCGTGTTATATTTCAAACTCCTACCTCTTCAATTGCACCACTAGTCAATTAATGTATGCTATATGACTGCATTATATGCACAGCAGATAATGTTCTGCATTTATTAACATGTGGTTACATATCAGCAAGTGGTGATTGGTGTCTGGTTAACATAACAATGAAGTAGATAAATGACTGACATAAAAACAATGGTCATTTATCAAACCCAAACTGGAATGAAGTATTAACTGGTGTCAATCTTAGGGGCTTATATTGCTTAACATTTTTATTAATGATGTGGATGAAGAAAAGGGGGGGAAACATTTATCAAATTTGCAAGTGACACAAGATTGGGTTGACCAGCAAATAAACTAGAAGACGAAAATAAAATTCAGAACACTGTTGTAAGATTACAGAAATTGATTGAATATAACAGAGTGGGGTTTAATAAAGACAAATGAAAAATTCGTCACTTGGGAAACAGCTCAAGGGCACCGGTATAAAAGATGTCTGGCCTGGGAGTAGTACTTGTGTAAAAGATCTGGAATTGTTAACCAGATAAAACTGAACAGGCAACATCAATAGAATTATGGTTTCTCAAGCATAGAATGAAACTTGATACACAAAGGAACACTCAGTTCTATTTCATTCTGAATTGGTCTGAACGCTCATCAATTATTGTGTCCAGTTCCAGGCATCATATTGTATGAAGAGTTCAGAGAAATTGAGAGAGCTTCAGAAAAGGGCAACAAGCACCCCCTCAAAAAATAAGTTGTACAAAGAGAGACTAAAGAAATCGGAATATTAAGAAGACTGACACAATGATAGCTCTCTCCAAATAACTGAAATATATCTGATAACTAGTCAAGATAAGCTGGCCAAGTATTGGACAGGAAACAATAGGTTTAAGTTAAGGAAGGCAGATTCTGGTTCAATCTTGGAAAGAGCTTCTAACTCTCAGACGAGTTTGACAGCGGAAACAATTACTCAGGGAAGTTGTGGGCAGAGGCTAGACACTTATCTGTCAATGATAGTTTAATTTGGATCCTGCGCACTGAACAGGAGATTGAACTCAAGGGCTAAACCGCTCCTTCCAACTCTGTTATTTGAATTGTATGTAAAAACTCCAGACAGAATTCTGCCTCTGGATCAAACAGGCATTCTACCTGTGCTGCTTTTAGTAGTATAAATAAGAACATTCACAACATTTAATCGCTTTCTGCTGTGATAAATCTGGGCTTCCAACCAAACTTCCAGCCTAAGGCAAAGACAAATTGACATTCCCTACCTCATTCTACTTATGGAAGCTGATTAGAGAATCGAGACTGGCAGGATGTCATGTAATTGTCAGTCTTTCCCCACCCAAAAAAAATAAATATAAATAGGGGAAATAGCTAGAAGTTAGAGCCAAAGGACTGCCTCTGCTAGCACCTCCTATGCTACCTAATAGTGGTGCTTCATATACAGGCTTGCTGGCCAATAAACATAAGATGGAACTCTGCTAGACAGAGAGTAGTAGGCTTGGTACTTTGGGCAAAGAAACACCAGGAAAAGACTTACAGTATTTTTCGGAGTATAAGACGCACCTTTTTACCCCCAAAAAGATGGTGAAAACTTGGATGCGTCTTATACACCGAATGTAGCCCCACCCACCCAGCCACCCCACCCTTTGGCCTCTGTCTTCCAGCAATTTACCTGTTTGCAGCAAAGAGGGAAGAGCCTGTAAAGCCAAGCTAGTCACTAGCAGCTTCCCGACCTACAGCTGATTTGCCACATGCTAAAATGAAACTGAAACTGAAACTGCAAAGAGGCAAATAGCTGGGAGAGACACGCAGATTTTTATTTTCTGTTGAACTAGATGGAAGGGGGTAAGTGAATAACTATAAATGTCTGTAGAATGTTCAAATTATTAGACTTATTTTTTAAAGACTGCTTTATTATTGTTCTAGAGCCAGGGGTCTCCAACCTTGGCAATTTTAAGACTTGTGGACTTCAACTCCCAGAATTCAACAGCCAGCTTTGTTAGCTTTGCTGGCTGTGGAATTCTGGGAGTTGAAGTCCACAAGTCTTAAAGTTGCCAAGGTTGGAGATCCCTGTAAATCTAGACAACTTAACAAAATAAAGAAGCTTTTTAAAATAAATGCTTGCTCTGAAGAGGCCCAGTGCTATTGTATTTTCTTTTAAATAATAGAGAATAATGTATACTTCCAAAAATTTTAATTAATTTTAACAGCTCTGTACAAGTATAGTCTGAAATGTAACAGTGTCCTGTTTAGTATTAGAATTTAGTTACCTTGGAGTAGATCTATTTAAATAATTGGGAGGAATTAGTGTGATTACATTTAAGAAAACTTTCTAGCATAATGTACATTTCTCCAATTCTTTGCTTCTTTGGGTCAGGCACACATGCACAGAAATACACAGCAAACAGTATATATCATCTATGCTGTTTGGCAAATTGCTTGGATGCAGAGGCCTTTTCCCTTGTTTTCCTACCCCAAAACTAAGGTGCGTCTTATACTTCGGTGCGTCTAATACTCCGAAAGATACAGTAATTTTTAACCGTCACAGTGTTCTTAATTCAATCTTTTACCATTTCTGTCCTTTATTTTCTTGGGGGGGGGGGGGAAGACTAAGCTTGAGGCAAAAGGCTAAACTTGACAAGTGTATTTTGTTGGAGCTAAATTTCAATCGTTTCTGCAATGGACAGTTTCAGTAGACCCTGAAAGAATCACAGTGCAGAGCAAGGCAGGTAACCTTGGGAGGTTTTATCTTTTCCAAAAGACTATGAGACAAGACAATGACATCAGTGGGTGTCTCTGATTTTATTTTTCTCCTTCAGAGGTGATTTTACTTCTATAGGTTACACTGTCAAAGTCTTTATCCAGATTCTTGTAGAGATATAAATCCCATGAAAGTAACACTTAAGGTCTACTTCTGATCTTTGAACATGAGTTACCCTTCCCCGTGTGAGCATCCAAGCAAACTCACTGGCTGTCAGCAAAATTATAGATATCTAACAGTTCATTACTCCCTGAGGGAAAGAAGTTTGGCCACTTTGTCTTCTCCAGGAATGAGTATGAAAGATTCTGTATATACAGTGACCGGTTCTAAAGACAAAACTGGATACCTCCATGCCTCCTTCCTTCCTTCCCGCTATCAAAACTTGCAATAGACCTCTATCTTGCAAATATGAGTCAGTTGACACCTAAAGGAATACTTTGAGAGAGCATACTTCAAATTATATAATCTATTGCATTTCAAGCTCCTCTGGACTGCTGATGATATTAATTATGGAAGCTCTTCCAAAGCAATTTCATTGTATTCATAATCCTCTTCAGAGAGAACAGAGCAATCTGTTTAATATATACTAGCCATCAATAATGTAGCTACCTATTTGCAATGTAACATTTCAGGGGATAAATAAAAAAGTATTTTAATGGCCATTTTAAAATAATATTGCCAGAGCAGTGGGTTATTAATATTTCACTTGGCCACAAATCTTCATAAAAATTAATATCTTGTATCTTTGGAAATAGCCTGCCAGCAACGGTGTTTGGGATGTAGTGGTTTAACCTTGTAAATAGAACTGATTAATAAGAAACTCTTCTCTGTGCTTCTTTCTTCTCTTCTGTTGCAAACACTCCCTGGGCCTGAGATACCACTTCCAGGAGGATCATCTCTATGGTCAGAAAGAACAATCCATATAAAAAGCAGGGGGGGGGAGCAGACTCAGCTATGAAATAATGAAGAATGTTCAGCTATATGGGAAGCATTTATCTGTAGCTAAGGCAATGTTTGTCAGCCATTTTGAATCCAGAGTAAACACGAAGAGATTGGTGCAAATGATCATGGGTACACAGATTAAAACTATTCAGCATTCTGTTCCCACAGCGGCCAAGCAAATCCTACAAGAAACCCACAAGTAGGACAAGAATACAAGAGCACTCTTCCATTCATGTTCCCTAGCAACTAGTACTTACAGACATGCCAGAGGTAATCTATAGCCACAATGACTAGATGAGATGAACTTAATGTTGCTGAGAAAATCTCTGTGTTGGGGATAGTAATCTAGAGACACAAAACACATATCTTTAACCTACTCTTAAAGCCATGCCTAGAGAAATAACAATTTTTTGACACCTCCTTCTTCCAGTTGACACTGAGGTGATGCAACCACACCCACAATTCTAGTGTGAATTAGTGACCATGTTGGGACTGGAGGAGGTTATGTATCGAAGTCTGGACTGGGGAACTAAAGAATAACCACTGTAAACAGTCTCTGGATTCTATTTTTCCCTAAATGCACATGTCTAAATAATTGTGTCTGCCAAGAAAAAAGAGATTTCTTAAAAATATATATTTCATAGGGAAAATAATGCCAAGCTAACACAACATATATATAACATAAAGAAATAATATAAATAACATAAAGAAGACTCATAACCCTCTATACAATTCAATCAATTCTGCAGCAGGGTGTTCATCAACAATGGAATTGTCTAGAGAAAACAAGATTAATTTGATACATATTTGGAAAGACAAAGCACATTTCTAAGTTTCTATTTGCTAATATGCTTCTTTAAAGGCCCACATGTGTCAGAAACAAGACATCTTTAAATGATCCTCTTCATATTCTCCTTATGCTAACAAACATAAGCAAGAAACTATATGTATCCATCCTTAAGACATCATAAGACCAGACTGTAATTGATAAAAATATATGATATGCCTATGTGCAAATATGGGTGTGATAATTTAAAGCAATGGGAAGGAGGGATTGGTTTTCTGGTTTCCCAGAAATGGATGTATATTATAACAAAATATTGTAATATGAACTGATTTTTATCCCAGAACAGGCAAAACATTCTGTTCAACTGGAGAAACCATAATATACAATGGGAAGAAAAACTACCAGCTCAGCTTCAAATACTTTATCGTTACGGCATAAGTGGCTTTATGGCTTTAAATCAATGTGAAGGGCTCCAGAATGTGATAACCAATGAGATTTCTAGCATAGCCCTGCTGGCATGATTTGTCTGTCAGAAATTCATAAGACAGTGTGTTTATAAAACTGCACATTCCAAATTATCCCTTTCCATTTTTCTTGCCTTAAATTTATTGCTGGGAGGGAGAATCCCAGCAGCATCATTTTATCTGTGTCTTGCACATCTAAGCGTGTGTGTGCATTTGTGTCTAAATATATCCCACTTTGAATGGTCACACCCTCCCCTTTTTTCCTTTCAATATGCTGAGGGACTATTAAATGCTTTTGTCTAATGACATTACAACTTGTACTTGAGCTTTTTCAAGACAGATGCTCCTTGATCATTCTTTTTCCCGGGAAGCCAGCTGAATGCCATTCAACAGCCTATTCATGTATCCTCTTTTAAAAGATACCACAAAAACCCCACATCAAGATTTTGCCTATATCTCACCTTCTGCCACCCGTTAACCATACAGAAAGGGCTGAAGCAGAAGTAAGACATGCCTTTTCCCTTCTCCTTTGACCATCAGAAATAGACAAGCTTGTCATTTTGGGGAGCAGAAATATTTGCTACACATCACCAGAAATTGCCTGCTCATCTGTGACTAACCAATGTACTGAACAAAATAAAGATGCAATGAAAAATAGCATTTAATTTTTTTTAAAAAAAAATCCAGTGCTGTGTCTTCTTTCCAAAACCAGTGCTTCAGGAAAAGGGGAGGGGGCTAAGGATACTAGTGATCTTTAGAAAATGGCTCTTCCAGCTGAGGCAAACCCAGAAAGGGCTCCCACCACCATCACCACTCTGGCAATTTAGCCGGGAACCCCAAAATAGACTGAGATGAGCAATCCCGAGATACGGAAAAGGCAAACGGGGCTGATAACGGGCAGGGAGGAAGATCTTGCAAATGGGAGATAATCCACCACCAAACCAAGGGAGGAAAAAATCAGCCCAGGCGTATATATGGATGAACACCGCTGGTTTAAAACAGGGACAGGACAGGTTATATACCCTCAAAGACATATACATATTATGCATATATATGTGTGTGTGTGTGGAGGCCTCTTTTTTTTCTCTGTTGCCCAATCCGACTCGGGATACCTGCGCCGCCTCGGGGAGACTTAGCAACAAGTTGGGCCAACTTGAAAGGCGGAAAGCAGCACTTTCGGAGCGGTGGTGGAGAAAGGGGAGAGCGGGCGGAGAAGGAAGGGAGGGAGGGAGGCCGGTCAGCTCGCTCGCAAAGATGCTTACCACCAAGACTGGCACCCCCGCCGCCAGCGAGTAGAGGAGCACGGGGGGCACCGCGCTGCTCTCCTCCGGGCCCGGGTAAGGCTTGCGGTAGGCGCTCTCGTAGCAGAAGAAGCCCTGCAGGTTGACCGTGAAGGTGTCGGTGTACTCGAAGTAATAAGCCAGCATCACGGTCCCTGCCATGATCACCATCTGGAAGTAAAGCATTCTGGTAGGAAGAGGAGGAGAGGGCACTGGCATGTACTCCAGCGGCCGCGGCAGCCCCCCTCCCCGGCTGCGCGCTCCGCCCGCTTCCCGGCGGCATCCACCGGGGAAGGGGGCGGCGGCTAGTCCCAGGCAGCGGCGGCAACGGCGACGGTAGCGGCGACGGCAGCTGGAGGAAAAGCAGAAGAAGGAGGAGGAGGAGAAGGAGGAGCACCGGGCGTACAACCAAGTCCCCGGGAAGGGGAGAGGGCTGTCCGCTCGCTGGGACCGGCAGCACGTGGAGCGGCAGCCCGGCCCCGGACAGCTGCCCTCGGAATGAAAGCGAGCACGTGCCCGGTCGCTGGCAGCGTCCCCACCCCCGCGCCGCTCGAAGGAAGGCGGGGGCTCGCGTTCCGAAACTCCGCCGGGGTTTAAACGAGATCCCGGCGCAGCGAGCGTGAGAAGGCGGGGAGAGGCAACGGCAAGGCGCCGGCCCACTCAGCGGTTCCCGCGCGATCCTCCTCTCAAAGGGGACTTTTGAGGGGGGGAAGCTGGGGGCTGGCTAGGATGCCGCCGCCTTAGCGCGGCGCCGCCGAGGACGGAGCGGGTATCGCGGGTTCCATGGCTGCGAAATCGCCTCCCTGGAGGGGAGAGTCTCAAGAAATGGTGGGGAAAAAAAGGCAAAAAGAAAAAAAAATCCCGGCTGATCCTGAGATTGGAGACCCAGCAACTCTTCAAGGGCAACCGGGCCGGGTTTTTGTTGTTTTTTGTTTTCCCCTCAGGAGGTGGGCGAGGATTCGCCGCCGGCTTCTGCAAAGTTCCTGGTTCCCCCGGGTGGATTCAGCCCTTCCCACCTCGCAGCCAAGCCTCTGTGCCTATGGGCTCGCCTCGGCCGCGATCCGCAATTCCGCTCTCGATCCCTTGCTTTGAAACGCGGCTGCGGAGGCAGCGCCGACGCCGTTTCTGAAGCTGCATTGGGAGCTGAAGGGATGGGAAGAGAGGTGGGTGGGTGCTTGAAATTTCTCTCTCTCTCTCTCTCTCTCTCTCTCTCTCTCTCTCTCTCTGTGTGTGTGTGTGTGTGTGTGTGTGTGTGTGTGTCTCGCCCCCCACTAAGGGATTTTGCTTTCAGTCTTAAAAATACACACACACACACACACACACACACAAACAGCGAAAGCAGTAACTCCCCAGTGCGTCAGTTGGAATATGCGCGATCTCCTCCTCCTCTTCCTCCTCCACCTCCTGCAACACCTACATGATTGCAAACTCTGGCCTTGCTGCTGGATCCCAGTGTTTCCGGAACTAGCCGCAGAGAAGCATGCTTTTCTGCTTGAACCCAGACCTGGGTTAAAAGCAAGGTGGTTTTCTGAGGAGGAAGTGGCTATTCACCCACCAAACAGCCCAACCCCAAAAGCCACTGCTTCCTTCACTCCTTTGACCACTGGGCTAGGCAGATCTGCCTTCAAGATGCTCCAAGGAAAACCAATTTTATTTTATTTTTTGCAAGATGCAAAAAAACTGCCACAGAAGCAATCAAAGCGGGACATTTAGTGCATCAGTTGAACACAAACGTGTATGCATAATCTCTATATAATGTACACTTAGCTACCGCATTGGGATGGCCTATCCTTACAGATAGTCCTCAACTTACGACAATTGGGACCTGAATTTCTGCTTTTAAGTTAAGTGGCTGTTAAGTGAATCACTCCATTTTACAACCCATTTTTTTGCCATGGTTGTTAAGTGAAGCATACAGTTAAGCAAATCCAGCTTCCTCCCATTGACTTAGCTTGTTGGTAACAGCTGGGAAGGTCAGAAATGGCGATCATATGACCCCCGGGACACTGCAACTATTGTTAAATGCATGCTAGTTGCCAATCATCCAAATTTTGATCACTTGACTATGGGAATGCTACAACAGTAGTAAGTGCAAGGACCCCAGGTATAAGTCATCCCCCCCCCCTGCTATTTTGACTTTGAACAGCCACTAAATGAACGGTTGTAAGCTGTAACCTCTACTCGGTTTCTTCCCTTAATCCATAGGCAGTGTCCTTATCTCCAGGCCATGATATAACCCCAAGATATCTTTAGCTATGCCTATATAAAAATAACATCTCTCTTATTCCAATATAAATATTAGCTTTAAAGCGTGCAAAATTTCTGACTCATTACAGTAGCTGATCGACTGATCTGTAAGTGTGGAATTGCAGATAGGCTTTCCAATGGTGAGAAATGCAGACGTAGAGTAGCCCTTATTAGCCACAGTTATTAGCCACCTCTCTCCATTAGCAATTTATTTACTAAGCTTATTTTACATGGATCACCTCTCCTGCTCCCACTGTGCTGGATACCACCTTCTTTCCTAGTTTCCCATAAGGAAGAGAACCTCTAGTCTTTGCACTGGGGAATAACAGAGTTGGAAGGACCTTGTAGGTCATCTAGTCCAACCCCTCACCCAAGCAGGAGACACAACATTTCTGGCAGATGGCAGTCCAGCCTCTTCTTGAAAGCTTCCAGTGATGAAGCTCTTCCCGCGCCGCGTGGGCGCATAGGCAGTGCCGAAAAATCGGGGGGGGGGAGCCAAAAACAAGATGGTGACCGCATGCACAGTGCCGGAAACTCGGCTTCTGCACATGCTCAGAAGAATTTTTTTAAAAAAATTTTTTAAAGATGGCGGTGCCCACGGACCGGCAACGACCGAACTGGGTCAGTGACATTACCAGTGGGTCGCTACCGGTTCGGGCAAACCGGTCCGTACCGGGAGGAACCCACCCCTAGTAGTCCTTGATTTAGCAACCATTCAGTTACAATGGCACTATAAAAAGTGACATACAACCGATCTGCACGCTTACAACCATTGCAGCATCCCCATGTGATCAAAATTCAGATGCTTGGCAACCAAGATGTATTTATGACAGTTGGCATGTCCTGAGGCCATGTGATTGCCATTTGGCAACCTTCAAAGCCAAGTTCTGACAAGCAAAGTCAATGGGGAAGTCAATTTGCTTAATTACCGCATAATTCACTGAATTAAGAGCTATGTAATGATTCACTTAACAACCGTGGCAAAAGCCACAAAGTCCAGCTTGACTCACTTAACAACCACATTGCTTAGCAACTGAAACTTTGGTCCCAATTGTAGTTGCAAGTTGAGGACCGCCTGTAGTGGAAATGCATATCTGCTGTGGGAAATCAAACAAGGCAATTTGACAGTCACAGCAGTGTGATCAAAGCAATAGCACTTAGACTTATATGCGGCTTCACAGTGCTTTAAAGCCCTCTCTAAGCAATTTACAGAGTCAGCATATTGGCCCCAACAATCTGGGTCCTCATTTTACCGACCTCGGAAGGATTGAAAGCTGAGTCAACCTTGAACCGGTCAGGATCGAACTGCTAGCAGTCAGCAGAATTAGCCTGCAGTACTGCACTCTAACCACTGCACCACCACAGCTCAACGGATGCATGTACAAAGGGGCACGTGTTTGATCACACTGCTCTGGCTACCATCTTATCTTGTTTGGCCTCGTCCACAGGCACTGCTGATTTAGAGTTCAAAACAGCTATACACATTTCTCTGTTGACTGTAAATGAGACGGAATACTGTGAGACCGGTTTAGCTAAGCCCATCTAACAAATCTGTCATTAAGTCAGATTATAACTCAGAAACTTTTCCATTCACTTTGTTATTCTCTTACCACTACCACCCTATCAGTTTTCTAAGGTTTATATATTCAAGTTTATGTAAGAAAAGGAACTGGCTTTATACTGTCTTCAGCAACTGGCAACACTGAGTCAACTTTGGCTGATCTCGTAAAAATCAGAATCAGGTCTGGTGACTATTTGGATAATTTGGATCACTCTCTGAAAATTCCAGTGCTGTGGATTAGATTCAGGAGTTTAAAAGAACTCAATGAAGGTGGAAGCAAATCATAGTAAGGCCTTATGATGGTCAAAATCTACCCTGCGTGTGTATTTTCCAAGAGCAGAAACTGACTCAGCGTTATATTGTTTTCAATCAGTGAGTTATTCAGATAGGAGATCAACCGAAGATTGCTATGGAAGATTGATGGAAAACATTCTGTCCAAATGTAGTGTTACCTAGACAAGCAAACTTAATAGAACAATAAAAAAAATTAAAAAGCCCAACGATGCCTATTCAAACCGGTGAAAGTTTTATTACACAATTGCTTAATTGGCACTAGAAGATAATATATGGGAACAGAAATTGTGGAATTACTAGATAGATTACCCCTATGGTTGGGCACTTTCAGTTGGAAGTAGGTTCTGGGGGAATACAAATTGAAGAAGCCTGCACTATAACCTTATCTAATCTCACAAGAGATTAATCCAATGTGAAAACAAACCAAATAATGGGTTCCTGTTTATGTATTAAATAAGGAGAGGTTACATTTCCCCTAGGCTCTTTCAAATAAGGAAGAGGGGGGGGGGGTTGCCTTGAATAAAACTGGTAGCTTGTTATTCTTCCTTGAAATGGATCTGGCATTCCAAAGCAGAACGCCAACAGCTGTTGCCAAAAAAACCCCACCAGCATATCAGCTACTTTTGTTAGATTCTCACACTTTACTATGCAGCACATCTGTACTTCAAAACAGAAAGGGCAAACCTGAAAATATTCAAGCCATTTAAGTCAACTTCCATAGTGCTTAGCAATCATATAGAGGAACTCGATGCTGACGTACAGATACTGGGTTCTTTGCTTAACGTATGTTGAAAAACCAAAGTAGTTTTAATGGCAGAAAAAAAATATGTATTGAGGCTGGTGCAGTCAATATTTCTAAAATATTTCTAATTCTAATATTTCTTTAAAAATAAGTAATTTGTTCTTAATTAACTTATTACTTAGGGGAAGTCATGCTTGAAGGATGAAGCTGAAGGATCTAATCTGAGTCAGTCACCGGGACCAAATATATATTCTTCTATGCTTCCAGCTCATGAGGATGGGCTCCAGCATGAGGCCAAAAGCTAGGAAAAATAAATCTTTGGTCCAGGGGTGGATTCTAACTTACCTTGCTGCCGGTTCGCTTCCTCCCACACCGTGTGGCCAGGCCTCGTGGGCGTGGGTGCACAAAGCACGCGTGTGCATGCACAGTACCAAAAAATCTGGAAAAAAATTTTAAAAGCCGAAAACAAGATGGTGACGCATGCGCAGTGTCGGGAACTCGGCTTCTGCGCATGCTCAGAAGAAAAAAAATTCAAAAAAAGATGGCGGTGCCCATGGACTGGCACCAACCGAACCAGTTCCATGATGTCGTTGTGATGTCACCAGCAGGTCGCTACTGGTTCGGGCAGACTGGTCCGAACTGGGAGGAACCTACCTTTGCTTTGGTCACAAATTCTGATTTGGTTAAACAGTGTTCTAGGTTATGTCACTTATCTTTCCAGGCCAGGAACTTATATTTTTGAGGCCTTGACAATCCGGTGAAAACTATGGAACCCTACTGAGAGAAAAAATGTATGTAATTGCATAAAATAAAATACCTAAATTACGAACTCTATTAAAAGATGATCAATTATTCTGAGATGTAGTTATCAAGTGATTAAAAAATTTAAAAATGTAATTAGTAATATATGTGCTTTTTTATTCATCCATACAATCATTTTAAACAGTGAGGTTTATCATTTTGGAGTCCACAGCAACTTACATTGTGGGCTTAAATTCATTGTTAAAAAAAAAGTTAAATTTCAGTTAGAGTTTATTGAAAATGTATTTTCATCTAAGTTCTGAAATCTATCCAGGGAACCCCAGGGGTGCTTAAGCGTGTGATTAGTCAGCATCCAGTTCCTCTGCATGATTATTAAGCACATTTTCATATAACAAACAAACGTTTTTTAAAAAAACCAAACAGTTTATCAATAAGCAAGTAAATGAAGATTTGGGACACACTTCCACATATTCAGGATTAGTAGTGATAGTTGAATGGCCCAGATGCACCCAGCATGTCTGAAACAAAGGATCCGTGTTTTTTCACTGCCTTCCTTGTAGTCACCTGGCATAAACTAGTCCTAGAATCCTAAAGAAAGGAGATAAGTCTACAAATGCAATCACACAAACAGGCAAAACCTTTTGTTTTTTTAAAGTACAATCAAATAACTAAACATAAAATGCTATCATAAACATTCAGATCTTAAAATGATGCTGCTTTATTATTTTACATGCTTCAGATATAAATCCACAAGGAAGAAGCATTGCAAATTGCTTGAGTTCCTTTACATCATCCTTCCACTGCCTGACAGCCTCCAGATATCCAGCAATAAATAAAAGATGGTTTTTAGTATAAAACTAAACCATAAACCAACAGGGTGAGTAGAATCCTTTAAATCAACTGTTCTTCCTAACAACCTCTCTTGGAGACCCCCTTTGCCAAGCAGACGAGTGGCATAAAAATCAAACTGCACTTTACTTCCTGCATTTAAAATATTTTTAAGCCTGCCTTACAGCTAGTGGATTCTATATCAAGAGGAAGCAAATATGATAAATATTTGCAGCATAAAACTTGAAAGCACACAAGGGAATTGATCAGGTTAACAATAATATGAGACAGCAGCTAAAAGTTATAACAGAAAAATACTTGGTAAAATAAAAATATGTAGCTTGGTATCAAGAGGGACATACTGCAATTTCGGGTTGGGGCGGATGGAGATGCAACCAAGTCCTCTGTTAATTCATGCTGCACTTCCATTAAGGCAAGGGTTTGGAGACCTTCCCTAAAAAAACTCAAAACTTAAGAATGCTGGTACAGAAAAAGACAATGCTATGCTCTGGGCTGATAACTCAACAAATCTCTCTATATAAAATCCGTTTCCCGATATTAGGGGTGAAATCCAGCAGGTTCTAACAGGTTCTGGAGAACCGGTAGCAGAAATTTTGAGTAGTTCAGAGAACCGGCAAATATCACCTCTGGCTGGCCCCAGAGTGGGGAGGGAATGGGGATTTTGCAATATCCTTCCCCCAGGAGTGGGGAGGGAATGGGGATTTTGCAGTGTCCTTCCCCTGCCATACCCACCAAGCCACACCCACAGAACCGGTAGTAAAAAAATAGGATTTCACCACTGCCCAATATCCAGAAACTTTTCTTCCCCTGGAAAAATTATGGGCAGGGGTGGGTTCTTACTTACCTCACTGCTGGTTCATTTCCTCCCACGCCACGTGGGCGTGCCTCATGGGCACGCGCGCATGCGCAGTGCCAAAAAGTCCGGAATTTTTTTTAAAGCTGAAAACAAGATGGCGACCGCATGCACAGTGCCGGAAACTCGGCTTCTGCACATGCTCAGAAGAAAAAATAAATAAATAAAATTAAAAAAAAATTCAAAAAATTCAGAAAAAGATGGCGGCACCAACCGAACCAGTTCTGTGACATCATCGTGACACCACTAGCAGGTTGCTACCGGTTCGGGCGAACTGGGAGGAACCCACCTCTGATTATGGGGGTTTGTTTTGCTTTCCAAGCCCACCCCAAAGGTGCTTTTTCAGGACTTTCTTGTTTTTTCTTTGAAGATGTTTTGCTTCTCATCCAAGAAGCTTCTTCAGCTCTGACAGGATAGTGGGGAATGGAAGGATTTATATTCCTTGCAGACAGCTGGTCATTTGCATCCTTTTAGAGGGTCCTTGAAGCACTTGGAGGTTTATCTGTGTCCTCAGGGTCACCTGAGTACTGCTCCTGGTTCCTGTAGTCTGCAATTTTTCCTCTGGAAATCCATTCCTACTCCCACACCATTCAAAGGGTGTTCATCCCAAATTGTATAGCAAAAAGTCTGTAGAGATTCTCAGTCATCCAGGTCATGGTTGTCCCAAAGGTGCTTTTTCAGGAGGCAACTGGACTTTCTTGTTTTACTTTGTAAAGTAGAATCCTTTAAATCAACTACAAAGTAAAACTAGAAAGTCCAGTTGCCTCCTGAAAAAGCACCTTTGGGACAACCATGACCTGGATGACTGAGAATCGCTACAGACTTTCCAAGCCCATGTGCTTTAGATTTTATTTATTTATTTGTTTGTTTGTTTGTTTGTTTGTTTGTTTGTTTGTTTAGAATTCATTTTAAGGGATTTGGAATTTTCTTTTATATACTTACCGTATGTATTTCCCACCTTTATTATTTTGATAAATAACTCAAGGCAGCTATCGGTAATATACTTAAATACTCCTTCTTCCTCTTATTTTCCTCACAGCAACAACACTGTGGGATGGAGTAAGGTGAGAGAGAAAGATTTGGCCAAAGTCATCCTGCCAACTTTCATGCCTAAGGTTAGACTGATGCCTTAACCAGGAGACCAAACTAGCTCACTCGCTCTCTCTCTGGTGGCGCAGTGCTTAGAATGCAGTACTGCAGGCTACTTCTGCTGCCTGCTGGCTGCCTGCAATTTGGCAGTTCAAATCTCACCAGGCTCAAGGTTGACTCAGCCTTCCTTCCGTCCGTCCTAGGTCGGTAAAATGAGGACCCAGATTGTTGGGGGCAATATGCTGACTCTATAAACCACTTAGAGAGGACTGTGAAGCGGTATATAAGTCTATGTGTTATTGCTATTGCTATACAAGATATTGATATTCCATAAAAGTCTTTTGTTATGGAAAGGAAGCCAGTGACAATGCAAACTGTTAGATAGGTGATTGTCCAGTAAAAGACACCTCATAATTAAATAAATTGGGAAAAATATTTCAACGCATTAGTAATCATTATGGCTTTAAAATGAAATAATCACTGTTCTCTTCTGTTAGAAAACCTATCAATTTAAGAACTTTCAATACCCATAACATGGGATTTCAGATTACTAGAGTTGGAAGGGACCTTGTAGGTCATCTAGTCCAACCCCCCGTTCAAGCAGGAGTCCCTACGCCATTTCAGACAAATGGCAGTCCAATCTCTTTTTGAAAGTCTCAAGTGATGGAGCTCTCACAACCTCCGTAGGCAAGCTGTTCCACTGGTTGATCGCTCTCACTGTCAGAAAGTTTCTCCTTATTTCCAGGTTGAATCTCTCCTTGGTCAGTTTCCATCCATTATTCCTTGTCTGGCCTTCTGGTGCCTTGGAAAACAGCCTGACCCCCTCCTCTCTGTGGCAGCCACTCAAGTATTGGAACACTGTTATCATGTCACCCCCGGTCCTTCTCTTCGCCA
This sequence comes from Diadophis punctatus similis, assembly GCA_023053685.1. Taxonomy (NCBI): domain Eukaryota; kingdom Metazoa; phylum Chordata; class Lepidosauria; order Squamata; family Dipsadidae; genus Diadophis; species Diadophis punctatus. The sequence goes on along the minus strand of JALIGW010000035.1, from coordinate 5,826,926 downwards.
GACTGGCCATGCCTAGTTCCTGCAACCTGCAAATTTCAAAGTTCCTAAATCCTGCAAATTTAAAATAAAGCTCTATTTTTCTGCCAAAGGACAGCCATCATCTTGAATTAAGGATGTGAAATTATTTATTTTCCTTTTTAGTGGCATTTGGCTGGAAAGAATGTTATGCTTCCTCTGTATTGACATGTGTGCAGTTCTTAAAGGAAGATTTAAAGTGGCAGTTCATAAGCTATTTAAAGCTGATCATCCATTAACTAAGATCTAAAGTGATGCCTATTAAAATCTGAAATTGGCCTAGGAGCATAGATACCAACCAACCAAAAAAACACCTCCCATTCTTAATCACCTGTTGCATAAGTGTTTGAATTTCAAGTTCTCCTCTCATTTCTTTTGATAGGTCTAGAAGACCAGTAGAAGCCACAAGAGGTGTTTCAGATATTTTGGCATATTTAAAAGAAAAACTTTTGCAGCTTCTACTTCTGGTATTGTTGTCTCTGCAGATCTTGTGTAGAAGGTCTTGAATAAAATTGGAGTAAAGACTGAGAAAATAGCATATACTGGAAGAAAGAACAGGAGAGGAGGACAAGATTACAGTGAACCGAATGGAAGTTCTATGTGTAATCTCAGCCTATTGGCAGTTTAACACTTAATTAAACTAATTAACACTATAAAATATCCCAAAGCTGCTTAGGTGATCAAAAAGTAAAGAGTAACAACAGGAAAAAACACCTATTTATTTATTAAAAAAAAGAAAACAAGCAAACCACTGTTGAGACTATTATTCTTTTATTCTTTAAAATGAATAAAAACTAACTTAATGGAATGTAGCACACAGCTCTGGTGCCATGGAAAGCAGCAAAATATCAAAGTGCTAGTGCAAAAGAAAAAATGTAAGAGTAAAGGCAGTGGGCCACTCACTGTAAAATAACTTATATTGTTCATTGCATTGGCTAACAAGCTGGTGATGATGTGAATTCCAGACCCACAACCAATAACAAGTCATTCGCAAAACTGCTAGGAATTGGGCAATGCGGGGGACGCCACCGGTCCCCTTCCTGTCAAGTTTATTTTTTTATCTGTCTTGGTAGCAATTTGTGTTTAATTTTCCTTTTATATCTCCCTGACCAAGGGTTGCACCCTCTGTTTCACTTCTCTCTCTCTTTAGAGGCTTGCTTTTTACTTCTTCTTCAATATCTCTAAGCTCTGCAGGATTGTTTGAGATTTGCTTTATGTGTGGAATAGACAGACGTTGACACGTTTCTTTAACAAAGTAGTAAACAGTTTATTTAAATACAACTTCTCAGTAATTGTCAAGTGAAATTGTTAAAGCCACAAGCAGCTATTTAATTCTTTCTTTTTCTTTTCTTCCCTTCAAAAGACGCTCCTTGCTTTCCTGACTAAATCTAAGCAAATCCAATTCTTCTTTGTTTCTAGGCCTATAGATAAGAGCACGTTTCACCGTTTATCTCTATCTACAGATTACTCAATATATAGCAATCAATCTTGTTCCCTGACCCTGGCTCCTGCTTCCCACAGAACTGCCTAAGGCTAAGGTGACCAGACGTCCCGATTTTGGCGGGACAGACCCGCTTTTTAATGCTTTGTCCCGCGTCCCGCCCGTCCTCTAAAAAGTCCCGATTTTTTGAAAGAATGCACGACAAGCTATGGCATTCTTTCCAAAAATCAGCCTGAAGGGGGGGCATGCGAGATTGAGGGGGAGTTAAAACTCCGAGAGTTTTAAGCCAGCCATGTTGGGTCGGGCTCCGTCTAATGAGCCCCCGCTTCTTCCTCCAACCAGACGCGCGCCCGAGCGACAGGCTTCCGATTCAGTCCCCTCTATTCACGGGGTGGCGCGGGGCGGGGCAGAGCGAACCCTGGGGGGGGAGCGCCACTTTGCACTTGTCTTTCAGTCTGTGCAGGGCAAAAGGGGCGGGGCAGGGCTGGGCGCGCGTCCTACCTGGGACTTTTCCTGGTAGCTCCAATCGCGTTCCTTGCTAATAGCGTCCAGAGCAGAGCAGCCCCTTCCAAAAGATCGTGAGACGTTATCTTTTGGAAGGGGCTGCTCTGCTCTGGGCGCTATTAGCAAGGAACGTGACTGGAGCTACCGGGAAAAGTCCCAGGTAGAACGCGCGTCTCACACTGGGGGTTGGGCGGGCGGGGCAGGACTGGCAGCCAACTACCTGAGCGATGGAGGCGCGGCGGCCGGTTTGGGGCTCGGGGCGGACCCCGGAGGCCCCACCACCCCCACCGGATCGCACAGAGCGGACATGCAGGCACCGGCCGAGACGCCTAGAAACGGCTAAAAAGCCCTCCCCCCCGCCACTTGTTTTCCTCTTTTGCGCCTGCGCACGCTGGGCCCAAGCATGGGGGAAGAATTAAAACAGCGCACCGAGAGCGTCACCTGAGACGGTTGTAAGGATCTTGCCAGCCAGCCAGCCCAAGCCATTGCCGGCTCCCGAAGGGGAGGCGGGAGGCGAGGAAAGGCCTCCTGCCTCCCCCCCCCTCCACCCACCTGGACGCCGACATTTGCCTTCTTTTGCCCTCTGCGCATGCGCAGAGGGCAAAACTCAAATGGAGAAACCCACCCCCATCAATGGTGTCCCGCTTGAAGAAAAAAAAATCTGGTCACTTTACCTAAGGCCTATCTTCTCTCTTTGGAAGTCACACACAGAGCTCCTCAGCTCTCCACACTAAGCCTTCCCTCCTTTGGAAGTTAACACATAACAGAGAGCTTTCTTCAGCTCTTCTCACTAATACAGACAGAGAGCTCCACATCTCTCTCAACCAGGCCTTTTATAGTTCCTGGCCCTGCTATCTATGATCCGATTGGCTGTCTCTTATGATGTCATCTATCCTCCCTCCCTTCTGGAGCACTGGGATAAACACCTCCCCCTTTCTACTTATCATACATTTTAAAAGCTGTTTGGCTCTATACTTACTTGTTTAAACAGTTCCTTTTAACAACATTTTAACTTTATACAACAACTTACTATTTTACATTCAGTACCTGTATGTGGGCACCACAGGAAATGTATAAATTAAATTGTCAGGGTTCCAAGTAACACCCACAATGAAAGAAAACTGAGAGGCTTGAGTTTCCTCAAAGTTCAATTTTATTACAGATGTCATATTGGCACATCTGGGAAAACCCAAATCTGAAAGCTTCCGGGTTTTCCCCACCCAAAAGAAAGTCCAAGCCCCTGCCCCAGCACCCACATGTCCATCACATGGTCCAATCAATGCATCATCCCAACTGGAGATGCCTCCTAGTCGCACCCTCCAGGTGCAGAGCAGAGTGGCCTTGACTCCCAAAGAAAGGAATGTTATTATGACTACAAATCTCCCCAGCTCCATACAATCCCCCCTCCCAGTTTCCCACAGTCCTAAATGTGGCAGGCCTGAAGGCCCAAGATGGTTTCCAGGCCTGACATAAATAAATATAGTCATCTGAAAAGAATCAGAGACATTAGCACTGTAGTTAAACAAAGAGAGGTCTAGATTCTGGATTTTGGACTCCATTCTATTGGCTACAGACAGCACTAGTTTTCACAAAAAGCTAAAAAAAATGAAGGGGCTCAGAAGACACATTTTGTCACCTATAACTTCATTCAATCAATCTCATTTTCTGAATCTGAAATACTGTCACTTTCAATATTTCTTTTCCTCTTTCTGATCCTTTTCACAAACTTCTTTAAATTAAAAGTTTACCTGTACTATGACAAGTTTCTATACCGTTCTGCATGTTTATTATCTGCTGTGAATATTTCCAATATTCAGCAATTTCTTTCATATCAAAACAATTTTATGTCTTTTTTAAAAAAGGAATTTTTTCCCCAACATTCTGTTTTTCCAAAGTTTCCAGTATTTCAAGGGAAAACCAAAAAGATATTTAAAAAGAACAGATTTCCCCGCAAAAAAGAGTTTTCATTTTTTTTCCAGATATCACATTTGTAGAGATATCTCACTTTTGCATGGTCCAAACTGACAGGCATATGCCACATAATAAAAAAATAACAACAGGACCTTCAATTTTTTATGAGCAGCTTCTCCTGACATCTAAATTGGAAAGAGGGATAATAACAGGAGATGCTTATTCATGGGTTTTTCCAACCATCTATTCCGTATCTTCATCTAACAGCTTTCTCTCGGGTAAAAGCCATAATTTCATGTAAGAGCACATGTTTGCAAGCCAATGGTCTGAGATTTATACACTGGCAGTTGTAGATGGAGCTGATAGCTCCCAGCTAAAACTGGGAAGTTATATACATCAGCTTTGCTACAGCTTTGCTACAGATTTGCTGGGATTTAAGGAAATTGTAATCTCAACATGTCTTCTGATATAGGCTGAAGAAAGTTGATATCAGCTGCAAAATAGGAGTAGACAACCTTCACCCCATACACCAAATTGTTGGTGAGGTCCCCTGCCCCTTTTCTAAATCTCTTAAAAACCCAGATTGCCTTACCAACATTCAGCAGCAATGGGACACTTTTTTTCCTCCCCAAAATAAGAAGCAAAATAGGTATATTAAATTTTGAACAGGCTGAGCATTATTTTATTTATGAAAACCCCAAGTGCCCTCCTAGAAAAAGCCAGGCTGTTACATAGGAAAAGTTATTCTCTCTGAATAACTTTCAGTCTTCCTATAAAAGAGAATATCTGTAGCTCAGGGCTGAATCATGGAGTCCTTGGTCTTCTCTGAGCTTGGTCATTTTATTGCAGACATTTCATTATCTAATTAAGTAACATCATCAGTAGAAGCAAGTGTGGGGTTGGTTTTCTTCTTGGAAAGAACCAGAGAGAAACTTCCACATACACATACATACCCTACCAAAACTGACAAGGCAAGCTAGTGTATATAAACAGGGAGCAAACACCACACTCACTTGCATTGAAGATGTTACCTAGTTGGGTAATGAAATGTCTGCAAGCAAACAACCAAGCACTTCACAATCCTTCAGTCTTCCCAGGACCAAGCCCTTCCATACTGAATTAGATAGACTAAAATTGTTCGCTAGAACCTTCCAAATAGCAGAGAAATAGGAAACCCCAGCCAGCACTAAGCCATCAAAAGTAGGCTATTGCTCGACTGCTTTTTACCTTTATTTGTTTTATTTTTTATTTTATTTATTTATTTTATTAAATGTATATATGATTACAGACAAAGTATAAACATTATTGTGAATACATAAGATGTATAAGCATGGTTATGAGTACATGAGGTCAGTGGTGGGTTCCTACCAGTGCGGTCCGGTGCGTAGCTCCGGTAGGGAGCAGCCGATTGCGCAATTTGCACGTGACCGCTCCGGTGCAGTCTTCGCCGGTCCGTCACGCACGTCACCATCTTTTTAAAATAATTTTTGGGCTTTTTTGCTTCTGTGCATGCACGTAAGCAAAATCTCGCCGAAATCTTGCGAGGGGACGCGTCCGTGTGAGATTTCGGCAAGATTTTGCTTCCGCGCATGCGCAGAAGCAAAATCGCACAAGGGGGTGTACGCGCATAGCAAGCGAGCGTGCACAAAACGTGGAGATGCGCACGCAGCACACCGGTATCGGTAAGTGAGCAACCCGCCCCTGCATGAGATGGTTACAAATACATGGGGACATTAGGACAGGGACGGTAGGCACGCTTGTGCGCTTATGCACTTCTCACACTCTGATTCGAAGGAGCCAGCGTTCCTTCTGGTATAAGGAGAAGAAACTAGAAAATGAATTAGAACATTATTGCGACTCCCATCCGTTCACTGACATGTTGGGTGAATCTAATAGTGAATTACATTCAGAAATTGGCTTTAGACTTAAAACTGTAAATTGCTTTGCATTTGTCAAAGCCTGGTTCTTTTGGGCACTGCTTGTTAGATAGAAATTGAATTTGCAGTCAGTGCAATTAAAAAGAAATGGCCCAATCTCATCAGCTTTGAATAAACATATTAAGTACTTTAAACTTGAATAATTTGCCCCTTGGGATTCAGGAAACCGCCTGGGGATTGTTCGTATTATCTGGGCTTGAGGAGATAGCAATGGCAATGGAGATAGATACTGGCAATGGCGCTGACATAGGAAGAATTCTTGCCTTATTCAATAAAATGGGTGTAACTGAAAAGGTAACAGGCGGAACCTATTAGTTTCTTATAGGACTTATCCAACAGATCTGGATTTATTCTTGCTGGCAAATGTCACTGTTCTTCGACATGTTTTTAGCACTAACAGTGCAGGGGCGGGTTCCTAATTTTTTTACTACCACTCTGTGGGCGTGGCTTATTTTGCGGGTGTGGCTTGCCAGCCATGTGACCGGGTTGGCATGGCTTGCCGGCCATGTGGCCGGGTGGGCATGGCTTCTCGGACTGCTGAAGGGAGGGGAACTGAGATAGGTCCTGCTGCCCATTCCCCCTCCCCTCAGCAGCTCGAGAAGCCTCGAACGTGCAAAAATGCCTGGGATCATCACCGCGCGTTCATGGCTTCTCAGACTGCTGAAGGGAGGGGAATGGAGATAGCTCCTGCCGCCTGTTCTTTCAGCGTCTCACACGCTCCCTCAGCCATCCTCCCCTGCTTGGACTCACTGTGGGGTAGGAAGGCAGCACATGTGCAGTGCCGGAAGCTCGGCTTCTGGGCATGTGCAGAAGAATTTTTTAAAAAAAATTTATTTTTTTTTTAAATGGCGGCGCCCAGGCATCGGCAACTGACCGCACCGGTACTGTGACGTCACCAGCGAGCCGCTACCGGTGCTATAGAGTGGACCGCACTGGTAGGAACCCACCACTGTAACAGTGTGACAAACAGGATGGAATCATTCTACTTTATATCCAAAGGGGTGAAACACTTTTTATACTAAACCTTGAAAGTAATCCCTTTTCTATGACTACTTCAAAACATGTTTTCCTAAACAAGGGTTCCTTGAACTAAATTCAACAGTTTTTGGCTTCTTCCTGGTTGAGTTGCACCAGGAAGTAAGTTGCTTCCTGGTGCAACTTACAGAGTATTCCTCATTACCATCTAGTGTGTAAATGGTCGTCTTATGTTCTTGTAGCATCGCTGTATTAAGTTCGACTGGTTTAACAGTGAGCCATATGTTTATTCAGGAAGAAAAATATGACTTTGGAAAGCTTATTTCTAAAGTGACTCTTTCAATTTATAAGCACCACATTAGGGCAGAGGTGGGGAATCAGTGCCCATTCATACATGGATTTCAACGCTATCATCATATTCAGTGGCAAGGGCTGGATAGCAACTCGTAGAACCGGGAATCCAGAAAGATTTTGCCTTTAAGCTAGATCAGTTTTTGTCCTTCACACACTAGAGTTTTTCCCCTTATACACAGGCAGATATGAACGCAACAAGTAGTTTAATCAACTTATATAGTTACAATACCGATGAATATAAATGGCTTGCAGCTATCATTTTGTCACGGTTACAAAAATAGAATCAGGTTTTTTTTAAAAAAAGAATCCCTGAAACTTCCAGCGAGTGAAGAATTGGTCCCCATAATAGCTGCACAGATTTATGTTCTTTCTCAGAATGTAGCCATCTATGGGTACATATTAACTTTCTATTCCTGACACCTACGTAGAGGTCTGAAGCCCTGTGCCTGAAAATTGATACCTAAGCTTAACCAATTATAAGAAAAATGAAGAAAAATGTCTGAGACCAAACTAGCTGTAACTAAGGAAACTGGATTCATTATTTCTGGGAAGACGTGTGAACACCATTTTCTATCACTCCACAGACATCTTTCTGGTATCTAACAGTCTTCTCATACTCAATCACCACCATCAAACCTCTGATGTCTTTGCTAGTACGGAAGCAGACCAGAAAAAGAAAGACTAGAACTTGTAGTACCACCTCTACAATTAGTCTCCAAAGTGCCTTACCTTTATTTTAAAAAGAAATTCACGGATCACATTATTTTTTTTTAATGCTAAATATTTGACTGAGGCTTGCATAGGAGGGAGGAGATGTTTGCCCGCCACTGATGTTTTGTTTATTTATTTATTTTATTTAATTTTATCCCACCTTTATAAATAACTCAAGGCAACAAACATACCCAATGCACCTTCTTGCTCCTATTTTCCCCACAACAACAGCCCTGTAAGGGGGATTGGGCTGAGAGAGAATGATTGGCCTGAAGTCACCCAATTGGCTTTCATGCCTGAGGCAAGACTACAACTCACAGTCTCCTGGCTTCCACCTGGTGCCTTAATCAGTGGTGGGTTCCTACCGGTGCGGTCCACTCTATAGCACCGGTAGCGGCCCACTGGTGACTTCACATTACCGGTGCGGTTGGTTGCCAATGCCTGGGCGCCGCCATTAAAAAAAAGTTTTTTTTTAATTTCTTTAAAAAATTTCTTCTGTGCATGCCAAGAAACCTGACAATTAAGTCTTTCCCCGTCCCTTCACTTGAAAATAATAAGAAGCTCGCATTTGACACTTTTCCTTCGCTTTTGCCTAAAGCTTCCCAAAGTGGGCGTTTTCTGAAAGCTTAAGTTTTTATACTGTTAATTTTATACAGTTTTATACTGTTATTCTTTAGACGAAAACATTGAGGACTGTTAAAAGATACTGTTCTTTTAACAGTCCTCAATATTTTCGTCTAAGGAATCCATGACTGAAACCAAAAATGCTGTATGAGACTTGCTTGTCTTTTATATAGCATTTTCTGCATATAAAGGTTGCTGTGTTGCCATGGTGTAACACACACTTTGTATGCAAAGCTTTTCATGTAAGGTATAAAATAGCAAAAATAGTAGTAACATCTCTTTGAAATAACTAATATATGACCGGCAAGCCACGCCCACCTGGTCATATGGCTGGCAAGCCACACCCAGAAAATAAGACACGCCCACAGAGTGGTAGTAAAAAAAATAGGAACCCACCCCTGGCCTTAACCATTAGACCAATACTAAGCAGTACAAAATTACATGTTTGTACACAAAATTTAACTCATTCCAGTGTTATGCAGCCTTGAATCCTTTTTCTACTGGTAAAAGGTAGGTGGGAAATCTATGCTTTGCAGGAAGATGCATGCAGTACCCAAGCTATCGAGTGATCCTGCACATTTCTCAGGTAGTATAATAACACTTGCAGAGGTCATCTGTTTTGCTCAGACACAGCATATTCACAACACTTATTTCTGCTGAATCGGTCTACACTTTTTAAAAAATGGGTGACATTTTAAAAATCAGGGATGGACCTTGAAATCCACCTTTTCTTTTTCACTATTAATTACAAAATGCTTTTTGCGGGAGAGAGGAGACCTGAAGACAAATTAGACCTTGTTCGTTTTGTTTAAAGTAGCAATTCTAAGTGGGGGGGGGGAAGCCCTTTTCACACAGGGTGGAGTACAGAATAACAGAGTTGGAAGGGACCTTGGAGATCTTCTAGTCCAGTGATGCCGAACCTATGGCACGCGTGCCACAGGTGGCACGCGGAGCCATATCTGAGGGCACGCGAGGCATTGCCCTATGTCAGCTGATTTTCGGCCTTCTTTTCGGCTGTTTTTGCTCTCCCCAACCGGAAGTTCACTTGTGTGCTCATCCTCAGCTTCCTTTTCTCTGTCAGAGGTCTTCAGGAACTTTTTCGGCTTTGGACAGTTGCAGCCAGTCCTCTCACATCTCAGCCCATTTCTTCTGCAGCCGGGAAGGCTTTCCTGAAGGCCTGTGTAGCCGATCAATTTGGAGCTCTGTTATCAGCTACACAGGCCTTCCGGAAAGGCTTCCCGGCTACAGAAGAAATGGGTGAGGTGTGCGAGGCCTGGTTGCAACTATCTGAAGGTAAGTAGTAGGGTGGCTCCACTTCCTTTCATTTCCGAACTTCCAATTGGCCCGTTGGGCCATTTTTCGTTGTCCCAGGCTTTAGGAGGCTTTCCTGAACCCTGGGGAGAGCGAAAAACAGCCCAACGGGCCTACTAGAAGTCAGAAGGCTTCAGTGAGGCCTGTGTGCATGCGCAGGGGGGGCAGCAGGGGGTGTTGTGCGCATGCGCAGGGCATTGCATTATGGGTGTGGGCACGCGAGCGCATGCTATCGCGCACGTGCGCACCCTTTTGGCACTCGAGCCGAAAAAGGTTCGCCATCACTGTTCTAGTCCAACCCCTTGCTGGGGCAGAAAACCCTGGCTTATACCATTTCAGACAAATGGTTGTCCAATCTCTTCTTAAAAACTTCCAGTGTTGGAGCATCCACAATTTCTGGAGGCAAGTCAAAGTCCAATTATACGTTATTTTGGTAAATAAGGAATCTGGAAATAAAAAGGTTGCCATTTTGTGTATGAAAATGCTTAGGGTTAGGGTTTATTGCATTTATTAGCAATAGTTGATAAATTATCACAACATGTTTATTTGTACAACAGTTTTATGGGTTTTTCTTGCTAACTCTGCAGCATACACATTTGCCATTCGACAGATTGCTAGCTTTAATATCCACCACAGAACATCGTTCTTATCGTAATTCACCAAACAACTCCAGCTTTTTGATTTAGGCTGCTTGACACTATTACAATTTTGTCTGTAAATTGCACAACTAGACTGTCTGTTGGTATATAGCAGATAAATGGCACAAAACAAGCACCTACCTATTCTAATGCTGAACTGAAATTTTCTCAGATTTTCCCCTAGAAGAATGGAGTTTTATGGAGAAAAGTGGGAAGGAAGGAAGGAAGGAAGGAAGGAAGGAAGGAAGGAAGGAAGGAAGGAAGGAAGGAAGGAAGGAAGGAAGGAAGGAAGGAAGGAATAGCAATAGCACTTTTCTTATATACCGCTTCATAGTGCTTTACAGCCCTCTCTAAGCGGTTTACAGAGTTCAGCATATTGCCCCCAACAATCTGGGTCCTCATTTTACCGACCTCGGAAGGATGGAAGGCTGAGTCAACCTTGAGCCTAGTGAGATTTGAACAGCTGAACTGTTGAACTAGCAGTCAGCCTGCAATGGCTGCATTTAACCACTGCACCACTTCAGCTCCAGGAAGGAAGGAAGGAAGGAAGGAAGGGTCCTTCACTCTTTCACTCTTTCACTCTTTCACAAGAAGAGTCCTTCACTCCTCTGCTCACAACAAAATACCTTATTCCACCAGACTTGAAATACTGGGATTAGACAATTTACAACTACGTCGCCTCTGATCTGATCTAAATGTAGTTCATAAAATCATATACCAAAATGTCCTTCCTATTAATGACTACTTCAGCTTCAACTGCAACAATGCACGAGCATGTAATAGATTCAAACTAAATGTAAAGCGCTCCAAACTCGACTGCAGAAAATACGACTTCAGCAACAGAGTGATAAATGCCTGGAATGCACTACCTGACTCCGTAATTTCTTCCCCAAACCCCAAAAACTTTAACCTTAGACTGTCCACAGTCGACCTTTCCCCGTTTCTAAGAGGTCTGTAAGGGGCGTGCATAAGTGCATCACTGTGCCTACCGTCCCTGTCCTACTGTCCTATTGTCCTCTTTTATCGTTACTTTTTACTTATGTTTATACAAACTACTACTATCCTATACATGTGTGACAAATAAATAAATAAAATAAATAAATAAAAAAGGAAGGAAGGAAGGAAGGAAGGAAGGAAGGAAGGAAGGAAGGAAGGAAGGAAGGAAGGAAGGAAGGAAGGAAGGAAGGAAGGAAAGGCCAGCATCTAGTTCTGTTATTTTCTAATGCTTGTGTTTTATGTATAATTTTTAATATAAATTTTAGAGGAACTGTCCAATCTATTCATAGCACAGTCCTTCTGCAGAGATTACCATTGACATTCCTGCTCCAAATCAAAAAGAATCATTTATTTACAGACCATAACTCTTATATAATTGATGTGATGACAGCTCCAGATAGTTTCCAGCTGCAGATTTAGTAGAAAAAAAATTGTTGTGCCACAGAAGAACATTCCCAACTTCATATGAAGCTGTTCTGATGTCAACATTTGGCCAGTAGGGAAGCCTTATTTGTGAAGTTGGGCCAAAGGGATAAGACGGAGGTGGTGCTATTTTAATTCATACATGGCTGCATCCCTTATCTGATGGAATGTTTAAAAGACCTTAGGAAAGCAGAGGAAGAAACAGAATCATTGCAAAGGGAAGATCTAGGTCTAAAGGAGGGAGTAGTGAGAAAACAATTCAAAACTCTGCTTTATTTATGCTAGGTATAACTTCAGCAGGACAACTACTTTGTCAAGCTTTCAAGTTTCTTTTACGTTACAAGCAATAAAGAGCTTTCCAGAAATCTAAGTGGTTCTTGTTCCTTGAATTTTCCCGCCTCAGAGAGCATGATATATCTCAAGTTGCTTGATTTTATTGCTGGGTAAATGGATTCTTCCATACAATTACTATTGGCTGATTTTAATCCCCCCCTCTGGGAGAGAAGGCAGCTCTAGATTTTATGACAATGTGACTCTGCCCCAGGTCATCGCTGGCTTGACTCACACAGCTAACCATGCTTCAGATCTGACGTTCACTATTGAACATGGAATGATCTGGTTCTGGGGGACTTTTCCATCAGTCTATTTTCATGGATGATGGGGTCAATTGGAACCATCAAACTCTGCAGGGAGGAAGAACCTATGAAAATGCCGAGAGATCTGATGGATCTGGTAGATTTTCTAATTGCAATTGAGGAGTGTTTCCCAGTGATCTGGAGGGTGACCGTGTTAAACACTGTGTTAACTTCTGGAACATAGGCAGTTATGTCACTTAACAGGTTCTCCTTCTTTTCCCCACCGACTTTCAAATACAGCTGTTTGGTTGGAATGTCACCCCATAAGTAACAGCCCAGATTCAGTAAAAGTGGTAAAGCATCGTGACTTCTGCATCTTAATTGCATCTGCAAAATGTCAGGAGGGGAATTATGAAGAGCCGGTCTACTCAATGGCTCTACATTCCTCTGCGGTTGTCAGCTGTGCTTTTCGCAGAGCTGTCTTCAGTTCACCATTTCTTCCTCGGAAGTCCACTTCACTGATATAAGCTATACTAATGGAATGTTGAAAGCCTGGTAGGAAAAGGATGGATTAGAAGATCCAATCGGTATTAATTTTGATCATTTGGCTGAGCCTTTCTTGGATAAAATCACTCAGATTCAGAAAATAGACAGAATCTATGGAGATGTCACAGGTGACATCTTGTAGTGTTACCTAGAAGGTTTTTGAGCCTGCTATCAGCCCTTCAAGGTAGTCCAGACAAGAAGCACATACTAGGTGTAGTAACACTACCTTTATGGTAAGGTTACAGTAAAAGAATTTTGCAGGTCTGAAAGTATCTCTCCTCTACTTTATATTTAGTTAGTTTTAACCATTCAGTCATGTCCGACTCTTGGCAATTTTATAGGCAAGTGCACTGCATGCTACCCTGTCAAGCACAGCTTCTTTCAGTTGTTGGATGTTCATCTTTGTATCAGCTTTGATGGTATTAAGCCTGCAAGTTCTTTGCTTGGCCCTTCTTCTCATTCCACTAACCATTCCTAGCATCATTGACTTCTCCAATGAATTTGCACACATGACATGGCCAAAGTAAATCAGACATATCTTATGATTTTGGCTTCTAGTGATATTTCTGGTTTTATACGATTCAGCACCTCTCTGTTGATTGTTCCGGCTATAATCATTTGTGCCAGTACCACAGTTCAAAGGCATCCATTCTTCTTCGATCAGGCATTCTTAGTGTCCAACTCTCACACCCATGCATCATTATAGGGAAGATTATTTCCCTAACGAGCCTACTTTTTGTGTTTATATAAATATCTCTGTTTTTCCAGAGATATATATTTATTGCTGCCAACCTGCCTTCCATTGAGGACCTGTATACTGCACGAGTCAAAAAGAGGGCCGTGAAAATATTTACTGACCCCTCGCATCCTGGACATAAATTGCTTCAACTCCTACCCTCAAAACGTCACTATAGAGCACTGCACACCAAGACAACTAGACACAAGAACAGTTTTTTCCTGAATGCCATCACTCTGCTAAACAAATAATTCCCTCACCACTGTCAAACTATTCACCAGGCTGCATTACTATTACTATTAGTTACTATTACTATTAGTTTTTCTCATCCTTCCTATCACCCATCTCCTCCCACTTATGACTGTATGACTGTAACTTGTTGCTTGTATCCTTACAATTTATATTAATATTGTTTCCTGATTGCTTATTTGAACCCTATGACAATCATTAAGTGTTGTACCTCATGATTCTTGACAAATGTATCTTTTCTTTTATGTACACAGAGAGCATATACACCAAAGACAAATTCCTTGTGTGTCCAATCACACTTGGCCAATAAAGAATTCTATTCTATTCTATCTATTCTATTCTTCTTTATATATTTACTTTCCAGAAAATTAGGGAGGTCTTTTCTGAAACCTTTCCATTTTGCAGTTGTGTCATCTGCGGCTCTTCCTCCTATCTTGTAAGACTATGCCACATGCCCTTACACTGTGGATCCCAGAGTATCCCTTGTTAACTTAATGTTACCACTCCCTCTGCTCCACCTGCTAATAAAAGTGTCTAAGGAAGGGATGTCAAACTGGTGGGCCGGATGCAGCATGAGGAGGCCACGCCCACCCCAGCTCCACGAATGGGAAAAACATCGCAAAACATCACATGACAGCAACGTGACGTGGCGAGTTTGACCCGTGGTCTAAGGAGTTGGGAGTTGAAGTCCTTTAGAGGTTAATTATAAGCAAATGGTACCATAATACATGTCAAAAAAAATTAACCGCTACTCTTATTATTGAATTGTGAGTTAAAGTTTGATCTCTATTATTTCATGAACTATTAAGATTGTTTTGTATTGTAAATTTGATAAGCTGGCAGATTTCAGGTGGCAGATAAATTGCAGGAATTAACAAATAAATGCATTGCAGGAACATGTAATCAAATGAAATCATATGTTGACTCATTCCAGGAAGGGAGGGAAGAGACATTATTTGGAAAATTCAGACAACTTTAGCAGTGAACACAACTACAGATTAACATTTCATTGGAAAACTTACATTTGAACACACTGAAAACCATGGGATAAAACAATAGTTTACATAGTTATATTGCAATTAATACATACTAGCTTCCTTCTTTGTACACCAATTTTTATCTCCAATTTTGAACATTCCTCTGGTATATGTTTTGATTTCAACTTCCATAATCTGGTCCCCCCTAAATGTGTTAGGATTATGAACCCCAATGTGTATGAGAGTTTTGGAAGTTACAGTCCCAGTACACATGGGACATTTGGGAAGGTAAAATAAGACTTACACCGGGATTAACTCATTCTTCTCCTATAATATGTCATAATATGAAAATATCTATGATGTGATAAATCCATATTCCAAACCATTAAGTGGTTTGCAGTATTATGGAGAATAAAATATGGAGCAGCCCTCCCTTCCCTCAACATCAGTTTCTAGCTTGAGGAAAATGGAAATAGCCCAAGAATTGAAACCAGAAAGAAAACTTATCTAAATTGTTCTGCCCAGCTGTCATTCACCAGGAGGAAGATTCAGAGAAACTCAAAATTAAATCAAGGACAATATCGCCTTACACACCATTCAATCAAGTATAGGTTGTCCAAGTTAATTTGATTCTTGCCATAGGGGGGGAAAAAAACCCTTTAAGGTTCGGTGAAAAATGGATACACAACACAAAGCTAAGTGTAGCAGAGAGGTGACCTTTCCGCTTTTTCTTGAAAACATTAACATCTCAATCTGGCAGTCATTTCCCACATTTGATAAGGATAACAAGGGTGCGAAACATCTGCTTTTCGTGTTCCTACCACCAGCAGCTACAAAAATAAATGCCAGTGAACCTCTGTACAGGAACACAGCATGGAACTCTGCTTTGCATGAGAGAATTTTTTGCAATTCTGCAGCAGTGCCAAATTTCAGATGTGCCCAGTATGGTGAGGCAGTGCAAGTCAAATAAGTCAGTTTACCTTCCCTGCATCTTAGCCTGGATACAGACCTGTGTATGAAGCCCCCCCCCTCCTCCCCAGATTAAAATATTCTTTATTCTTAATATTAAAAGAGGCGGGATAGAATATTTCCCCTAAAGGAGAAATGGAGAAACGTGTTCTTAAAGGGAGAAAGCAGCCCCAGTCTTCCTGCGTAGTAAAACAGTCTCAAGCAGAAGAGACTGGTTTGTTGGAATGGAGATTTTATATCCATTCAGGAAGACTGGGCCAATCTGTTCATAAACAAAACACACAAAAGGTTGGAGCCGATGGGATTAAAATCTACATTCCCCCACCCAAATTCCAAGGACAGGACAGGACTTTTAGGACATAATAGGATTAACCCATCACCATTAGAATAGCAAAAGGCGCAGGGCTCACCACATTGCACAACCCCTTGGAGCAGTGGTTCTCGACCTTCCTAATGCCGCGACCTGCACTCCGCACCCGTGACCCCGCCACGACCTGACCCGCCCCCACCGCCACGACCCCCGACCCACCGCCACCATTTGGGTTCTTTTACCCTCTGCGCATGCGCAAAGCGTTCTGAGCATGCGCAGTGGGTAAAAGAACCCAAATGGCGGCATCCGAGCGAAGTCTCCTGATCCCTGTGAAAGGGTCGTTCGACCCCCAAAGGGGTCGCGACCCCCAGGTTGAGAACCGCTGCCTTGGAGCATCTGAATCAGAACCCTATAAAGATCCATCCACTCACTCAGCCATTTGGTCAGCCACCCCAGAAACATTGCTGCTGTCACTGAAGTTTCTAGAAATCAAATAAACCTTCTTTCCTTGCAGTCAGCCTCAATTTTATTCCCAACGCCTTTCTCCAGGCTTGGAACTGGACTGGATTCCCCCCCCCCTACACTTGTCTCCATTTAAGTGTGCATTATTAAATAAATGAAACAATCTTTGCAGAGAGGCATCTATAAGGGCTGTACAAAAACCTGACACAATCGTTTTGAGACCAGATCTGAGATTCTAGTATAGCTGATCCAGGGATTTATGCTTCCTCATACGCATATGCTAATTTATGCTACCTCATACTCAGTCAAGAGAACCTCTTTCACACGAGGATTTTCCTTGATTTAGTCAAAAATCCCAACATCTCTCTTTCTATTCTATAACTAGAAAGGGTCAGTGCCGAATCATTACAGTTATGCTTTTTGGCATCTTTGTATAGTTAAAATATGCAAACTAATAGCAGCTCTCTGAGTTGGAATCCATATTTCTTTCCTTTTGAATATTTCTTACATGTATTGTATACTGCCTGCAGGAAAGGAACAAAAATGTGTAGTAAACAGATGTGCTTTTCATAAATGAACCCTACATTTCCTTTCAAATTTATCCTCCCAAATGATCTTGTATTGATTTTTTTTTAACTTTGCATAAATATGTTGGGATGAATAATAGTGCACCAGGTGGTTGAAAACCATAGGCATGCACTCATTCCACTCCAGGAGATGGGTTAGATTGGAAGGTTGATGCTATCTGAGCCTGCCCTGGTTTTAACAGAACGATCTGGTTCATTCACACGTGGACGGTGGCATTTCACAGTCATTTGTTGATTGATAAATGTGAGTGTGTGAACTATGCTCTGATGATAGAACTTTCCAAAGTTCTTCCCTGCAGTGCATTATAGATGTAAGAAAGATTCAAATATGACCCTGAGCGCAGTGGTGAAATCTACTTACTTTCCCTACTGGTTCGGAACTGCACGCAGGAGATATTCCTCCACCTCAGATACCCCATATCTTATGTGACACCCACCTTCTGCAGGACCCAACTTTCCTTAGGATTTAATCTAATAGCAGAGCAGAGCAGAGCAGTTCAGGCGAGAGGAGAGGAGAGGGGAGGGGAGGGGAGGGGAGAGGAGGGGAGGAGAGGAGAGGAGAGGAGAGGAGAGGAGAGGAGAGGAGAGAGGAGAGGAGAGGAGAGGAGAGGAGAGGAGAGGAGATGAATGACTTCACAGGGAAAGGCCAGCAATTCCCCTCTTGCTTGATCTCTATCTGGGTTAAAGGCAAAAGAACTAAGGTGAATACCACCAACCAACCTCTTCCTCCAAGCATACGTGTTAGAATTGCTGTGTTGTGAAGGAAGGGCAGATGTTATGCAACTCCATTACTTTGCTTTGTAGGCATTTTGCTACTTGATGACAGGATTGGCAAATATTCTACAGTCAGGCAGCTCTGAGCATCTACCATGAAATCCTTACAAAGAGCAGAGAATTTGGAGCAGATCAGGGGTGGGTTCCTACCGGTGCGGTCCACTCTGCCGTCCCGGTAGCAGCCCGCCAATTACGCAATTTGCGCGCGACAGCTCCAGTGCTGTCTTCGCCGGTCCGTTGTGCGGCGCCATCTTTTTTCTGGAATTTTTGGGCTTTTTTTGCTTCCTGCGCATGCGCGGAAGCAAAATCTCACGAGGGGATGTGTGCGCGCGCGAGATTTCGGCGATTTTTTGCTTCTGCACATGCGCGGAAGCAAAAAATCACCAAAATCGCGCGCGCACGTCCCCTCATGAGATTTTGCTTCTGCACATGTGCAGGAAGCAAAATCTCATGAGGGGATGTGCGTGCATAGTGAGCGTGCGCATGCGCGAAATGAGATGATGCACGCACAGCGCACTGGTAGGCAGGTAAGAGGAACCCGCCCCTGGAGCAGATGTTCTAGTCTTGTTGCCTGGCCAGTCAGGGCTGTTTTAAACTTCCCTGTAGCTTGCTGAGGACTTACATGAAACAAAGTATGATGAAAAACACATACTGTACAACCTAATTCTTTAACATTGGTACTCATTTCTGTAGAAATATAATGTAGTACACGCTAGTTGTCCACAAGCTATTTGCTAGAAATGTTCATCTGGCATTTACTGATAAACACTGTTTTGTAAATATCTGAGAAGATCCCCAGAACATACCGGTAGTTTGAAAAAATCTGGTGGAAGCTGACAATGCATATTTATAGAAAAGAAAATGCATATTTTTCCAACCTAATAAAAAATGAGCAAATGTTCAGTTGAGTTCTGTTTTCTTTGAAGTATTTTTTTAAACAAATATAGCTTATTTGTACTATTATAGTTTATTATGTATTACATACTGGCTGTCTTCTCATAGAATAAAATGCCAACGTTATTAAGAACAATGTCATACCTAAGAGATGTTACTCTACGCTGCCTTGAGCTCCTGGAAAAAAGGATTGATGTCAAGCCATCAGACAAATGAATGAGCCCTAATCCCTACTTGGTTCCACCTGTCAGTCAGATTGGCTAAAGAAACCAGATGGCTCCACCTATGTTTGGTTGGCATTATCAAGAATTATGTCTTTCTTTTTACAAGAAAAACCCAGAAGGCAGAGTTTGCTCATAGTGGAATAAGCTATAATGTCTAATTTGTATTACAGCAGAATACAGAGATGGCTTTGAAGAAGGAATTCAGCAATTGTTATGTATAAACATCAACGTAACCTCAGATAAATACGAGGGTGAGTCAAAAAGTACTGCCATTTTCTTTATTTCAGGTGATGTTTTTGATAAAAAATACCTGAAATTTTTCCCAGTTATAAATGATTATATCATTTACGTTCTGAAATATTTTGTTTCTTACTTTTCAGGTTTTTAGACTCGCAAGGAAAATTCAAAATGGCTGCCCCCTTAGAGTTGCGTCAAAAACAAAGAGCAGTGATTGAATTCCTTGTTGCTGAGTGGAAACCCCTGTGAACATTCACAGACGATTACAAAATGTGTTTGAGGACAATACTTTAGATTATAGCCCCATGAAAGAGGGTTTGAGAGGCAAACATTCCAGTGACGAGGAAGTGAAAACTGCAGTGAAGAAGTGGCTCAAAGAACAGTCAACAAAATTTTACGAGGCAGGGATACATGCTCTCATTCGAAGGTAGAACATTGCTATTGAGAGAAACGGTGACTATGTTGAGAAGTAGGGATGTGATCCACAGAGGACCAGCTTCATTTTGATGTATGCTACATGTTCCTGTGTTGGTAATTATACCTGTCCTATAGAAAATGGCATTACTTTTTGACTCACCTTCGTAGAAGAAGGTGAAGAAAAAAATGGAGATTGCCCTCATCTTCTTTCTCTTTGGTATAAAGAGGAATGAGACAGAATTTCTGTTGGACTTTCAAGATTCTGTTACAGGGAGTCCTCGACGTACAATCACAATTGAGTCCAAAATTTCTGTCACTAAGAGAAGACATTTGTTAAGTGAGTTTTGCCTCATTTTACAACATTTCTTGCCACAGTTGTTAAGTGAATCACTGCAGTTGTTAAGTTAGTAGCCCAGTTGTTAAGTGAATCTACCTTCCCCATTGACTTTGCTTGCCAGAAGGTCGCAGATGTGATCACATGACCTTGGGACATAGCAACAGTCATAAATATTTGATCACATGATAATGGGGATGCTACAAGGGTCAAAGCTGTGAAAAATGGTCATAAGCTACATTTTTCAGTGCTGTTGTAACTTTGAATAGTCACTAAATCAATTGTTGTAAGTCAAGGGCTACCTGTATTATATGTCATATATAAGATATTATTTTTATCCTTTTTTTTTTGCTGTTCTTATATGCCGCCCTACATCTCTGGGGACTCAGGGCGGTGTACAACAGAGTATAAGAACAATATAAAAACAGTAGCAAAAATAAAACATTTAATTAATTAAAAGATTAAAAAGCCAAACAACACATTCATACCTGGGGGAGACCTAAGATGTTCATTGGTCACATCACCCCGCCTGCAGGAAGAGCCATGTCTTAATAGCTTTCCGGAAGGCCAGCAAGGTGGGGATAGATCGGATCTCTGGGGGTAGTTGGTTCCAGAGAACCGGAGCCCTCACAGAGAAAGCTCTCCCCCTTGGTCCCGCCAACCGACACTGTTTGGCTGAAGGGACCTGGAGGAGACCGACTCTGTGGGACCTAATTGGTCATAGGGATGTATGAGGTAGGATGCGGTCCTGGAGATAACCAGGTCCTAAGCCATGTAGGGCTTTAAAGATGATAATCAACACCTTGAGTTGCACAACAACCCCTAAACCTCCATAAATGGGCAAATCTACAAAAGCATTTCCTTTTCTTTTTCTTACCTCCACTAAAATAAAACATGGTAAAAACGTGCCGATCCTCTGAGGCTGCATCTTACTATAGGAAAATACGTTCACCTGTGAGGAAAAAGAGGGAGAAAACATCCTATTATGTAGGGCCCACGTTCAAAGTGACAATGTTTATTCAGAATTTAAAATTTGGCTCTACAAAGAGCAAAATTATCAAAAGCTTTGGCACAATTGTAAAGTCCTTTCTCTATTGCACTGATTTTGTGATTGTTATTCCAATCACTAAACAAAAAATGACAACACTGTCTCTATATTTCTTGGAGAGATGAGGGTCTTCCCAACTGTAGCCGGGAAGGCTTTTACACAACTTTATCTGATGTGCCAGTTGTGTTCTTTCCTAGATCAGGAGGATCTTCAGATAGTCAGTCATGGCCTAGTCAACTGGTGTGCTTGACTACTACAATATACTTTACATGGGTCTTCCCTTGAAGGCCACCAGAAGTTTCAACTGGCCCAGGCGATTGTAGGTGCGACTCAATATGTAACATCATTTTATGAGCTGCACTGGTTGTCATTTTGCTTCTGGTGCAATTCAAGGTATTGGCCATTATTTATAAAGCCTGCCTGGGACTGCCTATCTCTTACAGTATCTACCCAGCCAATTTGATCAGGCAGGATTGGTGTGCTCTGCGTTTCTCGATTAAGCAATGCCATTTATCAGTACTTTGAAAGTGTGTCTTCTCTGTCATAGCACCTGCTTTCTGGAATGAGGTTTCCGGGGGGGCCCGCCCCCCAAATCCAGGCAACTCCCATTCTACTGGTGTTTTGAGAACCTTGAGAATGTGGCTCCTTACCCATGCCTTTGACTAGGATAGTTGAAGCTTCTTCTAAGTTGTCTGGGTATGTTTTATTGTTGTTGTTGCTGACCAGTTTTGCCATCTTTTGTTCTTGTCTTTGTTGTCTTGTAATTTTTTGGACTACCCAAACTCACTGGGAATTAAGTGGTATGCAAGGTATCTAACCACAGAATATGACAATCATGAAGTGTTGTACCTCATGATTCTTGACAAATGTATCTTTTCTTTTATGTACACTGAGAGCATATGCACCAAAGACAAATTCCTTGTGTGTCCAATCACACTTGGCCAATAAAGAATTCTATTCTATTCTATTCTATTCTATTCTATTCTATTCTATTCTATTCTATTCTATTCTAAAGACGAACTAAATAACTAACTAAACAAACAAACAAATAAATAAATAATAGGAGTTTTTTCATAGCTTCTCTAGCTTGTTTCATAGTTCTGTAACACTTTTTGTCATAATATTGAATAGGTCTGGAAAGCTACTTAGCAGTAGATTCAATACCTGACCCTTATTAGAAAATGTGGAGGAGTAGGAAGGAGATGAATTGAGTCTTGTCAAAATGCTTTGTCAGGCCTGGAAGCCATCTTTTGCATTGGGCCTTCAGACCTGCCACAATTACTACTGTGGGAAACTGGGTGGGAGTCATAATAGCATTCTTTTCTCAGAGAGTCAAGGCTGTCTTGCCCTGCACCTGGAGGGGAGTGGTTAGGAAACATCTCCAGTTGGGACGGTGCATTGATTGGACCATGTGATGGATTTGTGGGTGCTGGGCAGAGGCTTGAACTTTCCTTTGGGTGGGGAAAACCTGAAACTCTCAGATTCGGGTTTCCCCAGATGTGCCAATATGACATCTCTAATAAAATGGAACTTTGAGGAAACTCATGCCTCGGAGTCTTCTTTCATTTGGAGTGTTACTTGGAACCCTGACATGCTTCTCTTGAGCTTTCTTAGAAGCTATGACTCTTAATTATTTTAAATTTTGTTTTCGGTTTAAAAGAAGCCCACAGGGGTTGTGACAGATACTCTCTTAGACACTTTGTCATGAAGGAATTTTAAGGGCTTAAGTTTGTTCAGCTAATTCGCCGAAGGAGAGCTTTTTTGTATTTTTTTCTTTTTTTTCATTTTAATGTTTGTAGCTAGACAAAATTCAGTGATCTTCATAAGTATGGAAGTCTTCTTTGACAAATGTAAAGTATGTACTTCAGTTTATTTACAGTATTATTCTATAGTTACACTCAACTTTTAATAGAGAAGCATTTTCTAAAACACATAGCAGCAGTTGCTAAATGGAGTGCAGCCAAAGAAATATAATACAGTAGTCAATGAGAATAGGGGCAAATAAGGAAGATAATAGCAGATCAGGAAACAATAGCATCTTTATGAGATAGCTCTAGAATAGGAGGGAAGAATGGCAATTAAATGCAACTGGTCCAAGAAAGGGAATAGTGCTAGTTTTATGTATTGTACAGAAATTTCTCAGCATGATCTTGGGTTTCTTTGGAGGACTTTGCCTGAAAGACAACCCCCAAATTCACTCTGAGCTTCTTCAGATGCAAAACCAAAAATATGTTGACAAATTACTTCTGAAAAGAGAAAACAGGAGAAAAGAGATGGGTAACAAGTCCACTCTGCTTCATGCATTACTTCCTTGAGTGCTATCTGATCTTGGACATCCTCAAATCTACAGAATGGAACCTGCAACTGCCAAATGGTTTGCTCCTTCTGTAAGAATAGTTGTTCTACAGATTGCATACATTGTTAATCCATGGGATGCTGTAACTCAGGGGTGTCAAACTCCCGGCCTGTAGGCCGGATGCATCATGCGCTGGCCACGGCCACGGCCGGTTTAGCAAAGGGGGAAAAGTCGCAATACGTCATGTGACTCTGCAAGTTTGACACCCCTGCTGTAACTGATAACCTTCTGTTATTGGCTTTTTATGCCATGATGATTAGATCACTTTTACATGGAGTATGTTAATGCATGTACATGTATATTCTCTATAATCAATCAATCAATCAATCTATCTATCATCTATCTATCTATCTATCTATCTATCTATCTATCTATCTATCTATCTATCTATCTATCTATCTATCTATCTATCTATATCCAGAGTTG